>JAHWFO010062673.1:2959487-2986439 GCA_023313115.1 Rhysida immarginata | reverse complement strand
TTGATTGGAGTTATGTCACTTGTCTAAATGAAAGAAAAATGCATTTATCAAACACATTATGGACCCAGTCGAAAAAAAAAAAAAAAATAGCAAAAAGAAATGTATAGTATGTTACTTGTGTTGAATCAAGATTCCCTGAATAATAAACCTGCAGAAGAACAGAGAAATTAGAAAATCAATTCATTTCAAATAAATAAATAAATAAATAAATAAATAACTTATCAGAATATCATATGCAATTTTCATAATACAGAATTATTATTTTGCCCTTTTTGTTTTATACCAAAAATCATAGTCTCAAAATCAAAACTCGTACCACATTACCACAATAATTTCTGTATAACTGGTATATTAGACCAATTCTTTCTTGAGCTAATTTTCAAACTACATTCATTTTTTTTAAATCTTTTTCTTTGAAAAGTCTCTTCCCATGTTCTGAATGAAATGTATATGTTACTCACAGTCACCGAATTTATTCAATGCCTGATTTCTTTAAACCACAATGAGACACGGATAAGCAGAATAATTATTCTTTTCAGCTCTCGAGCAAATTGAAATACCCACAATGTGTTGTGGTATTTCCAATGCCCAGTAGCCAAAATACATGTTCGGAATACATTGTGAACATTTAAAGTTCCCCATATGTTGTGATTAAAAAATTCATCCAGTGCTCAAATTTGGTGATTGGATGTAACATAAATTATGTTCTACCTATTTGTTGCATTTGCAGACAGAGTTGAATAGGGATCATAAAATTTGGATCACTTTTTATAAATTATTGTATTAGGTAAATGTTTTAGAATGAAAGCGTTTTTCACTGAAATACACGGAACTTGTTTCATTTAGTTGTAGGTGAGAAAGAAAAGTTGGCAGAAACAGTCAATGTCCGTACAAGGGACAATAAAGTTCAAGGAGAACGAAGCGTTGCTGAAATTATCAACCGGTTTAGATTTTTTAAGTCTCAAAAAACTGTAAATAATGAAGAGACATTTTGATTTGAAAATAAATATTTATTATGATAATAATGTATTTGTCATTTTTTTTTTAAGTTTCATAAAAAATAACCCTTTCATTTCAAGATATTAAAATTCAAATTTTTTTTCCAATAATAGATGTACTTCATACAAATTAATGAAATTATTATTGAAAAATAATTTTTTGTATATATTTTTTAAAATTCCATTTCAGTAAAGTTCTTACTGAACCTAAATTTAAACAGTAACAATTGAGATTGGTATAGTTAAATATAAAAATAGGGTAAACAGGAAATGAAAGGGTTATTTAAATGAAAACCATAACTTTGTTATAGAATTTTGTACGAATTGAATGCAGATAATTTATGCTTTCAGATGAAATTCTAAAAAAAATCAGGGAATAGTACGATGTATTGTGAGCTGCTGCATACGTATAATCTGTAATCCAAATGTACAAATCATTATCCAAAAAACGGGGCTGGATCTTGTGGGGAGGGAGACCCTGGGTGTCAAAAGTGATGGAATTTATAGATAATAGACCCTTCATGTTTGCTGTGAATGCGAATCTTTATCTGGTCGAATATTGTTTACTTGTTGAGGGCTGGCAATGAAGAAATCTGCAAACATAGCCCTTTGTTCCTCACTCCTCAGATTTTGTTTTTTGAATATTTCAATCAGTGACTCAAATCACAGAACAACTAAAATTGCAGGATTTCAAGCATCATTTTTGGCATTAGAAATTTTCAAGCTACAAGAAGACATTGCACATTCTAAAAGGGGGGGGGGGGATCAGTACCTTCTAAGGGGGCGACTGTAGAGCTGTCCATTTTACAGTTTTGTTCTAGTAAGTTTGATGGTGGTAAATTTTTACTTGGCAAATTGGAGGACTGCTCCGGGCGGACAAACTCTAGCTACGCCGCTGATAGATGTATTTTTTACTCGGACCTGAGGAGAGAGGGGTGCAGACCCGTACATCGTTGCAGGGCCCATGGAGCTCGAAAGGGCTAAAAGGGGGCCCCTATAAGGGAATATCTTTAAAATTTGTATAATTGTTCCGGGCCCTGCTATGCTCTCGGAGGCCCTGAAAGAGACGAATCATTCTCGCATTGGGAAAATGCGTGCTGGACATTTCGTTTCGGCTCCGCGCATGCTTTATACATTGTTGGGATGGTGCGCATGCAGGATGCACATGATAGACAATAAAAGAAAGCCTCCCCTAAACCAAAAGGATTTCTTTATTGGTAGGGAGCTTATTATTTAGTACGATAACTTGAAAACGCATTCACATTTTCACATTCCGTTTTCGCCAATCGATAAATATGGGACAGAGCACCAACAAGTTCTAATAATAGTAAGATAGCCGAAATAGGTACAATAAAACGTGCTCTAATGGTAGGCTACCATTATCATACCTCTTTAAAATGTTCAATACTAACATATGGCATGTAATATATCAAACAACTCGTAACGACCTATGATGGCATCGAATAATTAATGAGAGTCCGAATTGTTTTAGTTATACGTGTTCTAATGGCACCAAATGGCATGAACATATCAAACTACCCGTAACGATATGTCATGAATGAATATAACGAGTAATTAATGACACTCGGAATTGGTTTGGTATTGTGTTCCATCGGTACTATATGGTACGATTGGAAATTTTCGATGCTAAAATATCGCATACAATATACCAAACTACTCCTAATGACATCTCATGAATGAATATAACGAGTAATTAATGATTCTCGGAATTGTTTACTAGTAAGTATTCTTATGATACGATTGGAAACTTCCAATGCTAAAAAAATGGCTTGTAATACAACTCGTAACGACGTGTCATGAGTGAATATAACGAGTAATTAATGATACTCGGATATGGTTTAGTAGTACACATTCTACGTACATGTTAATTTTATGTAACTTTATTTACGCTAACAGCTACTAATGATAGATCTTAAGTTACTTAACCGCATTCGGGGGTTAATTCGAAATATTTAGAATTTGTATGGATTTTTTCCTGTAAGAACTTCCATCGTCCTCCAAACATTTTCCATACAATCCCGACGTGGAGCCATCTGATTTTCATCACATAATTCCCAAGTTTATTTAAACACTTATCATAGCGCTCGATGAGCTTCTACATCCCTGCTTCATGGAAGTCTGCCGTCGAACAGGAAATCCATGCTGTTTTTATTTCTAAATCCCCATTACGGTACCATTGGGACTTTCAATGCTAAGATATGGCATGTAAAATATCTAACAACTCGATATCCATAGTTAATTTCTATCAGCAGCAAATTGCTATTAGGCCTAACATTATCAATAGCTAACTTTTGTAAGACATATTATGCTAATTGGTAGGAGCTAATCGCTCGCTTCAATACTACACTCACTCACCAAAAATCATGGCACACCTGGCTAATAACCTGTTGGGACCACTTTGGTCCGGATAACGGCGGCGACCCGTCGTGGAAGAGAGCCTACCAGTCCCCGGAACACATCCACAGGCACTGCAAGCCATGTCGCCTCCATAACGATGCTGCATTTACCAGTTGTTGGTGACGACCTGACAGATCGTTCGATGACGTCTCACAAACGTTAATGTGATTGCAATCTGGGGAACGTGGAGGCCAAATCATTGTCGTGAAGTCGGTAGCATGTTCCTCCAGCCACTGCCATGTCACAAGGGCCGTGTCTGGAGGCGCATTTATCTTGCTGGAAGATGCCGTCGCCCGCGGGGTAAAAACAGTTCATGAAGGGTCCAGGTGATCCCCAAACAGATCGGCGTAGGAAGTAGCACGCAGAGTGGATGTCAGAAGCACCAATGGACCCATTGCATGCCACGAGAAAACACCCCAGACCAGTATGGAGCCTCCACCTGCCCGAGTGGTCCCCACCTGACAAGCGGGGTCCATGGCTTCGTGTGGCCTGCGCCGGACACGGACACGACCATCGACCCGATACAGCTGAAACCGTGCCTCGTCGGACCAGGCAATGTCGTTACGGATACAGTTGTGGGACGTCCCTGGTTGTACCTTATGGTGATTTAGCCGGCTGTCGCCCTTCGGTCAGCAGTTGCAAGCCGGGTGACCCGGTTAACACCTCTGACATGAATGATCACCTCCGGTGAAAACCTCTGGCTGTACTGGTTGTGCGGGAAAATTGCAGGGTTTTGGCTAGATCTGATATTGAGGCACCCATTCTTTTGTCACCAACAATCACCCCCCGTTCAAATGCGGATAGCTCTCGGCGTGCTGCCATTTCTGCAGCTAGTTTTGCTTATAATGATTGTGTGATACGGTAAAATCCAGTTACAACGTACTGAGGGCGCTGTTTCTACTCAGGAGAGCTATAAGACTGTACTTAGCCCTCTTCGCTTTGTTCAGAGCGTAAGTTAGGTGACGATTCCACGAGATTCTTGAGGCGATGATAACGCTAAGGTACTTGTAGTTGTCAATCCATTCGAATTTCTTATTGAATAGAACCAGGGAATCCGGGGGACACTTAAGCTTTTTGTTGAAGTACACAGCTTTGCATTTTCCGACGTTAAAATTCAGTTTCCAGCAATTAAGCCAGTCTTCGAACTTCTTCAAGGCGTTCTGCAGCCGAGTGATAATGTGACTTGTATGCAAAGATTTCCGGGTTTATATGTATACTGCACTGACCAACCAATGGAATGTGAACTTGGCTTAATTAGCCCATTTGCTTAAGTGATGACGTATCGTTTCGCATGGGCTGTTTAAGGTATTGACCAATCAGAGCAAGGCACTCGAACGATGTACGTTGTAACGAAGGGATAATTTAACCCAGGGAACGTAAAATTAGTTCGTTAAACTGAAATGTACGTTAAAGTGAGGTACGCTAAACTGAAACTTTTTAGCATTAAAATACCTAGATTTCGGCCGGGGATTTTAAATTTGTACGTTATTTTGAAATGTACATTAAAGTGAGGTACGTTGTATCAAGGAGTCCTGTGCACCTGCATTCCGAGAATGAAAGCAGCGGGATCTGTCTCATTACGGACAGGAACCTGATTGGAGGTGTGTGCCATGACTTTTGGTGAGTGAGTGTTCGAATAAATAAATAAATAAATGCATGCTACACATTCCGTTTATTTGGGTTCTTCCATTTTATTCGTTTAATTCTCTTTTTATTAGTTTAATTATTTAGGAATTTACAATTCAGTTTTCATATTTATAAAATTTGTCTATTACTCCATGGGACGAGTAATGTAGAATTTTGCTTAACGACCAATCGCACGATTATAAAGAATTACAATGAATTTAAATTTTCAATTCGTTAGTACTCTTCATCGTGTAAAATATTGTAATTTTATACTGTACTCTTCGTCTTTAAAATTTTAGGGAAAAAAAACTTTTAATATCTTTCTGGGGGTAATTCTTTTATGCTAAAGCCGAAATTTTCGGAAGAGCAAACGCGGTGCTTTCAATTGACACTAAACCTGTGCTTAACGTAAAAAAATGTAAATTTTTATTTCGACAACTATTTTTTCTGAAAATTTAAATAAATTATATACCTGATGCTCAACAGTATTTCTTGGATTTTTTTCTTTCTAATGATCACCATATAAAAGAATTGCGAAATTGTAAATTCGTCAGTGGTCTATGAAATTCTGGTTAATAGAATTTTTCTTATAATATCAATTAGAGATTGTAAAATAACGTCAATTAAAGATATTTCAGAGACAATGAAGAATACTATTCTTTTAAGCTTTGGCTTTTAAGTTTCTGAAAAAACAAGATATATTTAAGAATTTAGTACTATTGCGTCGGCCAGTTTGTACGGCGAGGGAAACTTCTTATCAAGGATCTGGAAGATAAAATCGGGCCTCGTTCAGCTCGAAATTTGGACACGAGATAAAAAATTCGATTAAAACCATCCTATCCAAGTGTAAGAAGATAATGAAGAATGAAAACACAGTGAATGATTTTTCATATCAAGCAATAGCTTATGTTCTACCGAATAAATTGTATTTTCATTGGGAATACATCAGGCGAACCCATTAAAGATGCAAATAGGGAAAAGGAGATAAGCTACACCTGACTGAAAGAAACGTTTTGTGGACTCAACTTGAACTGATCAAACACAAAAAAAGGGGGGAAATTTTTATAAAACACCGAGATGACTTCTGTCAGTGAAGTAAGTGCAATAGATAATAATTTCATATAAACAAATTCTAAATTGAGATCTTATGAAATTCAGACCATGAGAATTTGTAAATATTTTAAAAGTTGTGGAATAAGCTTCTTTTCAACTTCTTTATAAAGTTCTATCGCAATGTCGTTGCCTTTCTAATTATTACGTTTCTTTTTAGTTTTATTAAAAACGAAATTGAAATTAGGGAAGCCTCGCAAACAAACGTAAAAGTCAAGGGTCGTTTAGTCCGACGACCCTCTTTCATTCTTTCTGTCGTTTTCTGAAAGCCGATGAAAATATCAATTAATATCGAGAAACCTTATAAATTTAAAATATGGCGAAAGATTTCCATTTCGTGTTAGTTTGTCGTTATTTTTCTGTGCAATACGAACATGAACAGGATCTGTCATTCTGCCTTGAGGTGGTTGGCCTGCCTTATCTACATAATTTAGTAATTAGCCTTAATTTTAGTCTTTTTATAAAATTAATACTTTTCGTTTAATTATTTTGTGAATGAAAAGGTATTCATTATCACCACGGTCAGAGTTAAAGCATTATGGCGAAATCGCTTGCATCATCGTCAAAAAGTTTCTCGAGATTTTGTAACAAAATTAAATGTGTGGTGGAGGCGAAAACTTAACAGCCTTCATGCGGCACAGGCTTAAAATATATTAATTTTCTTTAATTGGTAGGTTGAATAAATTGTTGGATATCTTTTACATTTTTCAGTGTATGCTTTGAAGACATGCATTTTGAAATTTCATGGAGGAATTAAATTCGTACCGATTTCTTAGGGTTAGATGGGCATGAGATGATTTCGCTAACACATTGTTTCATATTTATGATTACGATATACTCTACTTAATTTATTAGGACCTACCGTCTTCGTACCGAAATCTCGCTTATATATTAAATTCGCTAATTTTGTTTTTATTGATGAAATTGCTAGGCTCGCGTAAAATGTTCAAGTGCTTTTCATAAGTTTAGAAAGTTTGTGTGTCCAAAGTTGCTTGTCTACTTCACGATTTTTATGTGAGGAAAACTAATATTTTAAAATATATTGATGTAAAATTATGAAATCTATAAACAAAATTCTTCTAAATCATTATTTTTAATGACCATGTGATTTAATAATAAATGGGGGGGGGGGACAACAAATTTTGATATCGTTTCAAAGGTTTAGAAAGATGCACATTTTTCGCCAATTCCATTATTCCTTGTAGGTGTTGCTAATGCACAGTAATACCACTCAAATAGATTTGCGTTGAAAATGGGTAGATCTAAACAACTGAGTATTGAAGAGGAAAAAAAAAAAAGTAAAACATCTGCGTGAACTCGGAATGTCACTAAAAGAAATTGCTACTCATCTCAAGAGATCAGAATCAACCATAAGTAAATGCCTTAAAACAATTAAAGAAAACAACGGCAACATTACTGAGGCAAAGAAACTAAGTGGGAGACCCAGGCAAACCACAAAACGTGATGACAGAAAATTGAGACATATTGTTGAGAAAATTCGGTTTACAACTGACAAAGAGAGTCCAGACGTCAGGAAAAACAACTCAGCTACTACAATATGGAGAAAACTGAATGAATTCGGCTACAGATCACAAATCCCTTTCATGAAATCATATTTGATGTTGAAGCAAAAAAAAAAAAAAAAAAAAAAACGTCGCCTGCAGTGGGCTAATCAGCATAAAAATTGGTCCATAGAACAGTGGGCAAATGTTGTGTTTAGTGATGAATGAGAGCATGTTCTGCCTCACACATTAGGAAATAATGAATCAAGAGTATTTCGTCAAACTAATGAATCTCATCACCCAAAATGTGTGAAAACAACAGCGAAGTTTCCTACTAAAATGATGATATTGGATTGCATTAGATCACAAGGCCCTGGTAACAGTGAATCATACATTGAAGTACTTGAAAACTTTCTAATTCCAACACTTGAAGACCATTTTAGTGATGCAGACGTTTTATTCCAACAAGATTCTGCATCGTGTCATGTTTCATGTTTCACGCAAGACAAAGGAATGCATTGAACAGCAAACACTTCCACTTTTGGACTGGCCTCCAAATTCACTTGATCTCAACCCAATCGAAAACATCTGGGGAAGAATGAAAAAACCATTGGGAAAAATTTTCATAAGCAACAAAGAAGAGTTGAAATCCAATATCAAGCATCTTTGGTCCCAAATTACTCCAGATGACTGCAAGACCCTTATTTATTATTTACTCCGTAGAATTCGTGTAGTAATAAGAGCTAAAGGATATCCTACAAAATATTAAGCATTCTGCCTTTTTTTTCATATTTTTGATCTACAAAAATTTGAGGCATTCTAAACTTTTGAAATGAATTGTGCATCTTTCTAACTTTTGAAACGATGTTAAAATTTGTTTTTTTTTTCATCTGATATTAAATCACATGGCCATAAAAAAATAATGATTCAAAAGAATTTTGTTTGTAGATTTTGTATTTCACATCAGTATATGTTCAAACGTTATTTTCTTCATATAAAAAATCATAAAGTAGACGAGCAACTTTGGACACAAACTTTCTAAACTTATGCAAAGCACTTGTAGTCATTCAAAGACATTGACTCGGTAGATTTTGAATGCATCTCAACCTTAGAAGCTGTCAAGGACTAGATTTACATTTTTTTATTGGCGTTAAATGTTTATAAAGAATTAGTCTTAAAGTCTTGAGTTAGAGAATCGTCTTGTTTACGCCTCCCCATAAACAAGCTTTTATTTATTCATTTCCTACGGAAACTGGATTTCCCTGCCTTGTTTCAGGCTTGTCTCGCGATTAATATTTTTTTAAACCGCAGTAAATGGTTTCAGGGAATCATAAATTTCAACAACTTTTAGTTTTATTTTACTCATATTTATCAAAATATTTCATTTTTAAAATTTTTTTTGAACGCGTTGAAAAGCAATTTATATTTGAAAACCGACTTTGTTGTTGCCGCTTGTTATTTTGATTCCGTTAAATTCATTTAGATGTTCAATTATAATAACCATAAATAGCATAACTATTTGAATTTTTCTTTTTTTTTGGTAAATGAAATGATTAAGGATGCTTTGTTCATGCTAAAACTTTTTCACTTTGATTGATAACGTATGTCGAGGACATTTCTTACGTGCGCGCATCAGTATCAAGCTTTTAACGATTCCGGTAATTGCCGTACTTTCGGCTTGGTTAGAAGTTTCTCTTATTAATGGGCCGAGAGGTCAGCAGTCGGCTTGCCCAACCGAAAGGGCCGCACGAACACCTCTCAATCGCCTTCGGTGATGACATCACTTATGCACGATCCCTAGATATATTTTATTACTGCAATCATAAAGGCATTACTAGACCCTTTTCGGCGATTAAGTGTAAGCGGTTGCAATTTAATCGCATGTTTGAACATCGTATATAAATTGATACAAATGGATGGCTGGTGGTTCATGAAAATATTTTTTTCTCAAGTTGTAGCCATGCCAAGAGCATTTGTATTTACCATTCATTAAGGGAAACAGGTTTTTCTAAATTCTAACTTATACGGGACAAATGCACTTTTCTAAACTGTAAACAATTTCTGTTTCAGATGTCCTCATTTCAAATTCATCATTATTTGAACGTGGAATAGTAAAACCGAATTTATTTCTTGAAAAAGAGAGTTATTTTTTCCCTCAATTCGGATTTCAAAAGGTATTTGAATATTTCCAAGGGAGAAAATATTTCATGAAAATAAAAATATTTTAGTTGTTACAACATTTTCAGTTTAATTGCAATTTTCGAAGAATTTTTAAAATTTTATTTCTCACTTGTTATTCATAAGTTTACAAGTTCTTAGATATCTCAATTTTTTAATATATCAATTAGCTGTGTGGTTTACGTTAGATTATCAATTACCATGATAATTAGTAGCTCGTTAAACCCCAATATGTCAATGTTTCAAGACTTTTATTTTAAGTCTCATATTTAAGAGAGACATGGTTCAGAAGTTTGGCTTCATGTTTAAAGCACATAAAAAAAAATAATGAGATGTTTAAAAGAAAACTGCATGTATAAGGTAAATTATAAATAATCACGATCCATGATTTTGAAGCAATGTACTGTATATACACTAACCAATCCATTTTAATTCTAATTGTGATAGCTACCAAACAATTATTCAGATATGTCATTCGGTAATTAAAACATTGTAAATGCATGAGAAATATAGGCAGTAGAGGCCTCCTCAAATGTTTCAACATTTTGAAAAAATTTCTCATTGAGTTTGATTGGATTCTGCAGCTAATGAACATGTCTACTTCTTTTTAACCTAGGTTTTTGCTTTAAAGTCTTGTTCGTATCTTTTCGAATTTATCCGTAACACCTGATTTTTAGTAAAATTACTAAATAGATCGCTTACAGTATAAATTGTGACTTGTAAATAGCGGCCATTTTAGTAGCATACCTCGCTTTTCAACAGAACTTTGAATATTGTGAGGAGAAATGTCACTCGAAGTGCAGTTGATTTAACCACAAGGGCAACACTGCCTGTTGTGGAACATCTCTTTGCTATACGTTCTTATTTTAAATGGGTTGAAAAGAAAGGGAATCTACAATAAAGAACAAGAAATGAAATATTGGATACCAGTTTCAAAGAGTGTGCTTTCACTCTCATCGGTGAATTGAGATTCTGAGGTCTCAAAATAATTTCCAAGAATTCTCAGACTTGTGGTGCCAAAATCGATTACGGAGGATTGTTTCATGTTTATGGTGACGAGAGTACACTTCGTACTGTAGGTCTACTGGAACCCATTTCTCCCGTCTATTGTGCTGTATGTAGTGCCCTTTCTTCTAGCAATTGCTCGACATCTTAGTTTCCACTGTAAGGGGCTTCTACGGAGAACAGCAAGGTCCATTCTGTCCTACTTCACTTGACAGGCTTTACAGAAAGTTTTCTCGGACGTCTTACGTAAAGAGCTCCTTTAAGGAGACCTAATCCACAAAAATCCATGGGAGAGGCATCGGATGACTCGACAGAGATGTATGAGAATAGTATAACCTTAATCCCAGTTTCCTGATCGTTCAAGCACAGTACTGGACAGTCGATTTTTCAATATGGTTGAATGCTTTATCCTGTTGGATGTACACGTCCTTCACCCAAAGCCACATAAACGCTGGATATCGTTGCGATATGTGTTCCAAGACATTTTCTTGACAGTAGGCAACATTTATCTTTACTTTAGATTCCACTTTTTTGATGGTCAGACGTCCACTATAGCTGTATCTAGTAACCACCATGAAACCTTTCGGAAAACTCTCCTTGCATTGGCGCACTCAGTCAGATCGAGTCGTATAAAAATTTGTCGATAAAAAAGTTGCCATCTCTCGATAAATAGACACAAGCCTCATCCCACGTGATTATGTTCCTTCATTTTTTGTCTGTCAAATAGCGTTCATACAGTTTTCTCCTGTTGGTTCGCCTCTCTGCAATGAGACTTGTCAACAAAGCGTGAACTTGTTTCTTTTGACAGCGTTCTAAATTCAAATTTTTGACGAATAATACGGTTTACCGATCAATGGAGGTTTCAATCTTGTTTGCAAATCCTTTGTGTTGGCGGATTTTCCGTAAGGACTAGACTCTTCAATGTTAGTCTTACAGTTAGTACGGGAGAAATGGGGTTTCGCTTTTCGTTCAGCAACGTTGCTTGATCCATTTGTCTTCCGAGTTTGATAACTTTTCTTATACTACTATTTTTGGAAATGATGAAACCTCTTCCCTTACACTGTTCTATTATTCTGGTCTAAGGGTAACCAGTGTAGGATTCAATTTTTAAAGCATTTTGGCAGCAAGCTTGAAATGAAGAACGGAATGATAAGTTCGATTGTTACCGAACTCCAGTGTAAAATTTCACGAGCCCCTTGTATTTCAATTCCTTGCTACGACGCGTCGCGACGTTTTAACAATCGTCATCATAAGCATAAAACAACCATCGGTATATTGTTGTTAAACATTTTACTTTGAGACATCTGAGTCGTTTTTTTTTTTTTTACCACCCTTATATTAGCTCGTTCTTGGTTCTTGTAAGATGGTACGGAACCTTTCAGTCGAGTTTTGAAACACTTCGTCTTTTCCATTCGCTTTGCATACAGGTTTGTTCCTGATGACAACACATTTTAGCAATTTTTCTTTCCAATTTCGGGTTTTTGCCACACAAAAAAAATTTAAATAGATTCATTTTTCCTGCATGTCTATGAAGTTTTATTTGCGTGGAGCAGTTTGTGACGTCAGAAGTTGTTTTGCCAATAAGATTGTTTCTTCTAAGTGATTAAAACTTAAACTTTCATTTTTAGAATAAGGGTGGTAAAAATGCTTCATTTTTCTCTATTTACTTATTTATTTACCACCCTTATACATGTATTAACTCGCCCTTGGATCTTGTGAGATGGTACGGAACCTTTCAGTCGTATTTTGAAGCACTTCCGCTTTTCCATTCGCTCTTAAATTTTACATACATGTTTGCTCCTGATGACAACACATTTAGCAATTTTTTCTTTCCAATTTCGGTCCCCCCCTCAAAAAAAAATTTAAATAGATTAAAGTTTCCTGCATGTCCATGGAGTTTTGTTTCCGTGGAGCAGTTTGTGACGTCAGAATTTGTTTTGCCAATAAGACTGTTTCTTCTAAGTGATAAAACTTAAGAGTAAAAAGGTTCATTTTTCTCTTTACTTATTCTATTTGCCGTTTGTCCTCAAAGATGAAGGGTTACAGGATGTTGTTAGGGCCATTATGTACAAAGAGCACATTCATTCACATACAAATACATACTCATCTGCGCATTCATTCTGGGTACGATTACGCGGTATGCAGCTTCTTTCGCTATCAAGTCTTGCATGAACTCTTCGATTTTACGTATTCCAGCGATCGCCTGTCGTTATCACCTAGTACCATATCTCTTGAAGAAGAGAGCAGATGATGGGGCCCAGCCGTCGCCACAACTACAGTGGTTTTCTTGCTTTCGAATGTGACCAAGCTACTTTCTCTCACCTGTAAAAGAATTTTTTTCGCTAATTATTCTGCAGAGCTAGTATTGGGGGAGATGGCTGTTACCTAGACTTGCCATAGTCCGCCTATGGACATGTCCTGAGTTGTTTCGTGACTGTCTCCAAACTTCAGTGAACTAGAGCTTCTTAACTTGTGTTAACACAAACTTGAAGCAGCTTTTTTTGGCACAGTCTTCTTTTTAATTTCGAAAATTTCTTCTCCGTCATCTAAAACAAACGTATACACATTTTAATACGACAGTATTATGCCCACTCTTATCTCTGTGTAAAATACTGAATGGTGGTACTTTAATTTCGATCTCTCTGTATAATAACTAAATACTTACTAAATACTTTTGTTTCTTTCTTATTTCATTTGCATGATGTTTCAATTATAAGCCTTCTTCCACCATTTGACTTGTGCCTAAATACCGAGGAGTCATTAAAAGTCAGACAAGCGAAATAAATATTTTACTAATCTCTATTTGCAGTAATTAAGACACTTCTCGTCGACCCGTTTTGCCACAACAACAGAACTGTTGTATAAATAACAAACAAATTAACCTAAATAAACTCGATACGACTAAATTTCCTTGAGTGGATAGTCCTATTAGAAGTACTAAGTGAGAGAAGACATTTCCATTTCTCTTGCGTCCTCTCGACTTTCCCCGCTCGCTCTTCGTCCTTTCCATTGAGTAATCACTTATCGTCACTTCTTTTGTTCTCAGCATTCCATAAAAGTATTGAAACTTGACAGGAATTTTCTTTTTTTTTAAACAATCCGTGTTTCTTTTTCTTAGTTACCGCCCATAGTTAATTAACTACACTGAAAACAAAAGCGAAAGAGCAAGAGCCTTGACACTTCCATCACGGAAAAATCGACTTCCATCTTCCGTAATGATTCGACTGCCCCTCAGATTCCTAAGTTCCCCTTCACTTCGTTTAAATATTTTTTTTCCGATTTCCACCTCCTCTTTAGTTTTCATTTTTAAAGCATTGTCTCCTGACTTATTCTGATGTTTTTCCCTCTAGTTAAGCGTTTTTATTTTTTATTTTAAAATATTATGACTGCATTTTTAAAACATTAATTTGTTAATGCGAAATTTTGTTTTGGCACCCTTATTATTTTTTTTCTTATCAAATAATGGTGCCATTATTAAGATAATCGGGTCGATTTAATTATATTTCGAATTTTAGATTCATTATAAATACGAACCTATTTCGGATATCAACTTCCTTTCTAGATTGTTTACATCAAAGAGTATTCTTACTGAAAATTCCAATGGGATCACAATAACAATACTTTCATGTACAAAATTAGGAAAATGATAAATCTAAAAAAGAAATACCAAAAAAGTAGATAATTGTAGACAGTTTTCGTGACTGTCAATGAATTAATTAGTTCGAGAAAAAAAATTAATTAGTTCCAAACGTTTGTAAACGTAATTTGTTCCAATTTTAATCTTAATTTATATTTCATTTTTTATATGCTCCTTGATTGTGTTCTCTGTATCTAACGTATGGTTTTCTTTAAAACAACATTTATTACGTTATGGACATTATTGCAGACCGATTTTGGCTATAGAACCATCTTCAGTGCTGCTTAGCTATAGTCATAATTAGTTAGAGTCAATCATAATTTATACAATGAGGCTTGGTATATTATTACAATACTTACAGTTTCAGAAAATTACGAGGGTTATTCGGAAAATAAGGTCCGTTTTGTAATAAAAACAAAATATATATATTTTCAAAATTTCTTTATGTACAGGATTCTATGTACAGTTCATTCCAAAAGCGTTTTCACTTAGGTGAATAATGTTTGGCCTCTTTGCAAAACATTAAACCAGTCAAATTAATCAGTTCAAGCAAGAAGTCGAGTTCAAATTGCATTAATTTTACTGGTTTAAAGCCGATTAGTTTTTGTGGCTTGATGTATTGCAAGGACGCCGAACATCATTTCACCCTTCGAGCATGAAAATAGATTTCACCTCGAAGATATGTGAAAACGCTTTTGGAATAGGGTGTACAGTCTAGTGCAAAAAGGTTTTTACCTGCTCCGAAGGAACTGAGCTTACCGGATGTTGATCGGTTGCAAAATCAGGTACTTTAATGAGAGCCAAGGCAGATTAGCCGAGAAAAGAAAAACGTTTTGCTTTAGCGTGTTACAACAATTGCACGTGGCACTCTTAACAGCTGCAAATTTCATTACGTCATCAGCAGACTGTCCCTTAGAATGTGTTATTCACGTGCTCAACTATGACTTAAGTTTAAACCTTTATGCACTAGACTGTACCTTTAACTATTTTTCATAGCGCTCAATGTACTTCCGCATGATCGCTTCATAGAAACTGCCGCCGGTGAAGAAAGTCGCTAAAATGCAGGCGCCGATGAACTCCTTTAGATCCCGGAACAGGTGGTAGCCACTGGACGCGAGGTCCGGACTGTAAGGCGGACGGTCAAGTTGTTCCCAACTAATTAGATCTTTTGTTTGGGAACAACTTGATCATCCGCCTTACAGTCCGGACCTCGCGTCCAGTGGCTATCACCTTTCCGGGATCTAAAGGAGATCATCGGCAGCCTGCATTTCAGCGACGATGAACAAGTGAAAACTGTGTGACTTTCTTCACCGGTGGCAGCTTCTAAGAAGTGATCAAGCGGAAATACATTGACCGCTATGACAAGTGCTTAAATAAACTTGGAAACTATGTGAAAAAATAGTTAAAGGTACATAGAATCTGGAAAAGAAAAAAATTTGAAAATATATATAATAGTTTTGTTTATATTACAAAACGGACCTTACTTTCCGAATAACTTTCGTATCTTGGTGAAAATGGGTGATTCTTTTAGCGAACAGATTTTTAAAACTTTTTAATAATGTGAATGGAAGATAATTTTCTTAAACTGCAAGAAATTGTAATAGTTTCTGTAATTTCGTTATAATGATGCAATATGCTTCATTGTATAAATTATGATTGTATAGACCATAAGAGCACTTGCTCTTTATCTGAAACTGGTCTTTATAACGCTATAAATGTTGTTTTAAAGAAAACCATACATTAAAATAATAAACAACATAAATCTATACGGATTATCTATATATATAAAATAACTTTTTTATCGAATATTATACAAAACCTAAAAAAATCCAATTTTCTTCATTTGAAAAAACAGATCACCATAGAAATAAATTCTGAATGTCCGTGAAATTATTTGCAATAGAAGAAAATCATCGCAATTAATTTTTTTCTTTCTCAAAAATTTAGAATGCATAAAATAATCAATATGGTAATTGACAGGATTCCACTAATGCGGTGGCAGTAGAGCACTAGATAGTTCTCTAGGTGGCAGGCAGTATTACGTCATTCAAAGTGAAAGTATGAGGTGAGCAGCGGATTGAGTATAAAACCCGGTTAATAAGAGTTAGTTAATCCATGATTAATAGTAAAAGTCATTATTATTATATTAACAGAACAGAAAAACATTTTCTAATGCGAAGAAGTTTATAGGACGCTTTAAAGAAGATAGAGTGCTATTTTATTGAATACTCATTATGCGCCAATGTATTTCTCAGTTGTTGACTAGATGCAAAATAAAGTCTAAAAAAATCAACTTTAAAAATCGCACTTTCATGAACAAAACTGTGCCCGTCTTCAGATGGCAAATTGGCGACGTATCCTCTAGTTATGAAGAACAGATAAATTATTAAAAAAACTTTTAGTAAAATTTGTATAGTGAATGTATAATTTTGAAACGTCGTACCAACCTGCATTGGTAACTTTTTGCCTGTTGTATTGTTAATAATTATAACCCCCACCCCCTTCATCTGTTCTTGTTATAACTCTTTAAATATTAATCATAGAAGTATCTTATTAAAGTATTATGAATTAATTCCAGGCGCAGCCACGACAACAGAAATCGGAATACTACCGGTAGTGCGTTTGTGCTGCCATAAAATGAAGTAAATAGTTTTATAATTTATGATTTGAAAATTAGATCTATTTTTGGGAACTCGGTTTATTGAGTAATTGAATGGATGGATAGAAAGATAATGTCATGAACGTTTCCATCAGATCTCCAGATCTTCTAGTTTTTTTATAGGCTACATGTGAAGTTTTATACTTAGTGTGAAAAGCAATTCTGTTGGTCCTACAGAGTTTTTTCTACGAAAGATATCATAATGAAATACGAATATTCTATCAGTACAATTCTTGTCATATAATTTTGCCTTGATCTTGTTGAAACGGAAAAACCCCATTGTATATGTGAATAAATAAGACAGGAATTTCCAAAGTTGAGCATTTTCTTTTTGAAACAGCAAATTCATCTTCAGTAACAAAAGAAAATTCTTCTATAAAAGGTTTACATATCTTAGTTGCCTTGATCTCAAATAGGAACTAAAGATTCCGCCCATTAATAGCGTATGAGGCTTATTTTTATGGGATATTCAATAAAATTTATGACTAGATCGCCTCTCGATCATTATAAATTTACAAAACCTATGGATGGATAGGAGTATTAAATGATATTCAATGATAATATTTAACCGGGGTACTCGTCTCTTGTCGATTGAAGAAACGCACCGTCACTCTACCTCCCCGGCCTCCAATTACGTAAAATGAGCTAGGAAACGGCGTGTCCTCAAGCAAGCGACCCCTTTGAACCACATTCAAAAGATATTCAGACTCATCAAATGAATTTCAAATCGGGGCTATTAACATTGAAAGTAGCTTGGATTTTTTTCGGGAGCGAATAATTTTCCAGCGACATCACGGACTATTCGTGGCCGACTTCTCCGTATGCGCCAAGTTACATAAGGGCGAGGTTATTATAATTCGAATCCGTTGTTGATAGTTTCAAGTTCACTTTCGGAAGCTAAGCTTTTAAAGCGAATCCACAAACCAACATTACATTTATTTGTTTACACATCTGCTTTGTTTATCAATAAGTTACATCAACCTATATACACACAAACAATTCAAATGAGGCTCGCTTTGTACTGAGTGTGTATTGAATTCAAAATCAGGTGTGGCGAATGGAAATGTAGTTCCATTATGAGATGCAAAAGCTTTTTTTATTTTATGATCGTCTTCTTCAAATCACGAACTGTCTCTTCCTACTTTTCTTTATGCAAACTCAATTTGATTCTATAATGGTCTCTTTCGGAACATCTGCTCATTTCAAGCAATATGATCAGTAGAGCATTAGCAAATCCTAGCAATTTCATGGAATTTCGTTTTCACATTTTCTTCCTTTATTCTCATAGTTTCGATAAGAATTTTTACTTTGCCTCAAATTTTCTTTCCAAATAAATTTCAAAAGTCGTTTTTTTTTTATTATTTTAGAAAAAAGTTACATATTATGAAAATCATTTTTACCGACTATCCTCATACAGCATTTTTGTTAAATTGTTCAATATAATCCATTAGCAGATCGAATACATTTTTAACTATATAAAGTGGAAAAAAATTGTTAATTATATAAACAATATATTTTCTAAAATGATATCTAATAGTTGATAGGTTTACATTAATGGATAAATAATTGAATAAAATTGGATGTAACATATAGGGTCGAAAGTATAAAAATATTAATAATAATTCTAAAATTGTTCATAAACTTTCATTTAATATCAACACTAACATCTTCGGTACAAATCCTCAATGAAACCAGTAAACATAAATTATGAGAAATATCTTGCAACTACAAACGAAATAATACCGCATGCAACTTTGAAAATGAAAATAGGAGAGAAAAAATTGCACATCCTGGGTTCGAGCCAGGAACCTTCGGCTAATCGCACAGATGCTGTAATCAATTAAGTCAATGTGGACATGGAAGCAATACGCTGGCTACATCTCCTTTTCGGCTAGTTAGAGCATTTGCCGAGTTCGCTTTCCGTAATGATGATTAAAGAATACAGACGTGTTGGTCATTAAAGAATAACTGATGATTCCGTCTTTGAAGATGTGTTTAAAAGCCATACATGAAATGTTTAAATTGTAAATAGAAAATAGAAACGAATTTTTTTTTTTTTAAAGACGAATTTATAAGTGATATTTTAATTTATGAATAATAAACGACGGCCGCTTCGGTTTTGCACCATTATCAAGGCATTTTCATAGATGAAGTGAAAATTGAAAAGACAGAATTTTATGATAGACTGAGGCGTTACACAATTGGGTTACACAATATGTGTCACGAAATAAACAAGACATTACATTGTAAACAATACAATTTTTCAGGACAATTTGAAGATTATTAAGGAACATATTATATAACTTTGTGTTTCGGGATCAAATGTTGAAGAAGCCATCAAAGTTACTCCTACTACAACGTTGCCCCAGCAGATAAAGACTAGAAGTGTTGCTTTCGTCCGAACTTTATTCAGAAACTGTCAAGGGTTCAACGAATTGCCGAAAAATGCTTTATGAAAATTACTGGGGGGGGGGGGGGATGTGTCGGTCGGCCTGTCTAACTATCTGTCTGTCCGTCTGTAACTCGATCTTAATGGAGCGTATGAATGATTTTCAAAATCTTTATTCGCCAATCAATAAATATGGTTATCGAACCAATTTGAAGATGGTCGAAATTGGTTCAATGGCACGTGCTTTAATGGTACCATTTTGACACCCCCTAATAATTTTCAGTGCATCAAACAACTCGTAACGACGAGCTATGAGCGAATATAACGTTATTAAGTAGTGTTTTCGCCACTCGAAAAATCTAGTTCAAGATTGGTATGTTCTAAGGTGGCCAATATGATATCCCCTTAGAAATTTTCAATGTTAAAATATGGCAGATAATACATCAAACAACTTGAAACGATACGCGTCATGAATGAAGATAACGAATAATTAATGACTTAGAACATGGTCGAAATTGGTTCAGTGGTGCATGTACCATTGGTAATACACAAATGTGGTAGGTATAGGGTGACCAGACGTCCCGGATTTCAGTGCCACGCCATCAGTAAACGTCATTCTTTAATAAAAAGGATAAATATATATTATATAATTGGATGTTGATAGATTATTTAATTGACAAAACTTACGTCTCGGATTCTTCACAGCTGTGTACCGGATTGGCGCCGAATAAATCTGGTTACCCTAGGCATATATCAATTAACTCGAAACGGCTTGTTATGAACGAATATATAATTGGAATTAATAACTTGTTTGAAATTGATTCAGTGGTATCTGTTCTAATGTTTTCAAAAATTTAGGAAATTTTTTTGTTTCAAATGATTGTGTGACGCGACTAGTTTAGGCTTTCCTTATAATAGAAGTATATGAACTATTTCTTTTGGAATTTTGAAATCAATTTTATAAATTATATTTGTATTTTGTGCCTTAATATCCAGTTTTAATTAAGAATGAATTCTTTAAGTCTAATTAGAAAAAAAATAATGTTCTGTTCATTTAGCTTTGTATTTTTTCTTTATTTTCCTTTCTTTAGAGTCTAGAAATAATATTGTAAAATTTCATTGGAGTTAAACATTTTATCTCATATGCTCAGTAACAAGCTTCCCCCCATCCCCTCTGACACGGATATTTCCTCCTTTAGGTGTGGAGGCATTGCATCAAACCACCAGTACTAAGAAAAAAACGAAAAGAAAGCGGTCGGGACTGTTGCCTTTGCTTGTCGATTCGCCGGGTTGTTTCAAAATCGCATTTGTCGAAATTCAGTAGGTGGCAATCACCTTCGCCATAAAGGACGAAAAAGAGTACTGAGCGATTAGATCCCCCAAAAGACAACAACCAGGCATAGCCAAGCAACAACGTTTCAACCTTCTTCCTCATCTATCCCCCCTCCCTCGCTTTCTCTCTCTCACCTTCTTGAGCTATTAAAACAGTCTTTTCTCTTTCTGTGTGTCTCTTTTAAGAAGCCTAATTGCCTTTGTTGTTGTTTGTAAAAGGGGGTCAGTGTCAGAAGGCGAAAAGAAAGAAGGTGGAGAAAGTGAAAGCGCTGCCGTGTTGGCTGGTGGAAGGCCAGCAGATCCTCTCTTGCAGAAAAAAACCTTCCAATGGAGTCTGCGCAGATCGCGTGACCTTTGACATATTCCATCTGAAACCTTGCTGTCAATCTACCTGGGCTATTTTATTTATTAATTTTTTATGAGTTTTTTTTCCCTCTTTAATAATAATGGGAGGGAAAAAATAAAAGAGCGGCTTGCCTACGCTGGACTCATTGGGAAACTTTCCGTTGCCCTTCAAAAATGTAAAAAAAAATGACAAAATTGCAACTAATTAATTACACCGATAAGTGGAAATGTTTTCGTAATATCACTTGTATAGAAGAAGTGGGCTATTTATAGATGTCTTATATGGATTTTCAGAACTGTTCGCATTTTCTGCATTTTATTTTTTTTAATAACAACGAAATGAAGATGACTTCCTCATTCGCAGGTTCTGGTCCATCTAAAAAAAATAAACGCATTTTTTCTCTAGTATTTGGCAATAAATTTTGCATTGCAATCAGAGTGCCCGAAATTTGTAGGATTATTTTATATATATGTTTAGATAGTATATTAAAAATCTTTCTATGATCTAAAAATATTAAAATAATCAACCGATTGTATATGAGCTTTAGAAACTTATTTGTCAAACTTCCTTAACAAATTCTGTTCCGTTAACTTTAAAGTAAGATGATAATTCTCTTTCTCTCTCTCTCTTTTTAAGCAGCTCATATGCAAACAGATGTTGTACAAACACGTGAATTGTAATATGGTTAACGCGAGAGGAAACCCGCATGTATACAATCGTTCGAGTAATTTCAACGCGAACTTTTTAAAAGAAGTTGAAAGAAAAACAAACAAATAAAACTTTGAAAAGTTAATTAAGGAATGTCATTAGCCTTTATTAAACTGCAATATTAAGGCTTTAGCTTAATTAAGAAAACCTTTTAATGACTCGTAAGACGAAACTACTTCTGTTGAACTTTTCTTACACATAAACGAATAAAAATAAAGATCTGCGTGCTTTAAAGTGAAAGTTGTATAATGAAAAAGCATTTGTTGTTTCACTTAGAATATTTTTATGTCGATAAGATATATAGGCAGATTAAACTTATGTGTACGTATATATGTGCGTGTGTGTGTGTGTGTGTGTATGTGTATGTGGGTGGGTGTAGGCTATCTCCGCCTGAATTTGAAATAAAATAGCGAATAATGACTTTCCCCTTTACTTACGTATTCTCAAGTCTTTCTTATTTCATTGAGTTCATTGTTCCTGTGCACTCGTCCAATGTAAAAGAATTTCTAAAATCTTTAAAGTGTGTTTCTTTATTGTTTTTTTTGTTTTTGTTTTATATATTTTAGTTATCATTAAAGGTTTCATTCGTCATTTTATTTCGAATACATATGGACACTGCAACATTTTTTTAAACGATGACAATTAAAAATGTATTCTGATATTTTTGAAGATATCGAGTTACGTCTCCTGAGGCAAATACAGGGCGTTTGTTTTTAAACTGTCATGGCACTCATTCACGAGGTAATTAAGGAACTTTTTTATTGAAGTAATAATGTATATCCCTCCTCCCAGTCCTCTGCCAAAAGGCTTTTCTTATCGGAACGCCTTTTTGCAACCAATTCATTTAAATAATAATGTGAATCGTGAAAAATTGGCAATAATCGATAAATTAAAGCCAGGCATCGAAAGAGATGCCTTGGTTTATGATGCTTATAATTCTGTTGAACTGCATTAATATCAGTGTCATCCGAAAGATTAACATCGTTACACATCTCTATTCTTATTTTGATTGCAAATCTTGATAATATCTTAATTGACATCGTGTTAATAAATATTCAAAGCGTGTATACATTTTTTGAGACACTCTGGATTTTTTAGGCGCCTGCGCATGAGCAAACGTTAAAAAAACCAGTAACAAGCTGCTAAGTTAAAAAAAAAATCAACAACAACTAATTTGCTTCGTCTTTTTCTAAACCTTAAAGAAAGCTGGAAAAAATCACATTGCACAAATTAAGATAGAAAATGAAATTAATTTCTAGCAATTTAGCTAATGTTGAAATATGCTACTAATAATCCTCATTTCGCCTGAAATCGACTGCAGCATCAGATAGCCTTCAGAGTCTTTCCTTAATTCCATAATTTGTAAAATTATAATTTTTGAAAATGTAATACGAGAAGAAAACGGGTGCATTCACCCCCTCCACCGTCATTTGTTTTGTAATTTGTAAACTGGCGGATTTAACCATAAAAATCTCTCGGGTGGCAATAGGATTTCACCTGTTTTCAAGACCATCTATCTACTTAAACGAACAACTTAAGCAAGGAAAATTGTCCTCGTCGTCGTATGTGATTTCGGCAACGTTTTACAGACAATTTAACTGCAACTTCCTTGACAAGACTATTTTCAATTTCCTCATTTTCTATTGGCTTCATCTTAAGGAATCTCAACTTCAAACAAATCAAATCGCTTTATACAGCAAACGATGGGAGACATAGTCGAATTCGAGTTACTTGCTTGTTTTAGTGTCTTTTAATTTAAACAAATGCTATTCGGCTGGGCTTGTCTCGTTAGATTGCTGGATTTGTAAGCGCTCATAAAAGTGAAACGAGTTCGTAGCGAACACTATCGCCCGTTTGGAGGTCAAGAACTTCATTCACTTCGTTGGGAGCATGTCCAAAAGCCCATGAGGACAGACAAAAGGAGAGCGGCGATTTTTTTTATGACGACGAAATCCTAATTATCTTCTTAATATTGTTTAAAGAGGGAATAGAAAAAAGAAATTTATAAAAAAAACTCAAGATCGTTTTTTTTTTCGTTTCCTCTTTCTCTTGCTTTTTTTCCCCTTTCGATATGCAGTTTTTTTGACCGGTTCGTGAACCTCCGCCCACTAAAGCAGGCGCACGAAGGTGAAACTTGCAATTGATTTCACGCTGTCGAGTCGAATGGAATTGGAAATTTCGTGTTTGTTTTTCCCCCGTTTCTTTTTTTAAAGAAAACCTTCAGAGTGGTGTACAAATAAAAGCAAAGCTGGCGATTACGTAACGAGAACGAATTAGATCCAAAAAGGTACAATTTTTAAGTGGGATTCAGTTCAATTCAATTGCTTTCGTCAAGTTCAGAAAATCTTGTACAGTTGGAGGCTGAAATTTGATTCATTTTAAAATATCTATGCATTAAAAAAGTCAACAGCAGATTCTTTTAAAATTCACTTTAAAAACTTTTCAAATTATCTTATTTGCCAATTGATTTTTAAAGTAAAAATAGATGAAAATTGCTAACTTTCATTTTTGGATTTTATTCTTCCATTAATATGAAGAATACAAAGAGTTAAAAACAAAATTTATTTTAGCAATCCGAAAGGATTGAAAACGATAAAGCACGTACTTAAAATAATTTAAAAAAATAACATTTTGCAACATTTAACACTACTGACTTAAATGCATAATTTTAGGAATATAACGCGCATTTTAAACCTTTTTCTTCCAAAATGGATATGCTTATGAGCTTCACTAAGTTCAGCACTTTAGACAAGTAAAGCTCCTTTGGATTTAATGGGCCTTCGGCATGCACTAAAAATTTAAAGAAATTGTGCTTACACTAATTCGTGGCAACTTATTCCTCGTAAATGGTATGCACTAGAATAAGGAAATTTCCTTAATAAAGACTACTACAACTGGGATGCGAAAAAATATATTTGGAAGTGCAAGGAAAGGGTTTATAATTAATAATGAACTGATGATTCCAAATCAAATCACTACAAAAATTCTCTTGTGTTCTGTAGATAGACCAGAGAATGCGAAGATTCATTTTGAAATTTTTAGAGTGCAAAATACAAAAAAGTTTGGGAAACGTTGCAGTAGAAGATCTTTTTGAAATGTTTTTGAAGAAAGTGACAATTTTTGAATAAAGTAGAATTTCAATTTGATTTTTTTAAACACAGCTGAACTTCGATCATATGAATAGACGTGAAGAATGTTTTATCACTTTTATATTTTGTGCAAGCGATATAATAGTATTTGGAAAGGGTAAATTATTACTCCAAAGACCTTAAAATTACAAACTACTTCATTCAGAGTTTTAAAGCTCTGATTTTTATTCACTGTCGCGCAATAGAAAGACGTTTACTTTCCACATTTTAAGCGGAGATGTCGTTCTGGGAATTGAACGAATGGGAAATTTTGCAGCAATCGACATTTTTCTAAACTGAACAATCGAAAGAATCAAGTGAAGGGCTGGGAATGAGATAGTTCAAATTCATACTTTTAGTAAAAATTGGTTTTAGGCGAATTTATTTATTTTATAGACGGAAACTGGACACCCTATAAAGACGTTTCATGAAAAACAATGCGCACTAATTGAAAGACCCATATAGATCATGTAGTGTATTGCAGTGTTGCCAGATCGAAATGTCGAAAACCGCCATCTACCTAAAAAATCCAGTTTCCATCTAAATAAATCATAAAACCCCCTAATTATTTGTTAAAATTTTAACCCCCAGAAAACCCCTGAAGGCTGAAAAAAAACAAAACAGTTTTGGGTTTTCTTCACCCACATGGCAATACTATGGTATCCCCAACATGGCGACACTGTGTTGTTTCACCTGTAAAGTTAGATAGTAATGTAATGAGCTTCTTTCTCTAGGTTTGGCTTTGGTTGTAGTTAACGGTACCATGAACACCCAACTTTGTCGGGGTTTCTAGACAATTATATGCTTACTACTCTATGGCAACAATTCCGCGATGGGCCATTTACCTATTAGCAGGATAATATGCACCTGTTACATAGTCCGATACTTAAAAGTACTGGATTGACCAGCTCAAAGCTTCGATTTTAACCCATAGTACATCTCTGGGATAAATTGGGTTGAGATTTGGAAGAAGGAGTGGGCGAAAATATCGACACTCTGCATTCAGCTAATGGTGGAGAGTGTTGTAAACAATGAATGCAGATTGTCATTATGGTAAAGGGTAGGGCTACTATTATAGATATTACATATAATGGAAGGGCTACTCTGCTTCAAGGTGTTTCTAAATGGAAGGACAATAAGTACCTAGCGTAATCCTTTGCATGACGACAAACTTAAGTTCCTTATGCAAAATGTTCAAAACTCAAATGTTAAAAGTCTAAACATCACACGAAGTTTGCTGAAAACCTGGCGAAAACGTCATTTAATCTGAACAAGTGGCGCAGTTAATTATTTTGATAAGTGGAATAGATTGAAATGCTCTTTGATTAGACATTGTTTATTTAACAGTACTACTTATTAACAAAGCACTACATTTTTTTTAAAATTTCCTCGCCCCTTTGAATTTAATGAACTGCTGGTGCGAAAAGTTCATAAATGATGTAACGATACGATTTTTTTACACCCTCAATTTTGAGTTTTCGATAAGGAACTTTCATTTAAAAACACCCCGTATAAAGGGGAAGCTACGAAGATTTACTTAACATATTGCAAAGACATACACTATATGATCAAAAATATCCGGACACTCCTCACAGATCATCGATTGGCCCAATGTCACATGATAATGACTTGCACATCATTTAAATAGCTTCCCACACCTTCAGACACAACTCTGCTTGGACATTGGCAAGAATGGGTCGTTCGGCAGAGCTCAGTGACTTCTAACGTGGAACCATCGTTGGATGTCACCTATGCGGCAAGTCCGTGCGTGACATTTCCAGCCTTCTTCAGATACCCAAGTCAACAGTAGGCGATGTCATTATGAAATGGAAGACCCGGGGATCAACAACAGTTCAACAACGAACCGGTAGACCCAAGAAACTAACGGACAGAGACCGTCGAGTGCTTCGTCGTGT
>JAHWFO010062673.1:2937871-2957552 GCA_023313115.1 Rhysida immarginata | reverse complement strand
ATAATATAATATAATATAATATAATATAATATAATATAATATAATATAATACTGTAACAACAAACGCAATAACACAAGAAAAACGAGGAAAAGTTCCTATACTGTTCCCCAGCAAACCAGGACCCAAAGCGGGGTTAATGACAAAATAAAAAGGAATAATGGGATAACAAAAAAACAGAATCAAAGATAAATAAAAATGTAACGAGAAATAAAAATAATTTTTCAATACATATAATTTTTAAACGACATAAACCAAATAAATTAGACATAGATATTTCATATGAACTAAAGCGCCTGTGCGGAGCAAATAAAGTACGCATTATCCCCATCCTGCTTTCTGTCACACTCACTATATAAAAGCCTAATAACATTGAATATGATCCCTCATATATACAAAATCTTAAATATATAGAGCAATTTCACACCCAGATATTGATATTTTCATTGACGGTTAGCTTTTTTCATTCCTTCACTTGAGACCCTTGGACTTGGTCCTTCTTTGAGCACACATTTGGGAATAGATTTTTGTACTTGATACAAATAATAACAGGTTACATTTTAGAAAACTGTTATAAAAAATATTTCAGAGAAACGATTTTTAATTTGTTTGTTATTTTGAATGAAATGTATCGTCTCGAGAAACTTGCTGCGGATTCGTCTAGCTTTTTTACAATTTTGACATGGAGGCATATTTATAATGCATTGCGACCGAAATTTCATAAAGAATGCAATTATCGATTTTTAAGATTCATTAAAATTTAATTCACTTCAAATTGAAATTGAATTACATTTTCTCGTAGAATTTCCCAGCATATCCGCAGCCTGAAGATGCGGTTATTTTTGCATCATTAATAAAATTCTGTTGCGCTTTTTAATCTATATAAAAACCATTGCGTTTCAAATAGCAGGAATTAATTCTATATTTCGTTATTTTGAAACGAATCAAAGGAATAATATTAAAAAATTAGTGCAATTTAGAGATAAATGAGAATTAGTCCATATCTTGATTTTCCTTATTATTTTCTTTCTCTACCGCTAATTACTGTTATTAATTTTATAAATTATTATGATATTTTTAACGGCATGACGTCATTATGGGAAAAATTAGCAATAAACGGCTGCATGTAATCAAAATATCAAAATCGCTTTATAAAGAACCTCAAAAAAAAAAAAAAGAGAGAGAAATAATAAGAAAGAAATGGAAATATAATTACATATTAAATTTATAATAATTTTCAATAGTGAATGGGAAATATGAATGCTGGGAACGAGAGCAGCGCTTTTTCCGAATTTTTTATTATTAGAAAAAGTCGAACAGATGTCCAACTTCTTGTCCCCCATCTAATTGTCATTCCCTTCACATTGCTTTAATGATTCCATTTGTTTCTTTATTGTATTTTATATGTGCAATATACGACAGTCGGCAGTGTGATTTTTCTCCTTTTTGTCCCGGATCTCCAGGCGCCCGTGAACTGAATTGGTGCGCTACACTTGTCGTCGTCCAATGTGGATCACAAGCGGAGTGTGAAGCGCTCTTTAAACGGTTCCGCCGACCGGATTAAAATTCAGCCCCGTCGGGGACTGAAAAGGCTTCGTCGGTCGAAGCTTTTCCATGACAACGGTTGCATCTTCCCATTGTTCTTGGCAAAAGGGAACCTTTAATCAAAGGGTTTATTAGATGCGCTGTCAATTGAATGGAAGTTGATCGTAGGTGAACATGGAAGCAAATTACATTGCGGTCGCTTTCGATGTTTCGGTACAACTTAACTTTTTAATCTGGAGTCTTATGCGGCTTTTTATACTTGCAATTAAGTTTATCTTATATGGAGAAATAAGAGGGACATTACATAGGACACATTACACACTAAGCAAATTCTTAATATTTTTTTAATCCCTCTCTCTGTCTGTGATTGTGATACTTTAAGGAAACAATAAAAATCAAAAAAGTAGATCAAATACATTTTGCGAAAAGGAAAGCATTTTGTTCTACTTTCTCGAATACAGTAGTTGAGTTTCCCCCCCTTTTTTTAATGGTTCTTCGTTTTAGAAATTTTCATGAAGTCATGTGCTTCTTTTATTGTGTGGCCTTTAACGTTAGATTAAATAAAAAAAAATATCATTAAAAAAATATCAATCATTCGGAGCAATGCCATTCTTGTTAGGCTACAACTTTTTTTTTTTTTGCATTTGACGTTTATGTATTTTTTGTTCGCTTTCTTAAATATTTTCTAAACTGTTTTTCTCATCTCCTCTCAACTCCGTATCGCGTTGAAATCGTTCCATTTGTTCATCAAACAGGCGCGCTCGAACGAAAGAGAGAAGTTCAGTCGAGCATGAAAGACGATTAGGTGAAGGGAACGATTTAAAGGGGACTTGAAAAAAAATAATATGGACAAATTAATTCTGTGAAAGCATTCATTTTTAACTCTTTAAATCCGTAGTGACGGGGAGTAAATAAAAGAAAGAGGAAAATGGCTTCGAGTCAGTTTCACTCGCTTTGTGCGTTTTCTTTATGTTAAAGACATCCGAGGATGCAGATTCCAGTCAAGGTAGACTCGTGCACCATCAGTTCGAGTTTTTAAAATATTTTCCCATTATTATAGGAATAAATAAACGCTGAACAAATGAGAAAAGAAAGTTGACTCTGCGCTTTTTCCCCGTTTCTTTTCGCAGCAACAGATCACGTGACCGCCTTTCCCCGCGCTTCCTGCGGCTGACAAAAAACTCTTCAGGAAATTCTATAAATGGCTTAAGATATAAACCACTATAAACGCATCATGAATTGACATAAACCAGCTTAATTTTTGAACGTTTATTTATTATTATAAAACCCACTTTTAATAAACATTAAGTCTTTCCGCTTTGGTTGATTTCGTTTCATCACATCAGATATAAAATTTAGCTAAATGCATACAACATTTGAAGGGTTTCTTAAACAACCCTCCCACTTTTTTCATACTTCGAAATTCAATCTAAATTGAACCCTAAGTAAATGTAAATTTCCATATATTTTCCATCTCTTCCAATCCCTGATGACCAACGGTTTACTTCCCATTGACGTCACTCCAATAGGAACCGTTTCAAGAAAAGTACTCTCAATTGGTAGACAAAATGTTAATTAGGGAAAGTAACAGAGGTAAAACGAGAGAAAAAAAAACACGAAACTACAATGTACACATAGTGAGGTCTAACCTTCCTCCCACCCACCCACTCGTATCTCCTGAGCGCTTTTTAAGGCTGAGAGTGTCGCTAGTAGTTCTGCCCTACTTCCTGGCAACGCTCACTCCACTCAGCTCCACTCCACGTGCCCGTGTGTATTTGTGTCTGTGTTGTCTGCGTGAAGGAGGAGAAAGTACTTTTCCCTTCTCACAAACATATCCAGCGAATCTCGACAGAGCCACCGAACGATCACAAACAACATTCCGCCGTCGTCGAACTTTAAAAAAAAAGGTAACTAACACAATTTTTTTTAGCATCTTCTATAAATTATAAAATCACAAGAATGACAGAGCGTTCTATTTTAATATTTAAGTTTACAGAAAAAAATTAATACTTAAAGATGGAAATAAAATGAGCGCTCTTACTCCCCCGCCCCCAGCTATTTTCGAGCGTTTTGTATACATGAATTTTTTAAACACAAGAGAAGTAGAAACAACGAGAAAATGGGAATTTTGTTAATTTTTATTTATTACACTAGAAGCGCGTTAAAAGGGAAAGAGTAGCATTTGAATGACATTATTATAGATTCTCACGTTATTAAAGGCGAATGAATCACTTAGAAGGAAAAGAAAGAAAATTTGTCCTATTGCCCCATTGAGCAAATCCCGACGAAAAATGCACACGGACAAATTATATGATAAGAATGTTATTATTCAGCATTTTGAATGCCCTGAGGTTATTGTGTTTTTGCTCTGAAGGCAAAAGTTAATTATAGGATCAAGTATATGATGAAATGACAGTTTGATATACTAATTTTTTTCTTGGCATATACAGCATTTAACTTCTATCAAAAAATAAACGCCTCGAGAAATTTTAAATTAAATTACCAGACCTGTGATAATTGCAAGAGTAGAAAGTGAATATGTTTGTCGGGTTGGTCAATGAAATTAGATGGTGACCTCGTGCTCTCAACAAAAGCTCCATTCACCGGCAGATTATTTTTGTCTGCCTTTTTTTAAATGCGTATCGATGAAAATTATTTAGAATCCAATATTTAGGTCTATATTTTCACTCTAATCTAATAAACCAATATTGGCCAGAAATAGATAAATGTTTAGGTTTAGGTAAGTAACAAATTAACGGAGGAATTTTTCTTTTAATTTTTCAGTGCGATATTTTTTTACGTCTTGAATCATTCATTAATTTAAAAATTAATTCGTACAAAAAAATTTTCTATACAAAGCAGCATCTGTTTAGAATGAGATTCTAATAAGTCAAAGTCAGTGTAGCGGAGATTCCGTTAGCTTCTTTCACGCGTTATTCGTCCTTATAAACTTTGATAAATTTAGTTACAATTTAGTTTTTACTGTTTTCCAAAGGTCGTAGTTATTTTCTAGAAGGAAGAGCTTTGGAGATGATCAATCTTAAGCAAGAATGTTCAATATCAGAATATACGATCGAATAAAATTGGTTGACGGAGCAGAAATTTTGAGGTATCGACGTGTATTTTCCTTTTCCGACACAAAACAACCTCTTTAAAATTCGTGAAGGCATATGACTCATGATTTTTTTTCAAAAACGCATTTTTGCAAGAGAAAGAATAGACTGCAAGAGTAGGTGGAAGAACAGGAGTGGATTGGCTAAGAATCCTTGACTCGCATCCGGAACTCGTGCGATGTCTGCGGGTGCCATTCGTCATGTAAAATTAAATAGCTTGGCGCTACATTGTTTTCTTTGGTGTTTACTTTTGCTCGGATACTTTTATCTTATCGAAATTTCATGGAAAATTAAAACTATAGATTTAGGAAACGTGCCAATTATTAAACAGAACGAAAAATTGTAAGCTGTGAAAACTCTGCGGGATACTGATGATAACTATTATACACGTCTAGTATCGAAACCAATCGTGTGGGATCGCTGACCGAAACATTGAGTCATCTGTTCCCTGCCGCCTATTCTGAGTTCTTCGGAAAGAAAGCCGCCTAGAAAGAGCAACATTTTTAGAGAAAGTGCAGGATTGACCTGACCCAGGGAAAGGGTTAAAGAGCGTACTCAAGGACTCATTTCTGATTCTAAAGGGATTTTCATTCTTCAGCCTAATCACTACTTAAGCAATTAATTTTTTTAGAACTTTTCCCCCACCTATGTTCCCTAATAATATTAGAACCTCCAGTAAGTCGTCTTAAGAATATGCTATGTAGTGTGATAATCTGATAAGAACTCTAGCGCATCTGTTAAGCTTTTCTTAAGTTGTTTTATTTTTTTTAATATCCATTTATTTTACGTTTCATTGTAAAGGGTCTCCAAAAATTAACTTTGTCATAAAATATTAAGCAAGGGCAACTGGCATTGAATATAGAGGAAAGTAAAGAGAATTAAAAAAGAAATAACTTAATAGGAACTGCAGATGATTAGCCAGATTATAAGCTTTAAATGATTTTTGATTTTCCCCGATTTTTAAAAATTTATAAAGACGGACTTGAGAAAGATTTCTTGAAATTGCCCGAATATATGTCGAGCTCATGAATTTCGAGTGAGTTTTGCATTACGAATCCTTTAAAATACTTTCGAAGCATGTGTTTCAAGTTATCTTGAAATATATATGATATATTTTACACACAATTTTCAGATGAGCATGATCCCATTATCGTCGTTGGCGCATTGGTAAATGTAAACTGCCCCACTCAAAATTCCCGAGGTCATACAGGGTGATTCAGTCAATTTCTGACCATTTCACTAGAATGACGTGCATTAGGGATAAACAATTGAAAGAATATGAGCGCCATATCGAATTTCTAAATAGTTGGAGTTTGTATTGTTGCAACGGCGCTGCATGAAAATCGTTTTGTTGAAAAATGGCAGAAATCGCTTTATCAACAGAGCAGAAATGCAAGGTTGTCGAATGGTATTTCGAGACAAAATCACCTGTAACCGTGCAAAGAAAGTTCCGGAAGGAGTATAAGTGTGGAGACGCACCAGGCAGGCAAGCAATCATGGATTTTGTCAAGCAATTTCGTGCCACTGGATGTGTTAAAGGCAAGAAAAAAGGCGGGAGAGAAGCTCGTGTTCGAAAGGCCGAAGTTGTCTAAAATGTTCGCACAAGGTTGGTCGATTCCCCTACCAAAAAAATCTGTTCGCCGCCTATCCTTTGAAGAAGGGCTGTCGTATACCACGACGTGGCGAATTTTGAGAAAGGATTTACACCTGTTCCTGTATAAGATCCATGTTTATCAGGAGTTAACAGACACTGGAAGACAGAAGCGACAACAATTTGCGATGGAGTTTGGAGCAGAAATGGAAGCCAATCAGGACATTGTGGACAACCTGTGGGTGTCAGATGAGGATTTCTTCCATCTGTCAGGTGACGTTAATAAACACAACGTTCGTTTTTGAGATTCCCAGCACCCTCATGAGATCCAAAAGTCACCTCTTCATCCACGAAAGGTTATGGCTTGGTGCGCGATTTCCAAAAGAGGCATCATTGGTCCGTTCTTTTTTGAGGGCACCGTAACGTCACAGGCTTACCTTAACATGTTGGAAACCTTCTTCATCCCCGAGCTGCGAAGGAGGCGTATACCGCTTCGACATCAATGGTTTCAACAGGATGCGGCTAGGCCTTACACCACTAATGAAGTGCTAGACTTTCTCAATCAGAAATTCGGAAATCGTGTCATTTCAAACAGGTTTCCAGATCGATTTGGGGGTGGCTTTCTTTGGCCCCCTACGAGTCCTGACCTAAACCCATGTGATTTTTATCTCTGGGGGTTCCTTAAAGACTGTGTGTTCACTACAGCACCAAGAACCCTAGACCAGCTGCGACAAAGCATCGTCGACTGCTGCACTCTTATGGATGCAGAAATCTTGGATAGAGTTATGAACAACTTCACCATTCGGCTGCGAGCAGTTCAAAACGTTCTTGGTGGCCACATTGAGCATATCATCAAGACTTTTCCACGGGAATAAAAACTCCGAACTGCCTAAAATATCATACTGAAATGCTAAGTTTTTAAACATTAATGGGTCAATAAATCATAGTACTGAAATGGTCAGAAATTGACTGAATCACCCTGTAGTTGAACCGGCTAAGGAAGAAGTGACGTCTCTTGTATACATCTTCGCTCGGAAACTGAAGAAAGCTGCGGAAGTAGTTCTAGGAAGGCAAAAGTTTCCTTGATCGGCGAATCCGTATGACCTCGGCATTTGAATGGGTCGTTAAACTAACAAATTATCAACCCATAAGAATAACTTTAATTTAAAAATTAATATAAAACTATCAAAATTTCTTTTTTGTTAACCTCATCGGCGTCTCTTACAACCGTGAAGGACTAATTACATTAAACGTCGAATGTTTTGGAGGTTGTGATCCGCATGGATGTCTGCCGGTGCGAGTTGGACGAGGAATTACATTATGACATAATCGTCCCGATCTTGACACGAATAAATCCATAGTAATCACTTATAATGGAACTCGTCTTCGTTCTCCCCATCGAACTGGATCACCCCTCCGCAAGTTTTACTTTCAAAATGTCTTTACATAATAGGATATTTCAAAGTTAAATTGTAATAAAAATCATAATCCTAAATATTAACATTTATTAAAAAAATACTTATTTTTAATTAATAAATAATTGTGTAGTAGACTTCAAACTTCATTTCAAATGAGATTGTCGACTGTAACGCTCTTTAAAGTAATACACATGCTTCTTTCTGTGAGGAAACAAGCGTCAACTTTCGTTATTTTATAAAACTCATTATATGCAGAGGGTTTTTCATTGTTGACCTTCATTATTCAATGCTTTATGTACAGCAGTTGCAGATGGTTCTACGCACAAGAACAAGCGGCCTTAGTGCGTCGAACCAAATAAATTTCCTCTTTGTTTGGTTTTCCCCTGATTCTCTATCGCACTTGGTTCACCTTGGAAAGGAAATAGTAACCACTGTACAGGGTGCCTAGAGTATATGGGCCGCAGCCAATCGAAACCATGAAGCTGGTGAAATATTACTATAATAGTGTTGATATTAATTTTTTCCTCATCTCACGTTTTAACCTCCTTTGACTCTTGTTGGGTTTCCCTATCTAAGTGCGCACATTGTTCGGTTGATTAATTATAAGGAAATTAATCACATGTGTATCTTACAGATTCGGATGAGATAAATTCTCATTAAACAAAACTATGGTTGTTTATTTACATTAATAGTCAAGAGCCCTTTTTATAATATACGGTTGTTTATAACTCTTGATATCCAAGTTCTTTCAATGTCTTTTAATTATATTGCTTTCATTTACATGCTACATGCACGTAGTAATTATTTTCCAAGGAATATAACCTAACAAGCCAAGCTTATGGAGCATCCTCAATAAACAATATCTTCATAAGATGGGGACAATACTCAAAAACATACTTAAATTCCAAAAATTAAATACTTACATTATCTTAATATCACCTTACTCTTTGGGGTCATAAAGTATACACACGCAGACATTGAGGCACTTAAATGAAAACAGGAAAGCTGCTTACAAAAGGCCAAAAACATCACCTACACATTGCTATTGAAAGGTTCACCTTGCCTCGTTCAGAGAAAAGCAGAAGTCTTATTGATATAACCACACTACATCATAAACAGACTCGGCACTCAGAGAATTCTTTTACTGTAGACAGCACAATTTGTTACTGCACAAAGCAATCTGCATAGTTAATACAAAATGAACAGCGTCCAGTACACACGCGACATTCTTACATGCACCAGTTCAATCATGGTTAGGAATGGAACTCTTTGGAAGACATCCGTCTGACCTCAACCAACGTCGAAAGAAAGCGACAAACGTTTGGTTGAATGGAGACCTTTTTTTTGGAGAGACTGAAGGAATCATGATTGCCATGCAAGACCAGGTTATTACCACGAAAAGCTGCAGTACACACATGATCAATGATTCTACCTATGAGACTTGCAGAGCAATAACAATAATAAGCCACTAAGATTATGCCACACTTATTACATAAATGCCTACTAAATTGAATATAAAGCCACAATACTAAACACTTGTCACATAGTAAGGAAATTCCTAATAACCCAGACAATAATACCTCCACTGACATATCATTTTTCCCTTCCCTACATTTGAGCCCCTTGGGGTAGAACTTTCAGGCTTGCTCGGAATTTGGCTTCCGGACTTAATCGGAATTTTTTTTCCAAATCCAACACAATAATAATGACGATAAGCAGTTTTTATTTTCTTTCTCATCATGTTTATTCAAGTTTTCATTCATACTGATAGATTGTGTAGATAATTTGCACTTCTTTTGATGTGTATTTTTGTATCTTTGTTAATTTCTTATAATTGCATCTTATACTTGAGTGTGCTTGTTGTCAAAAGTTAATTTGTAATATTTTCGTTCGCATTTTAAGACAAAATCGAAGCTGATTTGAAATTACAAAATATAAATTTATACTTCCGTTAATTGCAAAAATTATTTTTTATAATGAGTTCTTTTGGGCTTCCACTGAACACTGTATTTATCAACAATATTAGACCCTGATATGGATTTTTTTATAATGTTAACAATTATTTAATTAGTTCAGTTAACGTCTTGGATTAAAAATGACTACTATTTTGTAGACCTTGATTTAGCCAAGGCATTTGATTCCGCATCTAGACGAAAGACTGTACAAGTATTGCCAGCTAAAGGTCCAACTTGATAAAAGATCTGTTTGTTAACAGGATAATACGATGTTTCTACCAGAAGGTAAATTCCAACACATCAAATAGGAGGATCATGCAACATGCGTCTATAAGCGCCATTCTTTGCACCATGTTTTTATTGCCTCTTAGTATGCATGTGCAAACACCAAATATTGTCGGGGTCCTTTGATAAATCTAATAAAAAAACCAGCTGAGAATGCGTGGTACTGAATTGCAAGAATGATGTTCATAAAAAGCATCGTTACTGTATTCGCGATAATGTGGTGCATACATTGGATTTTATTTACTTTTCTTTGGATTATATAATAATTTGATTCGCGAATTACGTTAATCAGATAATGGTACAATTAAATCGTTCGATTTTTTTTTAATTTTAAACTTAACCTTTATCAAATTCGAGAAGCTTTATCAAAAAGGGAAATGATGATAGACTTAAAGTTAAAAAATATTCAAAAATATACTGTGGTGCTTCCATATGGTTTGCAGCTTCAAATTTTTAATTTTGAGGCTAAACATAGCATAAAATAGAATTATTCGCATATCTTTTATCTTAAATAGATGTACAGGGTTTTGACAAAAGAATAGCGGAGTTTCGTAAATGTATAAAGTAGCCATTTTCCGCCTTATACGGATGCAACTTGCACCATTAGAAAGAGCGACTTTTCAAGTTCGAGATGCATTATTCATAATCCTTTAATGTGTGCACTCGTGGTCAGACTGGGTACACAGATTAACACTATAATCAAATTACGGACTGCAGTGTACGTGTTATCCGACCATGAAAACCTTAGAGAGACATGGGTGATGATGGTGAGTAAACGTTGTCTTTACCAAATCCCTAAAGAAAAATAATCGCTTGGCGTGAAGTCCGGCGAACGAGGTGGCCATGAGAGAAGGTTGCCATCGTCATTCATAGCATGGCCAACCCAGCGCTGTGAAATAACACGAATGAGGAACACTCGCACATTCCTTACAGCGAGAACATTCTCCAAATGGACAAAGGCTGCTCTCCATTTTCAAAGAAATGGCTATTTTATCTCGAAATACCACCATTCTTTGTAAAGACCTTGTATGACTATTACAGGAGTCATATATACCATTTCCAACTTCCAATTTCAATAGCTTATATTAAGGGAACTAGACAGAGTGAGTCAAAAGTTTGTTACCCCCATACAATTTCAAAACGAGTGCAGATACACCAGATCTGTTGCAGGGCCATACCCAGAATTTTATTTCGGGGCGGGGAGGCTGAGGGAGGCTCTATTCTTCTAGCGGGGGTAGGTTGCCCAAGCAACAGAATTACAGTAGTTGTCAAGTGGAAAATTTCGGGGTAACTTGTAACTTTGTAACCGTTACAGGTAGAGAAAAAATTCCAATTGTACAGTTGTAAAGCTCAAAACGCCGATTTTTAACAAAAAAAAAAAAAGATTAAAATAAGCGTAAAAATAAACCCATTACAACAAAATGAAATCTCAGTGCTCAAGCTACATTGTATGGTGTGGACTATGGAATGGCATCTTGGTGGGACCTGTTTTCTACAAGAGTAAAATACACAGAAATGATTTTGAATGGCTTCGTCTCAGACTTTTTAGAAACTTGCCTTTAGTGCAGTACTGTCGCCTGGGGTTCCAGCATGATGGGGCATCTCCACATTTTGCAGCCATTGCACGTCAACGACTGGATCACATGTTTCCACATGGATGGATTGGCCGAGGAGATTCAGTTCATTGGCCAGCACGTTCGCCTGATATGACACCGCTTGATTTTTTCCTTTGGGGATACATCGAGGACAAGGTGTATGCCACTGCACCAGCATCAGTAAATGATTTGAAACAACGAATTCAGCAGGCTTGTACAGACATAACACCCATCATGATGTTAAATGTGATGGGTTCTGTGAAATACCGTGCACAGTTGTTCATTACTGCAGAAGGGCACCACATTGAGCACTTCATACATTGACAAAACTCAATGTAGCTTGAGCACTGAAATTTAATTGTTGTAGTGGGTTTATTTTTACGGTTATTTTTAATGGTTTTTTTTTGTTAAAATCGGCGTATTGAGCTCTACAACTGTACGAATGGTAATTTTTCTTTACCTGTACCGGTAACAAAGGTGCAAAATTCGAGGTCAAAGGTCAAATTTGACACCACTATTGTTTAGCCCCTACCTAACTTCTATATGTTGCCTACAACAGATTTGTTGTATCTCCACTCGTGTTGAAATTGTATGGGGGGGGGGGGGGGGGGGCAAAATCGGGGGGAGTGGTTGTTTTTAAATATACGTTGCGTGTCGCATTTGCCAGCCGCACTTAATTCCAACATTCTTGCGGCAGGAGCACAAAAGTGACCGCAAACTAAAATAAAAAAAATTTATTCCTCATATTTCTTCTTCTTGAAAAGATTGTGACAGGTGATGGAGACGGAGACAAAAGTTTATGTTAGACGGAGAACATAAAAAGTGCATGAGAAGGAGGAAAAGCATAGAATAAGAAGGGAGGTGTTTTCAACGAGTGACCTTTTAAGCCTCTTTTGACTTCGTCTAACGAAATCGGATTTCTCGTTCGTCCTTCCCGCGAGAGAACTACCGTCGTGCCCGGTAAGCACGTTGTCCTCCGGAGTCCCAAAACGCCAAGGACGAAAAAAAAAGCTTAAAATAAACCTAAAAAAAAGTCACTTTCTTCTCGTCCAATTATTCAGAAGCCGATGAGTAAAGAAAAATCAATAAATATGAATATCTCTTTTCTTCCGTTTCTTAAATGGAAAGATTTGCCCTTCACTTTCAGCAAATATTCATACGATTTATAAATAAAATGCCAGAGTTCTCTTTAGCATATTTTTTTGTACGCGAAGCCATTGCCCTTTTGTGAAGACAATATATTGTATTTTAGGTTTCGTTACAAACCGTGAAGCGATTAACTTTAAGGTTTAAAAAGGTTTAGGCTTTCCAAACTATTTTGCAATTAAATTCCACACGAAGTCTGTTCAGGAAAAAAACTGAAACTTCATTGACCATGTGTTTAATTGATAACCTTACTGAAAATGCAAAAATTGCCACGTGGAAGCGACGCAAATTACACTGGACTGTAAATCATGGTCTTATGAACGTGAAGAAAATTATGTGGCAGAAATATTATGACGCCGTCGATATTGAAAAATATTGATTTTTGACATTCTCAACATTTTTAAAATCAAATATTTTAATCGAAATTTTCACATTAAGAGATAAATTGTTCAGGATCAGCAAAACATAAATTATGATTGCTATTAAATTTTAATTAGATACAAGATAAAAAATAATAATAACAAGGTGAAACAAATAAATAAACTTGTTTATACGTTTAATCAGGTAAAAAAGAAAATAGGATTACTTTATTAAAATCAAAGAATTGTACGATTAAATTTTTTTTAAAATTAGGAAACAATCTATGAAATGTCTGAAAATTTTTAATGAGTTTTAGAAATTATCAGCTTTTAATATCCCTCCCCCCAAATACTCCATGAAAAGAAGCAATATGCTTTGTTTTTATGTAAACTTAATCTAAATTTTTAAAAAAATAATGAGCGTTCCTCATAGAAAATTGGCAAAAAGAAAGCTTCGACGTCCTTTGGGAGACAGAATCAGCCATTCAGATTGCATCTCCCAATTGACAGTAACTAAATTAGAAAGCAACGTAGCAAGTAAAAAAAAATAAAAAAGGCAAAAAGTGACAGGTGACTCTTGCCATGGCACACGATGAATAATTGAAAGTTCCTGTCAAAACAGTTGTCACTTGGAACATGTTCATATTGTTTACGACTTAATTAAGTTTTGCGGAGGACCAAAAACGGAAGGTGGGGAAGAAAGCGATTTGTCTTTACTAAACCGTCATTAGAATAATTCATTTACGAAAGAATGCAGTTAAAGTGCTTTGAATTTTTGATAAACCATCACGCCTTCTTTCAAGCGATATTCATATATTAAAATAGATAATTTAAAAAAGTTGCTTTTAATGAATATTCATAAAAAGTTTTGTTCTGAATGACATTTCTTACATGTTAGGTGATAGGAGTGATTAAGGAATACCTTTTTAAACGTGGGAATAGAAATTTAGTCCTTGAAGCAAAATAAAATTCTGCGGGCTATTTTTTTTAAATTAAAAGTTTTCTATAAAGTTATAGCTTGTTTTATTTTTGCATTTGAACAAGATAAATTGTTTTGCTGTATAAGTCGGTGAACAATGTAAAGGACATTTCAGTGAAATTTCAAGGAACATTAAACTGCTGATTTATTAATGTTTTCTTCTAGCTAGGAATATCGGAAGTCAATTAATAAACCCTTTCTTCTGTTTTTGAAAGAGAGAATCATAATGGATTTATAGTCTAGGTCCTAGAGCAGACTTTCCCAATTAGCTAAGAGCGATGGATCCCTTTTATTTTTTTTAAAGCCAAGCACTCGATACATTCTGAAAGTTTTATCTGGATAATGTCTGTACTTGAGAGGCAGGTAGCGATATTAAAAAAGCTGTAATAAATACTGGCATTACAAAAATGATTTCATTTAAAGTAAATAGGGTTTTATATAAATGAGCTTATAAATTCTTCTATGGAGCCTCAAGTGTCCAAGAACCACTAAATGGGAACCCTTGTTCTGGAATATTGTAAACAAAAATTTTGCTAATCCGCTGTGTCGAAAAAAAAAGTAAGTTTTAGCAAAATTTTTAAACTCTAAATAAACATTATGAATTTTAGCGACGTGGATCATAATATAGATGTTTTCGAGTTTAATAACAAAACCATTCATTCTCATTTTGAATGAAGAATTGTAACAAAAGTGTTTCCTCCTTTGCTTCCGTTTACTAGGAATTTGCTTCTTTTGCGTTACTTTGGCGAATGGCAGATCGAAGAGGTATTCAGTTTAATGAATAGCGGAGTGAACTTTAATTAAGTTTAATTTTCTTCCGAGTAAATTTAATTAAGTCTATTTTTATGGCTCCGTCACGTTGATGACCATCTTTCTTATTATGAAGAATAATGCTATTCAAGATGTTATTAACTTTTGGAAAAGTCAAATGAATTAAAATTTATTACAATATGAGTAAAGATAGAAAATTAAATTAATTATATTTAAATATTTATATTAATAACAAAGTGGATCTTTCTAGGTTTGAGAAACCTAAAAAAATAATAGTATTCCACATTAAAATTCAACCTTATCACTCCATATAAAATTTAATATAATTATACAAAATATTTTTAGAACAAGAAATTATGTTTCCCTAATAAAATTAGAAACTTTGGAAGCCTTACATAGCAATCGTATAAGAAATAAATATCTGAATTATATTAATATTTTTAAAAAAATTTAATACAATAATAATAAAAAAAATAATAATAAAAAAAACAATAAAAAATAATAAAAGATGATAAGGACAATGAAAGAAAACCAGATTGTCATTAAGATTTGTATCAAGATTGTTATTATTATAAAAAATATTTGAAAATGAAAATTCTAATTCTGAAAATATATCCAAACTAGTTAATACAAATAAAGCAAATTAGGTAAATGTATTTCAAACGATTATGAAGATAGAGACAAAAAATGATGAATTTTAAAATTAAAATGTTTAAAAACAAAAAATTATGGAAAAAAATTGCAAAGTAATATTGTTATTTATAAAAAATCCTTGCAAAAAGTATTTAAAAAAAAAAGGATAAGCAGGGAAGTCTGGGTATCATTATCTACAAAATTGACAGAGCATGAGAGAACGGTGAGGCTGAGTGATAAAAATACTAATTTGGCTTACATTGTAATTCAAAAATAATATTATCTAGATTGAGGGAAAAAAGGTGAAATCTTGTGCAAAGAAAATAAATTTCAAAAACGAATAATTAAAATATCATATTCCGCATTAAAAAATTAACTAAAGCTATTATTTATCACTTAAAAAAAATTTTTGTATAATCTGAGAGAACTGGCTCATTATTTAGACATGTGATTGTTTTGTTTTTCTATCATATGTTATGTTTTTCGTTACACTCTGAAGAAGGCGTCTCAGATGGGCACCGAAAGCTAATACATTGCCATTTATCACGTTAAAAACATTTAAAGCATTTTATTGTTAAATTGTAAATAAAACTTTGATATTGGCTTTATGTTGATGAATTGCGAACTTTATTTTCGTTGCAATGTCAATACTGGATGCTTTTAATGAAAGGATTTGTTACTTTATCTTCAGATAACTACATCAACTTCAAAGGGAAAAAAATCTGAATTTTATATTGAAGAATTTTTCCATTTGTATTGTAATTACACACAAAGGAAAAAAAAATTGGTAAAGAATTTATTCTTATTTGGAAAATATGTTGTATATATTCCAAAATTTCTTAAACTTTGTCAATAGTAACTTTTTTTAATCGATTTTTGTTTATTACTGGGGTTTTTTTTAAATTAATTTTAGTTGAGATTAAAGATTTTAAGAATTATAAAATAATTATTCTTAAAATTTATTTAATTATTAATGTCATTTATTTTTCTAAAACTACTCAAGTCAAATATTTTCTCTAAAAATAAATTTTCTATAAAGAACTATAAAATGGGACCTTTTGATACTGGAGCCATTGCAATATTTGTTCCAGGTCAATTTTGATAAAGTTGATTGAACTATTGTCGATGAGCAAATGGTATAGCTTCTAATAAAGAATCTCGTAAGACATTAAGTAGTTTAATAACTCTAGATGAAATTAGATCGACGTGTTCTTTTCTCTTTTATTTGTTTGTTTTCAAACAGGCCGAGATAATGAGAGAAATCGTTACGACGGAGACGAGTCCCCCGGTGGTGGAGTTGAGCAACGAGACCGCGTCCCTCATCAATACGACTTCAAGCGGCGCCAATGTTGCCTACCCTGGACTGCAGACGGCGCTTAACATCACTCTTCTGAGTCTGCTGCTGGTTATCATGTTGGCCATGGGCAGCGTTGTCACGTGGCAGGTGCGTAGCCATCCAACCGAAAAGCACCTCCTTGTATCTTTCCGGTGGGCTTCCCCGCATTGCCCACTAGGTTCCGTTAAACTTTTTGCTCCAATTTTTCTTAAACCCGAATGAACACATCTTTATCAACTGATTTTTTCTTTATTAAACTGAATGAGGAGGAGAATGAAGTGTTACCTGCTTTGTTTTTTTCATCTTTCAATAGGAAATCCGCAAACATCTGCTCCGACCAGTCGGCGTGCTTATTGGCATGTTGTCGCAATTCGTTCTTCTGCCTCTCGCCGGTTACTCCCTCGCCAACGCTCTTCAAGTAATAAGATTTGAAAAATTTTCAGGAGGTGAAGGTGTTCTCTAGGGCAATAGTATTTACCAACCGAGAAATGAAAACAGTTTCCCCAAATGATTTTCACTAAAATTCAATTGGCCTCCAAAAACAAGAAATAGTATTAAAGTTGATTTAAATTTAAAAGAAATGTTATGCTTTACTTGAAAGAGTATAAATATTGAAATCTTTCTCAAAACAGTATTTGACATCTATGGAAGCATTTAGATTTTTTTATATAAAAATTTATCAAGAATATTGGTCTTTTTAACAAAATTTAAAAATTACATTTTAAAGTTATCGTATGCCTAATTTTCAGTTTTTACGAAGTGCATTTATAAACAATCTTTTTGAGAACTTTTTTGAGAACTATGCACTTTCGATTATTTATTACGAAATGGCACCAAATTTATCAAGACGAAAAATAGCTATTAATAATTCAGAATTGACGTAAGTGTCAAATACTTGGAACAGAGAAAAGAAAGAAAGCTTAGCTATCGTTATTTGACCGTCGTTTGTCTTTCTGTGTTTATTTCATATTGATCAGCTGATGCCTTATCACGCCATTGGTCTGCTGGTACTCACTTGTAGTCCCGGTGGAACCACTTCGAACGTCTTCACCTACCTGAGCGACGGCGATGTCTCTCTCAGGTAAGATAAATGGATTCTCCTATTTATACTCCCTTCTCATAAACTTTTTCGTTCCCCATTTGGATTTCCAATAAGAAGAGTCGGATCATTTTGTTGGAATTCAAGAATTTTGCAATCCCTTCTCTTTCAGATTACTTGAAAATCTCAATGAGTAAGGATCATAAGTAATAAAAAAAGCGACATATTTAAATGATCATCACTCAGTCGAATTTTCTTTTACTTTCATTAATTGTTTGTTATTTTGCATCTTACACCAGATATTATGAGAAATAGTTTTAAAGCGGAATGATTAAGTTTGTTAGACTTTTGAGTGCACCAGCTTCATGATAATTACATTTTCATATGACCATTAACTTTCACGACGCTGTGACAAGTACAAGAACAATCATCGATTTCGAGAGAATGATAATACCCAAACGGGTTTTATTGTAGAATTATTTAGGGATTAAATAATTATTTTCTTTATTTTTAATATATGCAAGGTTGTAGGAGCTTATGGAACAAATTCTTATTGGGTGCTTACAATCGGAGACAAACAGTAAGATAATGAAATGCAGAAATGGCTTTGTTGATAATGCTTTTTAAAATAATTAACTTATTCATTAATTTTGCTACATCATCCTTTTTACATTATTTTCAAGAATATTGGAAAGAAAACATTCTCACCCCTGCTATAAGTCGTTAATTAGAAATTTTATCATACTAGTGCTATTTGTATTATATTTACGTGGTGATAATTTATGAGGGGAAGTCAGAAAATAAGTAACAAATAGTGATTTAAAAAAATACTAATTGGGATAGGAATCTGAAACACAGCTAGATTTGCAAGTTATTATCTTTTTATTTCTCAACATAATTCCTCATGTTGATGCGTTCGTTTGTACGAGACCAACGATAGACAGGCCAGGGCATCGGGTCAACACCTCCTATAGAGAAGGCCTGCGGACAGAAGGTGTATACATTGTTACATCACCATCATGCGGCTATTGTTATCGTATTTCTACCAATAATAAGCCCTAAATTTGGCCGCTTGATGATGATGTAACAATGCATACACCTTTGGTCCGCAGGCCTTCTCTCTAGGAGGTGTTGATCGGGTCCGAGCAACAATCCATCCTTCATTGTTTCCAACAAAGGAAAAGCACTGGTTGTTAACATACAAAGATGGAGACAATCAAGGATGGATTGTTGCTCGAACACCGATGATCAGGTGACTTTGAGTGCCGTGGCCTGTCTCTCGTTGGTCGCGGTTTGTCTATCGACGTAAGTCTTTCGATATCTTCTCGTTAGAAAACTGGGCTTTGCTGCCTGAGCCAGTTTTGCACTTCAACCTCCTGGTCATTTGCTTTTTTCAGAAGGACTTTCACCTTTCTGGTCCGCTCAAAAACCATCTTGGCGGCTAGCATTGTTCAAATGACGAGGGAGGATGAAAGTGAAGCGTGAAACCGGGTCGGCTCAAAGACTATTACGTCGATAGGACAAATGCATCAAGAATATCAGGACTTATGTTGAGAAATAAGAAGATAATGAAGTGCAAATCAAGCTGTGTTTCAGATTGCTATCCTAATTAATATTTTTAAATCACCATTTGTAAGTTACTTACTGACTTCCCCTCGTAATTAAAACAAGATTAAACAGAGTATAAAAAAACCGACTTTACTGAAACTTTCACTATCAGTCCATATCTTGAAAACTACTGAACCGATTTTAATGAAACTTGGATTTATCCCTAAGTTGAAAAATACTTAATCCCATAAAAAAGAATTATTGCAATTCGATTCCTGGTTTCTGAGAAATACGTGGACAAACAAACATACATACATACATACATACACTATATGATCAAAAATATCCGGACACCCCTCACAGATCATCG
>JAHWFO010062673.1:2889284-2907871 GCA_023313115.1 Rhysida immarginata | reverse complement strand
TTTCATTGGCTCGCGCCGCGTCTCTCCTCTAACATCTCTCCATCTGCCAACCTCAAAATTCTTATTTTCTCCCTTCCTTCTAACATCAGGCGCTTTTACTACTGGCTTTTGCGCATCCGCCGTCGTCTGCTCTAAACGTGTCCTCACATGAACTGGGGTTTGGGCGCTCGCTATCGCGACCCCTCCCAAATCTTGTGACACATAACCATTGCTTAGCACCTACCTAACTTCATATTTGTTGCCTGTAACAGATTTGTTGTATCTCCACTCGTTTTGAAATTGTACAGACTTTCGACTCACTCTGTATATTGTTGCATGAAAAACGGGTGGTTTTTCACTCATAAAACCCGTGCAATCTGCGGAAAAAAGATAGTGAAAAACCTTTCCTGGACTATGTTAAAGCATTAACCTAGAGTCCCCAGTTTTGGCTGTTTATATGTATATTTTATTTCTATGTTAAAGTATTATGAAAAGTTTGATGCCCGTTGCTTTCGCAGATGTAGAGATTATCGCGAATATAAACACAGACTGAATTTTATTAATTTAGATGTTTGTTCTTGCAAGGAAAGTTGATTTTCACTCTGTACTGCCCAATTATAAATTATAAGTTTTAGAATGCGAGGTTTCCACTATAAATCAGTTTTAATTTATTTACCTTTTTAGTGCCAAAAAAGTACACTTTTTCACCATCAAAGCCGCCGATTTCATGATATATATCAAATATATGTTTGACTGCATGGTGTTTACCGCCAAATGCCGGAAATGAATTGCCCTGTTTTGGGTCAATTGCGGCCCACTTATCGAAGGCTCGACCAATATTGTCTCCCCAATGACATTTTTTTGTTTCAGTTAAAGAAATGGAATTATTGAATGGTTTTCATCAAAGGATATAAATATTGTATCCTTTATCAGATACCACATTCTTGATTATCTCAAGGTGAATACTAATATTATTCCCAAATTCGTATCAAATTACGAGTTGCGCCGATAATTTTCTAATGCATACATTCGTTCTCGCGTGATGTAACATTGTCTCGTATGCTGTACTAGTAGTAAGGTGGGCATCGTTTTCTTCGTTCAATATTTTGAGTGTAGCAAGGGGATAAAATGACCAATATGACCAATATCATAGAAAATTATTCCAAAATTGAGACGCGTGCGGTTATCCAGTTTCTTCAGGTAGAAATCTTGCTACTACCTTGACGTCTATCTTGACCCACTAACGCAGGGCCGTCTAAATCGTGCACGTCGCCCGCGTGCAACATAAAAAGCTCGCGGGCAAAGCTTACGGGCAAAGCCGAGGAGATAGTCCAAAACTCAGGAGGGGAGTGGGTAGAGTTTTTCCTATGCAGTGTAGCCAGACTTTAGGGGGCGATTCTGTTTTAAATGAGGCATTATTTCTTTTGTTACTGATACTTGTTTGTTTTTCGTCTCGCATAACATGGCGCACATTCCGAAAAAGCATAAAATCACTGAACCAGTATTTAAACCGGAGTGGGAGAATCTGTTTTGTTTTTTTTCATTTAATACGGATCGGATTCTAAATGCTTAATATGCAATCGTGTCCTATCGGGAAAAAGAAAATACAATTCTACATGACATCGAGAAAATTGTCACATTAAAACGAAGGAAATAAAATGGTAGTGTGCCTCGTTTTTTTTTTTTTACAGTGTCGAATTGATAATTAGCAACTCAACTTTAAGGAACTGATCAACGTAATGTGCAAGGGGGGGGGGGGGGGGGAATTACCCGCGTGTACGGGCGCTGTCCGCGGACAGAAATCTTGGACAGCCCTGCACTAACGTATTGGGACGATTACTATCTCATTCAGCAGCCGAACTCTGCCTTACGGCATTTGATCTCTGTAGTTCTCAACTCTGTTATTTTATTTATTTCTCAAACCACGAAATCCAGCATCATTGATTGTCAGTTAGTTCTTTAAGTATTTGGTTATGTCAATATCTACGTCATTTTGCATCTTTACGCATTCTATTGTTAAACACAACGCATTGAAAAACTTATCGCAAAATGTAACTGGTAACATCACTAAACTTATTAACAACTGTTGGGATAATTGTTACTTTCCGGATACTTGTAAACAGTCTGTTGTCCTAAATTTCCCTAAGCCCGGTCAAAATCCTGCAAACCCTGTAGCCAAACCTCTCGGGACAAACAAAAACATCTATGTCCACAATGGGATTCAAACCGCCTACCGGTTGCTTCGAACATTGAAAAGCTTACACCTCAGTATCATTGATACTCAGGGTGTCCAAAAAGTCTGGTAACATGCCAGGTAATAGGGGGGTGGGAAATTCATTCCCGCACTCAAATTTGACTTTGACCCCCAAATTTAAGGTCATCCATTTGCTAACTCGAAAACTATTAAAGATAGAGAAAAATTTACGATTGCTACCCTGTAGAGCAACACCACATTAGTCTAAAAACAATTTTTAATCACACCCTTCCCCTTGAAACATTTTGAGAAAATGGGCGTGAAATTTTGAGAGCTGTGTTTCTTCTTCAATCTCGTCATTCTACTTATTCGCTGACTTTTGTTTTTTATTTATTTGATTATTTAATTATTTTACCAATATAAAAGGAGATATAATATTAATTTATAATACACATTACTCCTTTCTCTCACATATAACTAGTTAAGTAGTGTGTTGCACAAGTCCCTCTAGAATTCGAAAGTTTAGCCATGCAGTAGCAGAGCCACGTTTAAAAGATAACAGCATGTCAACGGGTACAGAAGCATACAGGTTTTGTTTGTGATAAATGCATTTTCTGCGTTCATGGTTACATCAATGGACCACTTTATTTCTGCGTTATTTTTACGTCTGACGAGAATTGGGTTTCTTGCTTTGCCTTCATGTGGCTTTTTCCTTTGGGATTATGTAAACGATAAGGTTTAGGTGCCTTCTTTATGAAAAGATTTACCAGACGCTTCGTCAAAGAATCACGGATGGAGTTACTACCATGTTGGAAGGAGGATGGTATGACATAGATTACAGGATTGATGTTTGTCGAGTATCTAGGGGGAGACATGTCAAACATTTGTAACGTAGATAAACACTTAAATATTTACTCTGTTCACCTCTTTCGTTTACGTGGCTCGGTTCATGAGCAAATAGACTACGAAATCCGAAGAGACTTAAACAATACCCTCTATTTTGAGCTATCTATTGAAGTTCTACTTGCTCGAAAAAAAACGAAAAAAACAATCGTGAGGATTTTAGGTTGCATGCTAATCGATTTAGTATAATAAAAAAGGACACAAATTCTCCATTATTGCATTTAAAATACGAATTAATTTCGAAAGTGCCCTTTCGGAATGTTTTTTTATATTTATTTTTGCTCTGATATTAACCTTTTATCAAGATCCATTTTGAATAGCATTTGCCAATCATTAATAATGCATATGATGTCATACGTAAAAATCAATAGACCAAAGAGATGCGAGATATAATAGAGACGGGCAATGCGCATCATGTTTGAAGTAATATAGATTGCATTCCATAACTGCTGTTTGTTGCACGCTAAAGATAATATGTAATTAATTAAAAGATAGAAATATCTGCCAATTTTAATAATACCAAGAAGAAGATTGCATTTTTATTAATTTAAACGCAAAAATAATCTCTTTGAATGATACATCCTACAACTAGAAAGTTGGAAATTAAACTTTCTTTTCAGTCTGCATTTCCTAAAGGGTAGTTAGTCTGCATTTCTCAAAGAAAAAAACCTCTTCAATTAAAGGCCAGAAGAAGGAAAACTAAAGGATTCTTAGGAATTCAACTTTATTGCAAATGGAATCCAATTCACCAGGATCAAAGACGGAAGACAATTTCCCAAATGATTCGATCGAAAATGGCAAGACTGCCGAATAGAGAGACTACCGCATCAATCAAGGGGAATCAGTACTTCAGAGATGCCTTACATTCATTTCATCAGAATTTTCAAATAATTTGCTTTCTCTAAAATTTAAGGCGGTTATCACTAAATGATATTTTGCCGATTTACTTTTTCATTAAGCTGGCTTCAACTGTTTGCGGTTTCCAATAGGATTGGTCAAACTAATGTTCCGCCACATCTCATATATTCTGTATCTACTGAAAAAAAATCGCAATCAAATGAAACAGTTTCTCATTACCATAACAATGCACAGTTCCATAATGTTGTTTGAATGTGAAAACTGCCCGTTCCTCCTACATATATAAATACAATTGATTTCTACTCCAAAATTCTTGCTCAATGCAGTAAGGGATGCAATTCTCGGGCATGAAACCACATCTGATGGAACCGCCAATATCGGAATACATAACTGTAGATGGGGCAAAGAGAATGGAGTTCGTCTCCGCTAGTTGTCTTGTAAAAATGGACGATAATAAGCAATTCTGCATTGTTGTTGCTGAATTTCCTCTGAAAGAGAGATGACATCAGAGTAATTTAGTTTTCTATCATCACCGCTCCTGCAGTTATCCTCCCGAGCTTTCCGAATGTTGCCGGCTTCACTCATGTGCAGATCAAATTCGAGCAGCATTCGTAGGGCCTTTGAGGATGTAACGAAGCATTGGAAGTAGAGGGTAAAATCAACTCAACGGCTTTACAATGTCCACAGCGAACATCTGACAGCCCATTAAACAAAAGAGTCGAACGATTCAGGCGGAGAGTAACTTGACGTTCATTGGCGGCGAAACTTCACTCGTTTGCAGGTCTGGACAAGAGTTATTTGCACACTGAATTTAATGATGCCTCTAAAAGTCATCGAAGTACTTAGAATTTTTGCAGTGTTATTATTTTTAAAAGTGATATCCGCGATCATAAATCGATATTCGTTTTCACCAACAACTTAGAGATTTTTATTCACTTTCATTGCTCTGAACAGAACAATTCCGCATCTGCATTGCAAACAGAACTTGCAATTTAACAAAAAATTTCGTCATTGCTGCTAGAAAAATGTCTGCATAAAATAATCGCACTTGAGTCATCAGCGCTGGTTTGCTTTCCTGTTTCTGGATCAACGTGAATATTAATTTAAAGAACGAAGTCGGTTTCTAAATCCCCAGTTATAAAAATATATAAAATATTGGGGCAATTAAAATATATCCTTATTTTTCTCCATGGTGCTTATGCGTGTGAAACTCTAATAGAACTCTTACTGTATCTGAATAATCTCGTTAACTCGCTGCAAAGTGCCTTTTCCACATCTGGAATTATTAAACCCACATTATCCATTGATGCCTTCAAAATAATACAGGAAATGATAAAGAAAGAAAGTGTTTAATGAGAAAAAGATTATAACCGTTCTTTGTATAGAATATTTAAATTAACGCTCCCTTCACTATAATCACAGATAAGGAAAAGTGTTGTTTCTGAAAAGACCGTGATTCGTTTAATACTTTGTGACATTACGTTTGCTTTAAATACAAGAAGAATATAATGAGTATATCAATGAACAATCAATTCGAAATTATGACAGAATATCCAGAATTAAGCACCATTATGGAATAAACTCTAAATTTAATGCCTAATTTAATCATATGTTCACTTTGAAATTAATACACAGTCGGTTTTATTGCCTAATAAATTGGACTGTTTTGAAATTATGCTAATAATAATAATAATAATAATAATAATAATAATAATAATAATAATAATAATAATAATACTGTCCTTCAATTCAATTGTAAAACATTTAAAACTCGCTATTTTATATCTAGGATTCCTTATTTGGCGTCGGGAGGAAAGCCCACGTATTTGTTTGATCGGATTTCGCACATTTTATCAATTTATTTAATGATAGTGAGAAACACATTAAGTTGGCTCTTTGTACCAGTCTGAAATCAGGTGTTGACGCCTCGAGGATCATATCGTCCGGACCTAGTAAGCAAACCTGCACGTGAACGAATAGTGGATGATGGTGATCGCAAAGCATCATAGGAAATAAGCGGTAGGCGATCTATTAAAGAGCTCCGAAAGAGCTCAGGGCCCCTTTCCATATCGCAATTTGTTGGCCATGGCTTTGCTTTCTAACAACTCGTCCTCAACCAACGAATCGTGGACTAATGGGACCATTGAAGATGAGAACGTAGGCTTTGACCTCTCTTACCTCGGGGAACATGAAAGGCCATTGAGAATAGCATTAGAGTTCCTCTTGTCAGCTTTACTCGCTTTTGTCATGTTGGCCATGGGTGCCGATATTACGTGGACGGTGAGTTATCTTTACAAGTCCCTTAGTCTTCTTGTGTAGGCGATATTACTGAGGAATGCAACATGTTAATAAATATCATTAATCACTCTCTTATTAGTATTATTCTTACGGGAGCTAGATGACTGATAATTACACTTTAAAATGAGTACTTGTCAAATGAGCAACTAATAAAACAGTACATGGGGGGTTGATTTCAAAACGACGAAATAAAAAAAAATGATGTCTTAAAATAAATATCTCCTGAACTGAAACAGGCGATACATTGAATACATCCCTTCGAAGAATTTAAACCGTACAACTTTTACAAAATTTTCTGCTAAATACGCAAGGTTTATTGGGTATGAGTGCCTTCATTTGGGGTAACGGATAAAGATCTCATGGCTGAAATATAGCCAACGATAGATATTCTCAGAGGCGTAGCGAGAAGGCGACTCTGGACGACACTTTTTAAGGGGAGGCATTTTGGCCTATGCACTGAGAAAAAAGTTTTTTTTCTAACGGGACAGTAAAACTGTCAATTTTACAGTTTTGTTTTAGTAAGTTTGATGTGTATTATTTTGTTACTCGATGGTTGTGCGGGGAGGGGGTAGTCAAACTGAAGGACCTTCCTCGGCGGCCTGACCTAAAGCTACTTTACTGGGTGCTCCAATGTTTCACAATGTCATCTTGCCAAAAGTTCTCTCATGGGTTATGCTCAACCGCAAATAAAAGAGGGCAATTTCATTCAAAAACGAGGGTAAAACTTTGTGAATATAATTCAATTTCTAAAAATTTTCTAACATAGATTCTAATAAAAATATATTTTCATATATCCCTCGTTCTTGTTATTAGCTAAATTTTATTATTGAAAATGGATTTGCTTTCTTGGTGTAAACCAGGACTAATTTCACTTAATTTCAAGCATGCATTGTGTACTGCAAACCCAGGACACGGTTACTTCATTTATTTGAAATAGGGTACACATATTCCCATATCAAGTTCTCTTACGCATATTTTGGGTTTGTTAATGAGGGTTGTTTTAAGTTGCGTTAACACTAGCCTTTTCTTTCTTATTTTCATTTATGAAGTTATTAATATTCGAAGTTAATAGGATATATTTACATAAGGTATTCGGAAGGCGTAAATATTTTATTAAATACGTCGATCGCGAAATGTTCAATCATTATTACTTGTTTTCAAAATCTGCAGGAACTCTGGAAGCATTTGAGACGGCCGGTGGGTGTTATCATCGGCATGACGTCGCAGTTCGGCATCCTCCCACTTTGCGCCTTCACGCTCTCCCATATATTCCAGGTAACATTTATCTCAGCAATGGTATAAAAATATTAAATTTAAAACAAAAAAGCTGATAAAAAGCACTTTTGAAATATCAATTAAGAAATTTCGTATTATTTCACAAAAGAAGTGTTTTTGTGTATCTGTTCACCAACAGATAAGAAAAATCTATAAGGCGGGTTACGAATCGCAACGCTATTTTTTTCACTCTACATAAAAACATTACAGATATTTTTTGATGAATAAAAAACATTTACTTCATTGTAAAATACGAGGCTCAGCCAAATGAAAACCATCGGAAGCCTGTAGCAGCGAGCAGGAAAATCTCTATGGTGCGCGTAAACTCGAAGTGTGCAAAATGGAAGTGTCCAAACAAGAACAACGAACGTCAATCATTCGGTGTTTGACAACGGAAAAACAGTCGGCAGCCGAAATTCACTATCGAACGAATGCGAAGGTTAGAATATGGTCAGTACGATTTCGTTCTGAGCGAACATCTTTGGAGGATGACCCGAGGTCTAGCCAGGCGCATCGTTCAACCCAGGGAGCTTGTTCAACCCAACAGACACATCTCATGACCATGTTCACATAATACTCTATCAGTGCTTGAAGTATCGTAAAGTGTAAGCACAATGGACCCCAACCTGGCACGCTTCAAGTGTGACGTCTTAGAATATCCAGCCTAAAACTTCTTCCCATGCGATTTTCATCTTTTTGGCCCAATGAAAAAGAGCTTAATGGGGCGGCGCTTGGGATCGACTCGAAGTAAAGGTGCAAGCTTGGACTTTTACGCCGCTTGTATCCGACGATTTGTGAGGCAGTGGGAGGAATGTGTCATCAGTGACGGGACTACTGAGAGGTATGCCCTTACTTTGTCCGCAATGCCTCAAATGAACTGCAAAAAATATCAAAATTGTTAGAATTTGTGTTGTACTTTACACAGTTATTTAAATATGCTTATTCCAGTGTTAAATAAAATTTTATTTTAAACAAAGCAAAACTTTAAATTTTACATGCAAATAAAAATTTAATAACCGATCGTTTTCATTTGACTGTAACTTGCAATAAACACGGACATAATCGAGGAAGTAACAAGCTCATCTGTACGAAATGTTTCAAAGATTGACTTAAACAAGGAATATTTTCCTGTCAACAGCCATTCTCTTATGTTCGAAAAAAATTCTGGATAATTCTCAACGATGATCAGCCGACGACACTTGTTGATACTTAAATATTTATAAACTGCACGCTATACGTTTTATTGAAATAGAGGCAATTTAGTTAACAGCTATTCAACACATGTTTGTTTTGATCTTTCGTGCTTAACTTTTGAAATGAGTGCTTATATGCACGCGTTTAGATTTTAGAAATAATAAGCGATTACGAAAACGGTTTATAAATATTCAAAGATGGATAAACATTTTAACTTATAATTTCGTTCAGTACAGGCTTATAGAAATTAAACTCCCCCCCCCCCCCTTAGAGGACTGAGGAGGGCATTTTATTGACGCAAATGGCACAAAACTCGAAGAACACAATGCAGATGATGCGGTCGCCGGTTTATTAAACAAAGAAAAATTTGTATAAAACATCTCCGATACGTCATGGTACAGCAAAATTGCAATCTCATGGGCATTACGTAAGACTAGCGACAATTTATGCAAATGACGAGTCATATAAGGGAGACATGCTTTGCATAAACATTAGTCCAGGATACGATATTCATGCAGGGCGGTGCACGTTCCCCTATGGTTGCATTTTTGAACATGGGGAGCACAGCCGCTGTTTTCCAACAGCTTAGCCTCCTCGCTCACCTGGTATCACCTTGTGTGGTTTCTGGTTATGAAGCTTTTTAAAGGATCGACTTTCCGCGATAAGCCGTAACCCTGTTACATCGGCGTTTTCTAAGGATAATGCGGACGTACTACGTTCAGCTGGGAAAACACGGTTTTGCGCATGGTAAGCATTCTGGAAAGATGGGGGACATTTTTGGAGCGATTTGTCGGGTTGCAGTCTCATCTGTCGGCGACCATTTGTAACAATTTTTGTTTATTTGATAAATGTCATTTGCGCCAATAAATCGCCTTCCACAACTCTATGTATTTGCCAACAAATGAACTCGTAAAAATTTCTACATTTTCTATTCCAAATTTCTTCACACATGGGTTTTCAGAATCGACCGATATGATGCAAGATTTTAAAACACAAACGAGAAATTTGATAGAAGAATCAATAGGGAAATAATATCAATACCACTTGTCCATAATAAAGAATTTAACAACCCGTATGCGCATTTCAGCCACCTTGTGGCCATTATTTAGCGGAAAAGCATAATGTGCATACGGATTATTAAATTCTTTATTATAAGCAAGTGGTATTAATATTATTTCCCTATTGAGTCTTGTTATCCACAGTTTTCTCGGTATTTCTCTATGATAGAAGAAGGCCGAAAACGAGCGAAATTTAGAATAAATGAAAATAGTCAAGCGCTCCGTATGAAAATCAAACTTGAAAGGTATGAACAGTTTCCTATCACAAATCTTCTTTTACTATACCCTACTGTACGTAAACTGAATTTAAATATAAATAAGAACACATGAAAAAACCCTTAATAAAGTATATATTCATTTTGGAAAAACGAAAAGAATTCTTTAAAATGCTCGCATTGGAATTTTGTGTCCAATTGAGTTTGCCCAGGAAAATTCTACATTGCATCCTTAACATTTTAGAATATCAAAGAAAGGCTACGGGTATTGAATTATTTCTTTCTATATTAAAAATATTTCCTAGATGGATTGAGAATTGAGGAACTCTATTTACAGCCTCTACAACATTCCTCATCAACATGTAACCGCTTCAATAGAATTGTATTCAGTCACAGAGCGTGGAACCATGTCTTGAATGTGGTTGTTTATATGGACAGTATCAGTTTTAGCAGCAAGGTCTGCCCTCTCACACAATCAGTTGAGATCTTTATAATTTTCTCTAAAGGAAAGTACTATATTACAAAATCATATAAAAACTAAATTTTCTCCAGTTATTAGCTCATTAGGGAAAGTACCTTCATTGATAATACTAATGGTAGAAAAACACTATAGTGATGTTTTAAAACCAAGGAAAGAATATTATGTGGATAATTATTATTATAATAAATGAAAGAAAACTCTTTAACCACAACGAATAACAGAAAAGTACAACCTGGATACGAGCATTTCGAAAGCACTGCTTTCATCTTCGGCAGGAATCCCTGACTCCGTGAATCCACTCAAGAGAAAGTGAACTGAAGGAATCCGTTCACTTTCTCTTGAGTGGATTCACGGAATCAGGGATTCCTGCCGAAGATGAAAGCAGTGCTTTCGAAATGCGCGTATCCAGGTTGTATTTTTCTGTTATTCGTTGTGGTTAAAGAGTTTTCTTTCATTTATTATAAAGTACCTTCACTTTTTCAGCAAAAGTTTGAACAGCTGCACGTCCTAGAAGTTGTATTCTGTTATTTGTTTTAGAAAAACTTCTTACATCTCTCCAAAGATTTTAATAAAACATAGAAATAGTTTCGAATCTGCGGTCCGAAGCATTGAATCACGATAATGTTTTTAGTTTCATGATATCCATCTGTCCAGTAAATAGCTGTTTTGTAGCTGTTTAGGCTCCGATGATGGTGCAATACCGACACGCGTAAAGCTTAATAAATAGTTTACCGTATCATTCCACCTGATCATCGTCTTCCTTTATTTAATGTTTTTAGATGAACAAACAAATAAATATTTAATAGAGCATATAAACCTTTTATTTTTAGTTATCAATGGACGAGTCTACAGAATCATGTAAAAAAAAACAAAACAACGCTCCCTCACTCTGTACTGTTATATTTTTAAATGAGCGTTTAATACCTTGCCACTAGGTCTCTAATATCATTTAGTTCAGTCAGAAAATAATCTAAATTTTTAACCAATAAAATCATAACTTAAACTCTCATTTAAAAATGTAGCAACACGGAGTGAGGGAGCGTTTTTTTGTCCATGACTGTACATAGATAATACTGAATAAGGTCTTAAAATAACTTAAGTATGAACTATAAGCACAGGTATCGAGTCTCTGGATATGTCGGGTAAACACAGCGTCTATGATTAAGGTGCGTTTCATTACTCGCGTCTGTGCTCACAGACATGGCACGTGCAAGCTTTTCGCAGTATCTAAATTCACAAAATGAGTTTATTTTGTATGACGAAAAATTAAAATTATTGCATCATCCGTAATGATTATTACATCACACATAACGCTTTTTTGGGTTGGAACATTATTCTTAAGTAAAGAGAAGAAGGAATCTGTAGAAATAAATTAAGCACTTCAAAGCACATAGAAATTCAACAAGCGCATAAATTTTAAATAAGATGAAGACTTCAAAAAGCATCAAAAGATCTAAATGTTTCAAATAATAAATTATATTCATTATTCCAACGGATGTGTAATGGAAAAGAGTTTATTCCAATACACTAGAATTCATCAGTCTTCATTCAAAACACTGAAAGCAAAACGTTAAGCCATTTTACACGAATTGGCTAGGTAAGACACGAAATATAGTGGCGCTATCATTACCACTCTTTCAATATCTAAATCATTTATAAAAAATCAGCGATGGTGGACTTTGTCACAACAAAGAAAATATCTAACAATGGGTTATTTCCCGATTATACAATCGGGTGGGTTCGCTTCTAGTATTTCATAATATCTGTGTAAAGATTTAAATAAAAATTGTTGCTCAGACAATAATGGTCAGATGACTTTTCAGTTCCGGCGCATGCTTCAAGCAACACCTCCTAGAAAGAAAGCCTCACAACTGAAATGTCACGTATTGTTACATCATCATAATTCGACCATTGTTGATCGTATTTCTACCACGGTCTATAGATATTCATGGTCATCGAGCTCCATTGTTAAAATGAAGCTAAAGTTTCTAGCTCCCGGTAGGGCAGGAACTCTATTGAAAAATGGCGCTGCATGTACAATCTGCCCAACTGCGCCTGCAGCGCCAACCTAACGGCAGACAGAAACTTTACTTTCGTATTCAGTTTCAATGAAAATCTCTATCGCATGTTGCGGCAACACCTCCTAAAGAGAAAGCCTCTGCACGGAAACCGTCATACATTGTTACATCATCATAGTAGTGCAAATTCAGGGCTTACTATTGGTAGAAATGCGAATAACAATGCACTACTATGATGATGTAACAATGTATGACGTTTCCGTGCAGAGGCTTTCTCTTTAGAAGGCATTGGTTGCGGTCGGGAATAGTGCGATCTATGCGGCACCTGGTGCGATCTGTTTTCCTTAGCTTCTCGAAACAATGGAAAATGGCCGAAGCTCGATGACCATGAATAAACCGTGATTTCTACCAATAGTAAGCCCTAAATTTGGTCGACTTATGATGATGTAACAATGAATGACTTTTCAGTTGTGAGGCTTTCTTTCTAGGAGGTGTTGCTTCAAGCCGGCCCAACAGTGCTTAAACGTGCAACAACAATGCAAAACTGTTTCCGTAACGCTTTTTGCATCACGTTTTTTGTAGAATGATGTCCAGCCTTAAAACATTATCATGTTGATAGAAATAATAATGATTTTTATTTATTTATTTATTACTTTTTATAACTATCCCTCTTAAAACGTGAATCATTAAGACAACAAGATAGCATCGTAGCTAACGAAAAAGACAGATCCAGGCATTGAAAAATTACCCGATCTTATTAGTCGAAGCAATAATGTAATCTTCACTGTTTCCATCTTGGATTTTGGCAATCAGTATTTTTTTATTTGTTAGAAACTTTGTTGCTTGGATAAGATGGTCAGAGACTTTTCAGTGCCGGGAGCTGTCTTTTTCGTCGACTATGGCAGGTATTAATTTCATCCACCATTGTTGAGGCAAAGACGACCAGCTGATTGTTGATGCAAACACGACGGGCTGATTGTTCACACTTGCAAGCAAACGAACATAAACCAAGTCTATTTCATATAAATAGATATACGTATAGATTATTAATTTCTATGTTTTTGAGGGACTTATCTCCAATTTTAGATTTTTTTCCATCATTGTGGTTGTATAACTTACTTCCAAGTTGCATTTTAAAACCGAACAAATATACAAACATTGAGCTTTATATGTATAGAAGTAAAGATTATAAAGGAGCGCATTTAGGATTTTTCTAAGAAGCTGATTCTTTTGGGGAGGGAGATAAACTGTTTTCTTGGCATTAAGATATATTGAGCTCTAAGTATATTTTTGTGTAAACCTATCATTTCAAACTGGCTAAAAATGAAGTTTTGTATTTTCAAATCGACAAGCTTTTCAAGTTTCAGCCGGTTACGCATTATCAGGAACTGGAACATCAATAGCACGGAATATCAATAGAACAGAATATCAATTGAATAGCAATCGAAAATATTTTTAATAATTCTACTTTATTAAAAATTAAATTTGAAAGAAGCCTTAAAATATTAGAATTTGAAATTTATATAAAAAATTACCATGAAATGATTCAGTTTCATGCAGACCGAAGCCTAGAGCCTCTTTACGTGATAACAAGCTGTAAATTGCACCACCTGTAATTCTGGTTGAGTGGCTGTTTCTCCTCAAATGATGTAAATTTTACACTCCAATTTACGCTCCAACTTCCAAATGATTACGAACAGGCTGCATTCTATAGATTGTAACAAAGCATGCTTTTATCATAATGAAATATATTTTATCTCAACAATAATTACAAAATAGAAATAGATTATTAAATTAACTGTTTAAACAAACATGTTTTTTTAAGTGGTATCAGAAATAGTAGTACATGTATTACTTAAACTAAATCAGTTAATGCATACTTTTTTACTCTTGGAGTTTTCTTTCTTGAGGTCTATAGACAAACACTAATCGTTGGGCCTATTGCATAAATGCTAAAGTATTTTTCCGATAACTATACTATGTGGAAGAAAGTGATTGTACATTGTGGGATAAACGAAGCAAAGGGTTTATTTAGTATGGTCAACACGTGTAGTAATCTTTCTAGGTAAGCTAACCATAGGACTACCGTAAGCGGGATATTTCACCATGCCCCCTATTGACCAACGCCGGCAATGAAGAAAGTCGTGCCGGCACCCGTCGTTCGAATAGAACTGCCATTTAGAGAGCACTGAGTTGTCTAGAATAACTTTCGAAATTTATGTTTCCATGCCGAATTAGCTGAAACAACTCCATACCATCACGTCACCATCAGCATGCTTTACAGTGAGCACTACTCAATCTGGTAGAAGCCGTTCTCCATGTAACAGACAAACCCATACACATTCATCAGATTTAAAAAAACGCAAATCGTGATTCGTCACTTCATAACACTCGCCGCCATTGTTCCTGTCTCCAGTTCATGAGCTCTTTACATCATCGTAGGCGCTGAAAGGAATTCTTCCTTGTGAAGAGAGGTTTATGGCCGACTGCACTGCTCGACCATAAATCCAAATGCATGGACTTCTTTACAAAAAGTCTTGATTGAAATCTGCATATTGGTGATCATTTTGGAATTCGTTTGCCACGGCATGCATGAGACGGTCTCTGTTTTTTTTCCGCAGCTCTCCTATCCCTGTCTTGCAGTTTTGTGGGTCTTCCGAGGTGATGTTCATTTTTGCAACATACCTCTTTCTTCCACGTGTTGATAACAAAGGATACGACATGTCTTGATTTTGAAACATGTTGGATGTTAACATTGCCTCGTATACTCAAACATTCCATTATTATGCCCTTTTTGAAATCGAAAAGCTGTCTCCAGGTAGCCATTTTACCTGAGAATTACACTCCCATTTCCGTTTTTAAATCTCACAGTCCACATGACAGTCGTGACAAACTCAAATACTCATGAAAGGGGCTGTCCAATCACTTTCTTCCACATAACGTTCAAATTAAATGCGCGTAGTTATGTTAATCGGAGTTGGTAATCTTTATACGCTCCCTATTATTGACTCATAGAATATTCTACTCATATTCATCTCCAAAGTGATATATATTTTTCCGTTTTACCCGTGGGACACATCGGACCTTCCATGAATATCAGAGGTGAAGCTCCATATCATGACACCACCAGTGGCGTCTTAACAGCATTTTGGGTTCCTGGGCATCCCAATGTGCTCGGGCCTTAAGAAAACTTCTCCATGTCCCTATGTTTTGTGGGGTCCCCGAGCAAGTCCCCATGCGTTAAGACGGCCCTGGACACCACCACCAGGACCTTGAGCTTTCTCGCCAAACCTTTCTGCCTACCGCTGGTACTGCGATTCGGACCTAATTCAATTCTCGGCGCTTAGTTCTGCCAGAATCAATAGAAGAAATAGTCTTATAACTCGCTGTTTTTAATCCCAATGCTACGAATCTTTAACAATGGTTAACAATCGTTAACAATGTATAGACTTTTGCGATACTAACTCCAGTTGTTGAGCGCTCACTAAATTGTGGTAAAATTCAAACCAATGTGAAAACTGATAAGCAATAAGTAAATAGTTTTCAGGCTGCGCGAGGCCTTCGAGATAAATAGTTAAACCGGAAAGTCTCGGGTTGGGACGTGCAATTCAGTAAACGCTCAAGAGTTGGCACTGGGAGAGTCCTAAGACCACAAAAGTCTACTTTAGACACATTTTGGGAGAGTCCTAAGACCACATCTACTATTAACTGGTTCTGCCTGATATGGGTCGGAAACAGTCTTGGTTAAAATCATTTGTCAATTGTTGCCCAGAGGATGTTCTGTTTCCTTGAACAAGTCGTTTTAAACGACGGCGGTTTCGCTCATTGATTGACTGCCTTTGGACCACAGTCAGGGAAGAGGTAGAATGGAAAGCGAAGCTCCGCTCATTTGTTGAAATAAAAGCGATCGTAGCGGTACTGCGCGGTAGGTTCGGAAACTGATAAATAAATATAACCACGTGGTCAGGTCGTAGAGCACGTGATCGTTTTCTGTCTGTTAATGCAAAATCAACGAGAGAGAAGGCTCATCACTGAAATGCCATACATTGTTACATCACCCAACTTAGTCCGTAGCCCACGAGAAAGACAGGCCCTGGCGCGGAAAAGTCACCTGACCATCTTAGTCCGAATAACAATGTAACCTTCATTGTTTCCAACAAACGAAAAATTGCTGATTATTAAAATCCAAGATGGAAACAATGAACGTTACATTGTTATTCGGACTAAGATGGTCAGGTGACTTTTCCGCGCCAGACGCCTGTCTTTCACGTGGGCTACGACTTATTCATAATTTAGGGCTTATTATTAGTAGAAACACGCTTAATAATTGATGACGTTAGATGATGTAACAATGTGAGACGATTCTGTGAGCAGGCCTCCTCTCTCTCGATGGTCTGCCGAGATGCACATTAGAGCACTAACGACTTGGGATGAGACTACACTCAAATTTCTATAAAGGTTTATCATTCTTTTTTTCTCTCTTTTTTAAAATGTTGATTAAAAGGAATCATGCTGGATTTGGTGCTGCAAAAACATGCAACAACACAACTTTTAATAATAAACAATTCAAAGCAGTTGACGGAATAATATTGCACAGGAGCGGAGGAGGCAGCTGCTAAGCACAGCCGTAGCCATTATAGCAGTGGGAGGAGCCCAATAAAACTAACAGCCATTAGTTTCCGAACCTGGCGTTGTAGAGTTTGGTGGCGCTTTTTTTATTTCAACGAAATAGCATTGGAACAGTTACGAGCTTCGCCTCCCGTTCTACCTCTTCCCTGGCCACAGTTATATCTTTTAGACAAAAACTGTAGATCATTATTCGCAAGGACTGATACTCTGGATATCGTACTTCTCGAGAATCCAGCTGTTTCGTTCTTCAATCGTGCCTTCAGGTAGGCGAGCACTAGCGATTAGTCCCTTTTCGAAGCAATTATAGTGCCCGACACGAAAAAAAAAGGAAAGGGACACAAAGTGCTTATTCTATCGGTTGTAGATGTCTGAAACGTGGCGGCCTCCAAATTGCCTATACACTACATGATCAAAGGAGTTGGGACACACCTGTGAACACCTGGGGTGTTTCTTCTGGACTGCACTGGGCCCGCTCATCAAGGTAGACGGAAACCTCAATGCTGATGGCTACAGGACCATTCTGGATTACGGGGCACTTCCAGTGCTGTGGAAACACTTCGGTACGGGCCGTTCCTCTTCCAGCACGACAATGCGCCTTGCCACAAAGCAAGATCCATATCCGACTGGTTTGACGAGATGCGGGCTGAAGAACTGGATTGGCCCGCCCAGAGTCCTGATCTCAGCCCCATCGAACATCTTTGGGACGAATTGGAACGACGTGTGAGATCCAGGATGGTTTGCCCTACATCTGTCCAGGAACTGACCACGACACCCCTCGAGGAATGGAGGTCAATACCTGTGGACACATACCGTAAACTAGTGGACAGTATGCCATGTAGGGTGGAGATAGTGATAGCAGCTCGGGGTAGTCCTACACACTACTGATTGAAGCTTTTTGTGGGTTTACGGTAGAGCAGCAGGGGTCCCAACTCCTTTGATCATGTTGTTTAAGTCTATTTGTTCAAGGAAAACTATAAACAGTCAAAATAGAACCAATTAGGATTTATGTTGTTTTTAACTAATTAAAAGATATAGTAATGACACAGTAATAAAAGGGAACCTTCATTCAACCTCTCAATTGCCAGATTTGTTTCGATTTCGTTTCAGCTGCATTTTAACAACATCTCCTAGAGTTCTATTCTAGACGGTCGTTTAACCAAGAGAATGTCGGGAATAAGTACTGCTCCGTTTTCTGTCCGTTTCTGATTTTTTTTTTCCATTTACGCATGCGCCAGTCTTCTTTTTCTTTCGTGCTGAACACTGTAAGTCCATTTTACCCATACGGATCAAGTTCTTGATTGGATTCGCACTCCTTAAATAGGTGAGAAATACAGTATAGAATCATATTATCTCAAATTATTTTCCAAAAAAACAAATTAAAAATTTATTTTCATAGATTTTTCTAATTCATTGGTCAGTGTATGTATATTACCATCTTTATTATTATTATTATTATTATTATTATTATTATTATTATTATTATTA
>JAHWFO010062673.1:2844444-2889274 GCA_023313115.1 Rhysida immarginata | reverse complement strand
TGTTGTCATTGTTTGGGGAAGCCAAACTCGGATCAAGTCCGGAAGCCAATCCCAGAGGCGGACCCAAAAGAGGGCCAAGCCCAAGGGACTCAAATGCAAGGGAGGGAAAGTTACGCACTCGTGGGAGTATTGATGTTTGGGTGTAGGAATTTCCTTACTATGTGACAGGTGTTTAGAATTGTGGCTTTCTGTAAGGTTTTGTATAAGTGTGGGTTTAAATTTAGTGTTGACAGGCTTTTGTGTGGAATAACCCCAGTGGCAGAAAGAACGATAGGAACAATGTGTACTCTGTTAACTCCCCAAAGGCGTTTTATTTCGTGTGCAAGATCCATATATTTAGTGATTTTGTCAGTGTATGTCTTTTGTAAATTGTGTGTGTTGGAGATGGAGATATCAATTATGTAAGTCACTTTGTTTTGCTTATCTACTAGTGTAATGTCTGGTCTGTTATGAAGGATAGTTTTGTCAGTGATTATAGCTCTTCAAAATATAGTTTATGTGTGGTCTTCTCTAAGACAGTGTCGGGGATATATTTCTAGTATGGAGTGTGAATGTCCCTTAGCTTGTGTATCTTAGCTAGATGTTGATGTATGATGTTGGCAACCTGGTTATGTCTGTGTAAATAATCTGTCTGCGTGAGTATTTTGCAACTGGATATGACGTGTTGGATGGTTTCCTCTGCGATATGGCATTTACTGCAAGACCCATCAGTCGAATCTTTGATAATGTGTTTTCTGTAGCTTTTTGTGTTAATAACCTGGTTTTGTATGGCAATCATGGTTCCTTCAGTTTCCCCAAAGAGACTCCCTTCACTCAACCAAAAGTTCGACGCTTTTTTGTCGACGTGTGGCTGGTTGAGGTCAGAAGGATGTCTACCGTGGAGTTGCTTTCCGAGCCATGATTGAAGTTTAGTGCATGTTATAGGGATGTTATGGGTGTTCTGCACGCTGTTCAGATTCAAAGGTGTGTATTTTGTATCAGCCATGCAGACTGCTTTGGGTAATGGTGATGTGTGTTGTTTAGAGTAAAAGAATTCTCTGAGTGACTGAGTCTGTTTTTTCTGATGTAGATCTATTATGTCAATAAGACCTCTGCCTCCCTCTAAACGAGGCAGGGTGAGTCTTTCAATAGTTGCGTATGGATGGTGCTTTCTGTGCTTTGTAAGCAGTTTACGTTGTTTCCTTTCAAGTCCCTCAAGAACTGTGTGTGTCCACTGTATGACTCCAAAGGAGTAGGAGAGTATTGGCGTGGCATAAGTATTGATGGCCTTGATTAATTTTCTGGAATTTAAATGCGTTTTAAGTATTGCCTCTAGCCTATGAAGATATTGTTTAGTGAGTGTATTCTTTATGTGTTTGTGCTCCAGAAGCTTGGCTTGCTTAAATCCTAGATATTTGTAAAATTCGTCATTTTCCATAGAAATGTGATCTGGTTTATCTAATGTGAAGCCCCCTTCCCTGAGTACTCCATTTCAATGTGAATGGTTTTGCATTTGTCCAACCCAACTTGCATGTGTATGTCTTTTGAAAAAGTTTGTGTAATGTCAAGTAATTGGTGCAATTGTGTTTGTGTGGAGGCGTAGATTTTCATGTCGTCCGTGTAGAGTAAGTGTGAAAGCGTGTAGTGGCAGCTTTTATTATGTTTAATTGTGTAGCTGTAAGTTGTGCTGTTCAGTCTGTTTGAAAGTGCATTTAGTGCAAGACAAAACCAGAATGGGCTCAGTGAGTCACCCTGGAAGATGCCCCGGGTGACTCACTATTATTATTATTATTATTATTATTATTATTATTATTATTATTATTTACCTCGATTTTAATCTTGTAGTTGCCGCCATATCAGGCGATGAGCCTTGTGATCGTTTCATGCTGCCCGGGCGGCGTGGCATCCAACCTCTTCACCATGTGGTGTAACGGCAACGTTTCCCTCAGGTAAGAAAACTGAGCCATCCTTCAAGCACCTTAACGTTTTTCGGCTCATTCACTCCGTATCATATGGGAAGACTATTTTTTAAGAGTGAATGATTTAAGACTTTCTGGGATTCAGATCTGATGAGAATCACAGATATATTTCTAGACAAAAAGGGGATAAATAGAACTGACTGAAAAGTATCGACTTATTAGATGAACTAGTAGGCGTGTGGAAGAGCTTGCCGGAAAGCAAGTTTCTATCCAATTTACTCATTTCTTTCCAGCTAATTTAATGCTAAATGTTCGCGAAATAAAATTGTACTCTTGTTTTAAATTAAATTGATAAAGACCTGTTTTTAATCGCATACAATATTTTAAATGTTGGTACAAGATGCTATCCAAAAATAATGGAAAACGTATTAGAAGCAATATGCCACGCAACTTCGTGCTAAGTGAACGCTTTTATTATTTATGAATACTTTTCTATTGTAGTGTTTGCTTCATGTTACGATTTCGTGAAACCCTGTTTAATAAGCATCGTATTTATACTAAGTTCTATTTAAGCTTGGGAAAAACCGCTGCAGAAAGACCTAAAATGTTGACGCAAGGATTTAGTGACAGCGCTTTAAAGCAGGGACACGCTTACGAGTGATTCAACTGTTTTAAAAACGACCAAACATTAGTTGGTGATAATAATCATTCAAGACGAGCATCAACCGACATTACACCAGTAATATAACTTATTGTGGGATGCACTTCGAGAACATCCCAGACTTCTATAACATTGCAGAATACCGTAAGCCAAGCATCAACGGATTTTGTCCGCCTCATTTTCATCAATTTATTTGATGGCTTAAGGAGGGTTTCCGATTTGAGAGTCGGGGGCCTGCTCTGCCAGTTACGCTGATTTATAAGTTCAGGAAAGTCCATATGGACATGTTGTAAACTCTTGGCCGTTTATTGTTCACGGTAGCTTAATTGGCTAGCGGCACTGGCGAAAGCGTGAAATTCTTTCCGGAATTTTTCCTTCCCTTTACTAAATTGATCTCTATTTTCCGTCATTTTGTTTGTGCAAAACTGTGTGAATGGGATCTTTATAAACAGAATTCATGATATCTCTGCAACAGGAGGAAAAAATTGATTAATCATTGGACTGCTGATGAGTGGAAATATGTTATATGGAAACATGTTGTCCTTCATACTGTTCTCTACCAGCAGGAAGAACAATGAGAGAAGAAGGATTAAGGAAGCTTACGATTTGAATTGCCCAATTCCAATTGCGTATCCATATCGTAATTTTCTTGTAGTATCTTGAAACGTAAAATGACTGGAAAGGATTATGAATAATTCTGACCAATCAAATCCAGCTTGTGGTCTTCACAATGGCCAATCTTTGGTCTGAGGAGCCTGAAGATAATTTAAAACATTTTCTTTAGCCAGGCAGTCTACTGGATATCAAAATCATGAGACCAAAATAATGGCCATTCAGGATTTGTATTCTTCAACTTCCAGACAAGTCAGCTAAATTGCATGCAGGAGAGATCCTACGACATATTAATAAAACGTTTCCTTTCATTAGGAGGTGTTTCCATTATTTCCTCCAACCCGTGCATAATTCTGGGGAAGCTTATGTATTCGCAAGAAACGAAATATCGAATATGAGATATGTCTTCTAATTCAAAAATCGCGTAATTTTCTCTATCCTAAACCGCCTTCTAAAACATTGTAAGTTAGAAGGTCTCTTGGCCAGAATTTTTTCCCAAAATACTATATTTAAATTGAATTTGCAATTAGGTTGTATAGGGTTAAACTTTTTTTTTCTTTCTTTTCAGCATCTGTATGACGACAATGTCAACATTCTTGGCTCTTGGCATGATGCCTCTCAACTTATATATGTATAGTCTAAGTTGGGTCGATGAGAATGTTCACGTACCATTTGACAATCTGGCCATCACATTAGTGACCATTTTCATTCCTGTCCTGATTGGTTGTGCTATCAAATCTCGATTCCCAAAAGCAGGGCCTTGGGTGATGAGAGTAAGTTTTTTCAGTGGATATTAAATATTCGTTTACTTTTAAATTTTTAATACGCGATCCTAGTTGTATTTTCATTAGAATGAATCGGTATTTCATAATGAAAGGTCCAAACATTACGATCAACAAATTGAGACAGTGTTGTCGCTTACCTATTATTTTATTCCTTATGAAAAATTCTCAGGGCAAAAACAAGTATATACTGTAAATAAACACAGAACAACATCTCAATTAAGACCACTGCATTATGTTGCTGTTATTTAAAAGGGAAAAACCCTTAGAAAATGTCAAATGTGGCGGTTAATATCAGTCTTTTACATAGGTAATGGGTTTAATTTAAGATGAGAATGGAACGAAATTTTCCATTAAGGAGACAAAAGTCAATCTTTTTTGTAAATGGTATTAAAAGCTCTCTCAAAACAACATGCAGAAACATTATTCTACCTCTTTTGAATTTTCTAAAACCCTTGAAGGCGACAGTATTCCAAATAAAAATATAAAAGAACAAATTCACCACGCCTCTATGAAGAAGTTAACCACTGAATGGAAGAAACGTACCCGCTAATTGATTTGCTAAATATTTGTGATTTTAAATAAGTGCTAATTACTATGAAATTATCCTTTTGCCTCATTCTACAAATGTGTTATACTATTGTACAAAATAAAGGGACGGCCTCATGCTAGTCCCCTCTTTTGCTTGTTTTGGTTCTGTAGGAGGTATTCTGTTTATTTTCAGCAGGCTTAAATACATCATTGGATACTTTTATGGTGATTGCATACTATGTGAGAGAGCAATTTGTTGTTATCCGCCTGTAAGGCATTCCTTAACATAAACCTTCATTTCATTAAATGTATAAAGAGCTACAAAAGTGAAATCCATACACGGCTAAATGTAAAACACCGTAGGGGACGAAGAGGAAGCTAAATTAGAAAAGACAAGCAAGCATTAAAAAGGAGCGACGACAACTGCTAAAAAAGCGAGTATAGAGCTGAATCTGCATCTTCGCCAACCGTTTTATCAAAACAGTGCAGAGGTACAGGGGGTGGACAAAAGAATAGGAACACCTTTCGATTTAAACGTTTTGTCCAATATCTAGAAAAATACTTGATAAATAATCCTGAAATTTCAGGGGTGTAAAGAGCATGTTACACCTCATATATTTCAGGGAAAGATTTATCCCAAAGTCAAATAGGAGACTAGTAACAAATTGAACAAAAAAAAATAATGCTTGGGATCACCCTGTAAAAAATAATGTTTGAAATGCGTTGTAGCTGTAGCATAAGACTAGTAGGTTTCTTTTACTTATCTGTGTTCCTTTGTATGAGAATAGCACGTATATTCATGGAGATATAAAGGTTTCTTTAAAAAAATAGAAATTTTTTTTGTTAGTTTTTTTTGCTTAATTTGATTTTCAGGAAACGTGACAAACTACATTAGAGACAACATCCTGCAATCAGAATATTAAAATATTAATATTTGATGAAATATGAGCATTTTTACTAAATAATGTTTACCTGCGCATGCGCAAGCGTTACCAAAATGTTTTTGCATAATTTATTAGCCAAATGTATACAGCTACTTTCATAAAAAGCCGAAGCAAATATCGTGAAAGATTCAGAAAGATATCGCCGATAGAATGAGTTGAATTTCAGTTGCTCTCAAAATTAAATAAATCGATAAGGGGCTTTCTCCAAATTTTTATTTTTGGACCGGACACCGGTATCAACTTCTTCTCCTTAAGCTGATATGAACTCAATATGAGATATGGAAGGGACTGAACCATGACGGTTATGCTAAATAATCCATTATTCCGTATATCATTTTTGTTATCGGATCGATATTGCAAACCAAAAATTCGGTCCCTTGAAGTTCATTATAGCGGGGTTCGATTGTACATGCGCCATTTGCTTGCGTAAACAAATATATTAAAGTAATTTCTTTTTTGTTTCTTTCAGTTGGGATCCGTAGCAGGTTTGATGTCCATTTTTGCAAGCATTGTCATTCAGAGTTTGTTGATCCCAGACCTCTTCAACTGCGGCTGGCACGTTTACTTAGCTTCATTGATTCTTCCTCTCATGGGCTTCGCTTTTGGATATTTTTGGTCCTTCATATTTCGTATGTCTCACAAAGACTGTCGAACAGTTGCCATGGAAACAGGATCTCAGAACATTCCACTAGCGCTGACAATCATTCTCCTGTCATTCCCCATCAAAAATCATAAGGATATGGCACCTTATCCGATGCTTTTCATCATCTTCATTCACATTGAAGCCATCCTTGCAGCTCTTATTTATCACTGGTGGCTCAGAACGAAGCGACGGAAAAAAGAAAAACAACTTGAATCTTGCACAGAAAATCATAATGGTGAAATAAACTCAGAAAAACCACTAAATCCAGAAGAAAAGCAATCCATGATAGCAAATGCATAATTGTATTTAATCATTACTTTAGAAAAAAGTCACTTTATATTTATAAAGAATCAAAAACTTAAAAGTTCTTGAACATTCAAGTGATTTCTCCCATTTAGCCAAATTTTAAGAAAAAAATTCAGAGTTGCATGAAAAATTCTAAGGAAACGAAAAGAAGTGTTTACTTAATAATGAAGACTTGGAATAAATAAGAGTAATTTTAAGTAAATTTAATCTTAAAGCTATACTTAGTGGGTGGAAACTCGGGCGTGGGGGAGGGGGGCAAATGGTTGTTCTTTAATAGTATTTTCACTATTACTGTATTAATGTATGAAATTCATTTTCAGAGCAATATCCCACCTGGTGACCACGAATTAAGGTTTGTTTGCTTATCTGCAAAAGACATCATGCATCTATTCAATCAGAGTTGTCAGCACTAAAAAAAAATTTAAAGATACGCTGCTTAAAAATGTATGGCCAAAATGAACATTTTGAAATAAATATTTTTGACTAGCTGATATACCCGGCGTTGCTCGGGCTCATTTTTGATGAAAGTTTGCAATATCTGAATGGGAATATACAGTAAAAATTAACACATTAAAACAGTAAAAATTCATATAGAAACCCGAAAAAAAACTTTTAAAATGTTCCTAATGGATGGCCCTGTAACAGTTCTCCCCGGTTCGTGTTGGAATGTTGTGTATAGCTGAGCGAGTTTACCCAGTGCAGGAGAAACAATGTGTGGAATAATGTGTATGGCTAGGAAATTGGAAGAAAATAGAATGAAAATGAAACAATAGTTTGCCCTGGCTATGGCTGTAGTTCTTCTATTTTGTGTGACCTGAGCTTTAAAAATTCATTTGTTTATCTAAAAATTCCACAATTCCAAAATTCTCTTCTTGGGTGGCGATGGATGTACATGATCGTTTATGTCTGTGTACTCTGCAATTCCAATAATTGATAAACTGTTAGGAAATAAAGAAATTAAACTGGAGCAAACTCCAAGCATCAGGTAAATGATATTAATTAGAAAAATGGATAGAAAAATTCTGCGACTTGGATTCGAACCAGGAACCTCGACTGTCATGGTCGACGTCTCTACTAATTGGGCTATCGCAGACACCTGAACAGCCATGCTATCACTAAGTGTCTTAAAGACAATCAAGTAGTCTTTACCTAACGTTTGGTGTTTGCTCCAGTTTAATTTCTTTATTTCTTATTGTGTGTTCATCAAACTTTTTGATGGTTTGGATAGGAGAAATTCACGATCTGTGAACCAGGTGCCCACCTCCCATTGGGCTTTCCTTCTTGACAACTTGGTTGTCTTTAAGACACTTAGTGACAACATGGCTATTCAAGTGTCTGTGATAGCCCAATTGATAGAGGCATCGACCATGACAGTCGGGGTTCCTGGTTCGAATCCAGGTCGCGGAATTTTGCCATCAATTTTTCTAATTGGTAAACTGTTGCAATTCACACTCTGCTCTCGAGGTCTTGAAGCAAAACTGGTGCATTCATCACTTGGTGTGATCTGGCTGTCGCAGTTTCTTATGTGACACATTTGCATCGCCGGCCACAGGGTCACTCACCACTTGTTTAGTTGAAGCAGTGTGCTGGAAAAATCGATACCGCACCGAATGAAGGGGCTGCTTTCTCTGCCGCCTTTCCACTGTTTCTCAATAGTCTGCTAACTCTCCATTATTTCCATTTACTGCTCATTTTTAAAGCTTTTCAAGAAAATGTTACATTCTAACAACTATCAATTCTAAGAAAAGCACAAAGGACAAGAATTTTTAAAAGTATTGATTAAAATTTCCAACGCCTTCTTACTGATTCTCAGAGGAGGAAGACCCTTCCAGCTGTATGCTGACGCGAAACTTTAAATTATGGTCAGGAAATTAAAAAGTCTGAAGGATATTATATTTTATAAGAGGGTGGTCCTCGATTTATACATGTAAGTCGTGTGTCCTCAAAATATTTTTGTTAATGAAATTTACAAAATGATCAGTCTTGAGATTCATTTACATGTCTTAATGAACATGTCTTACATACATAACTATTTGATTGGCTGAATCTGGTATATTTTCTCCAATTTTTGTATTTAATGCCATATCATTTTTAGAATTCTGTGTTGCTATCACTACTGTTGAAACAAACAGAGCAGTCTATTGTTGCACAAACTTTACCTTGCATTGCTCGTCAGGAGATATATATTTTTGGTCCATAATTTGAATTTAAATCCATGAATTATTATCGATAAATATTATTTTTTCGAAATCTCATGTAGACAGTGACCTTGTTCTTGCTTTGAAGATCAAATTTGCAAATTTCATCAAGATTGGAATTAAACTATAGATTTATATAAGAAAGAAACACACATGGACCTATCTGTTCGCTATGCATCTCAAAATGGCTGGACCAATCTTGATGAAATTTTTCATGGTAATTCCGATGGACCCTGGGAAGGTTTTAGGTAGGTCATGGTGGAGATATCACGCTACATGGATAGCACACTCTACAATTCGTTACCCCCCCTCCCTAAATGAGGTTAATATGGTTAATTATGTAGTGCCACACCAGTTAATGTGTTAACAAATTTTCAATCCCCCTTTCCCCCCCTTAGGGGTTGGTTTTCCTTATTCTTATTTGTTTTAAACCACCCCTGTATTAGAGGAAACAAAACAAAAAAAAAATTATTCAAATCGGTCAAGCCGTTTTTGAGTTTTAGCGAGACTAACGAACAGCAATTCATTTATATATATAAATTTATAGATAAATTCTTTTAGAATTGATTGTTATAACGTAATGTGACAATAGTTTATATCTTTCACAGTGTTAAGATAAATTTTTAATAAATTATGTTGTCATTAACTTGTGAATTTCGTGAATAGTTTTAGGTTCACAATTAAATAAGTCTTATTCTTCGTTGAAGTTCTCCACTGATTCAAAAAAAAAAAAAAAAAAAAAAAAAAAAATCCAATTCCAACAAAAGCTCCAAATGAATGGGCAAGAAAACCAACACTCCAAAAAGCATTCAACCCTTAGATTTTAGCAATTATTACCAATAAAAACATTGGCGCCTGCTCGGTAGTCGAGAGTGCTAGGACGTAGGTCTTATACGTAGGTTTTCTTCATCCGTGGTCTTATAGGACTTACATAGTAAAGGACAAACACAACGTCCATGGCTCCCTAGCGGGATTAGAAACCACGACTCGTTGAAAGGGGGAAATCCGCATTAAACTCTCTCAAGACTACCAGTAATTACTGGCTGCCAACCTCCTTAATAGGAGAAGGAACATAGATAAACAAAAACATTGGTATAGGCGTAAAATTAATATACGAAGATAGATGAAATTAAATTTCTGCATATGTGCATTAACACTTTATTCAAGTTCATTTTTTAAAAATACAATTAATTGGCTACAGTGGCAGTGGCATAGCTAGTTTTTAAGCGCCCGTGTTGAATGTTTTCATTTTTAGTTTTTTAGCGCCCCTAATTCGTTGCGCCCAGGTATTTTGCACATCTTGGCCGCCCTTAGCTACTTCTGCGTACAGTGGATCAAGAGATGTGGTCCAATTTTTATCATTTACCACCCATTCTTTGAAAGTACACAAAAGTTAATTGATTTTCCTTGCTAAAGCAAGTAGAGGAACATAATGAACCAAAGAAACTAGATTTTGAAGATAACTGTAAATGCAATTAGAATTGGTTTATTTGCAAACAAAATTTATAAAATAATGTTTTTGATAATTTATAATTTGCGACCAATAGCTTAATTTTATTTTGCAACAATGTCCAACAATTGAAAACAGAAATATAACTGGACACATCCATAAGGGATCGAACCAGGGACCATGTTTTGATGAGAATCGTGGACACATTGACAGCTATGTCGTCTAAACATATCTTATAGACTTTCTTTATAGCAATGACAGAACTGCTCCCAAATAGGAGAAATTTCCTTCAGTGGGACAGATTATAGTTAATTCTATACAGTTTGCTTTTAATCAAGCCCAACAGGTAGATGTTGTTTTCTCAAGCCCAAAGTTGAATTTAATGGCATTCTTATTTATTGGATTGCTGGTACCACTTATTCTTTTGGTTATCGTAGTTTACAGGGCGTCTCAAAAAATGTACTCACCTTTTGAATGATTATAAGTACCATAAGAAATTATTAAATGGAAACTGGTAGAGGCAATGAGCTTGATACTCGTGGTTCCTGGTTCGAATCCAGGTCGCGGAATTTTTCCTTCTATTTTTTCTGAAATAATCATCAATAACTTACATGTTTATTAAGATAGAGTGTATCTATTTTTTAATAACCCAATTTAAAGAAGAAGCTGAAGAAATTCCTCTTTATCCCTAAACACCTCACAAATGACTAGAATTAGCTACTCCTGTATTCAAAGGATGGATACATTTTTTTGAGATACCCTGGAATGTAAAGCTTAGGCCGAGGGCGCTGCAGATCACTGGGACAAAGAAAACGTCCTGCTTCAAAACTAAATTAAAAAGCATGTGTTTCAATAGGCAAGCGTTTTCTAGTAGTTTAAAACTAGGCAAATATTAATAAAAATAATGTCGCTTTGTAATTTGTGGAACCATCTTTGCAGAACTCGCGTGGTCCATGAGAAGATGGACAAATAATTTATCTAGGCTAAAATGTACATTTTTTTCTATAAAAAAAAGAAAAGAAAGAAAGAAAAAGCCTCGTCGTTCAACCCATGGATGAAGACATGGTTCAGCCTGGATAAAATGTTAGGGGAAAGAACAGCCATCGGTTCATAATCGATTGTTTTCACTGCACTTCATATTAGGTAAAGCGAGTTTCTTGATTGGTTGGGGCGCAGATTCAGAATCTCGGGGTTCTCGAATCGTGGGCAGCGTTGCTAGATCAGTGGTTTTTCCACTAGATTTAGTGGAATTTTTTGGCTTTAATGGGATATTTGGTGAGTACATGTCTTCAGTGGAATGAGTTAGCGGAGTTTTTAAAATCTAGTGGGATTTTTAGTGGAATTGCGATAATTAAATTATATTTCCATTTTTTCACTTCCAAGCTCCAGAAATCACATTTTATACGAACTTTTTACCAAGAACAAGAAATTGAGAGACTCTCAACCAATGATGCGGAAAAAGAACGACCAGGTAGTTGGATCCCCAAGCGCACTCTGTTAGTGACCACGGGAGGTTTAATCGAACTTTGATCTGATGAACTTCAAACGAAGCTAGCGTATAATATATATCACAGTACATTAATTATACAATACATACAATGTATACAATGTACAGTTCATAGTTCATTATACAGTACATTAATTCGCTTTTTATTTGAATTTCCCCTCGCCCAAAGCTAATACGAAAGTGACCTCTAGGTAGTTGCATTTTCTCCTCCGATAATGTTTCATTTACTAATTTAAAAATTGCTCTGGTCTTTATTCAAATTACATACTGTACAACAAGTGTTTCTGTATATTCTTGCATATTTTATTTCTCGCGACGGGTCAAAAATGGGGATTGTATTCTACAAAAGGATATAATTTTTACTGTTTTTTGGGGGGGTTCTGAAAGTGGAATCACATTATATAAGTTACGCATTATAGTTGAATAATTACGGTACTATATTTCCAAATAATTTGTCTTCACACGCAATCTCCTATTTGAACACTGAAACCCAAAATGATACAGTATAAGCTAGCATGATTCTCCCTTCAATCAAACTTAATCTATTCCACTCTTTTTCACATGTAAACATCTCCATTCAAAAAAATTAATTATTTGGCAGGTTCTGCTATACTTCCCTTTATCAGCATTTAAGCATTCTTATAATTGAACTGTTTAATTGGTTGGTAATCTACACTTCACTTCTCTAGCTAAATTGACTAGAAATTCAATCTATCTTTTACGGAACATAAAACGTCTTCCGATAATATTATTAACAGCTTTTTCAACTTTTAGTTTTAATAACCGTTTTAGTAACAGAGTTCAATGTGTGTGCCATCTGTAGCACGCAGGATATCTACATAAGCAATATCGGCCTCGGTGGCTTAGTGGTTGCATGATCGCCTCTGATGCCCGAGGACGCGGGTTCGACCCCGACCGAGGACGACGAGGATTTTTTCTGGGGGGAAAATCATGAGATCACGCACTTCCTTCGGAAGGGAAGTAAAGCCATTGGTCCCGTGTAGTCGTTTGCCGGCTGCACGTTAAAGAACCCTTGCGAGGCAAAAATTTTCGGCCCCTACAACGCCGTCCTGAAATGACCATGGCAGTTGAAAAGGACGTTAATACCAAACAAAACAAACCAACCGTAAGCGATATTCCATTTCCTCCCATGTCCGACCCAGCATGTCCTCATTAGCGTTTGCAATTGCTGCTGTGATGGTAGAGTGTATCCTTCATAAAGCCCCAAAGAAAAAAATCTAATGGGGTTATGTCTGGAGACCTTAGAGGCCAGGAAATTGGTCCTCCTCTGCCAATCCAGCGACCTGGAAATGTGTCGTCCAAAAGCAACAAACCTTAGGTGATCAAACCTTAGGTGAACATTATGCCGCAAACCGCACCTTTCTAACTATCCCCATTTCTGAAATGTACGTGATCAAAGTGGTAAAAATCATTTTGGAACACCTTGCATGTACCCAAGATACGTTTCTTGCACTTATTGCATGATTGGTTTAAATGTATCTTAAATATGTAATTTCGACCCTAATGGATATGAAATTAACACTACACCATATTAAAAGATACAATTAAAACATTGGAAACATTATTTTTCCTTGTCTCACATCATAATTTCGTTAAAATTATCATAAGGCCAATGTGCATGTAAATAAATATTTGATGGATAAATATGAGGCATTGCGGATACAATGGACAAACTTGGATTGTTGTTAGAGCTACTTTGGACATGTGACTTTTTAGTGCCCTGGACTGTCTTTCTAATTGGCTTTGTCCAGGGTAAAGGCACTGATTAAAAAAAAAACAGTGGAATTTTAGTGGTATACAAATTTTTTTTTAGTGGTTTCTCCAGATGGCTTTAGTGCTCTGCCAGCATGGAAATCTGGCAACACTGATCGTGGGTTCGAATTCCACCTGGGCATGGATGTTTGTATTCATCCTGTATGAATATAAACAACCAATTCAGTACTTGAATACTGCGAAGGCTGAAATAAATAAAGAAAAACAAGAAAGATGATTTGTTATTTATAAGTAAGCACTGCTTTTGCACATAATTCATGGAGCGCAGTAAGTTTCAAAATGAAGATAAACTCCTCACAAAAAATATCTGAATCAGCTGTTAAACAGAAAGAGCAGCGTTTTCGAAGGTTTCATACCAAGTCGTGTAAAAGTAAACATTCTGAGTGGCTGAAATCTCGTCCTTGAAAAGGCGCTCGCTCGTTTTGTTTAGGGGATCGCGATATTCGTTCTATTCAAAAGACAGCTTCTCTCAACGTTGCTTTGCTACAGGCGATAGCAATTCGAAATAGCTGCTATCAGTTATGAAAAATGAGCCGACTACGATACATTAATGTGTTAATGGTGGTGATGACTGGATAAGCTTTGTCGGAGGCTAACGAGAAAGACAGGCTCCGGCACTGAAAAGTCACCTGAGCAAGATAGGTCTATTAACAATGTAATTTTCATTGTTTCCATCTTGTATTTCAGCAATCAGTGTTTTTTCCTTTGTTGGAAACAATGAAGGTTGGATTGTTAATAGACCTATCTTGGTCATGTGACTTTTCAGTGCCGGAGCCTGTATTTCTCGTTAGCCTCGGCTTTGTCCCAGTGATGTCATTTCCCGTCGAAGTGATTCGCGAGATATGTTTGTTTTCCGGGTGTCCATATTCTATTGCTTTTTATAAATTAGCAGGTGTCTTATATAGTATTTAATATATTCATACGAGAACTTGGTAATTTTAATTCCCTTACTATTTCAATTTTTAGTCAAGATGCCTACTATTTTACAATTTTCTATCGAATTATTGATTTTTTTTAATAAACCTCATTAATTTTTCAAAAAGTAATTACTCAAAACCAGGGTCTTGTTATTTATTCTTATTCCATATAAATGATTCAATCTGCGGAATCAATTCTATTTTAGATCTTCATCTTGACAGTAAAGTTTATTAGGAGCTTTAGCATAAAAGCTACTTATAATAATGCGCCCTTGGTCTGTACGTTTATCCGTCCGGCCGTCCGCCGTTTGCACGATAACTTGAAATCGGATTAACTTTTTTAAATTCTGTTTTCAGAAAATATGACCATCAAAGTCTTAGCTCGACCGTATCAACTTTTCAGAATTTTTCGTGGACCCCTTCAAGTCGAATTCACGTGCTAAAACAGTGAGTGTAAAGAATTCAAAGATACTGGCATGTCATATAACAATCGATTTGTCAAGAAGGAATACATTGTTACTTTCTGTTCATCTTTTAAGCATTATTGACATTGGCGCGCGCACGTGAAATCGCTGTCGACGCACGATTGCTCAAGTGCTCATAATCTATAAGCTTATTAAGTAGCGGAAAAATGGAGCCACTTATTTGTTTTATTTTACACACGATTTGAATTTCCTTCATCATTTCTACATTTTTTGAAGTAGAAGGTTGAAATTCGGAATGTAGCTTACTATGGGCAAGTGCACCTTTACTATTTAGTTTGGTTTTGATTAGCCCACTAAGGTCGGAGTTTTGGGGGTGAAAATTAGAGGGGACCAAAAGGTCTAGGTGTATTTATGCATATAAAGGAGTGAAATTCGGTATGCAGATCTCCATTATATGAAGATTTTTTTCCCGAGGTATCCATGCCTTCCCGACTCGATGGCGGAATGCATCGAAAAGATGGGGACCAACTTGAAAAATAGTGTACCAACTCTGTCTGTAATAAAGGAGCTATAAAAAAAATTTCCGGTTTTCATTTGACTGACCCTCTTAAGTAGAATAAGAATGGAGCTTCTTATTGGTTTTATAATGTCAGTCCGTCCCCTTCATAATTTCTACATTTTTTTGAGGTAGAAGGTTGAAATTCGGAATGTAGCTTACGATGGGCATGCCCATCTGCACTATTTAGTTTGGTTTTGATTGGTATACGGGGGTCGGAATTACGGGGGTGGGATTTAAAGACGGCAACATATCTAAATGCTACTTAGATACGTAAAGGCGTGAAATTCAGTATCCAGATTCCTCTAAGCAAGCTCTACAATACTATAAAGTTTAGGCCCAGTTGTTCCATTGGGGTCGGATTTGCGGGGGTGGTAGTCACTTGGTCTTTAGAACTATGGCATGTGATATATCATACGTTCGGAAATGATAAGGAAGGGAAATACGAGCTTTTTTACATTTTCTATATATTACGTTCAAGAAAATTATTTTTTGATTAAAACACTTGGGGAAAGATAAAAGTGCAAAGAAAGGGGTAAAAATAGATGACTGCAGGATCTGCTACTTGCCTTATACCCCGTCCGCATTGCTGGGCTAGCTTATTGTTGAGCTAGCTTATTCGATAAGCTAGATATCTTGGCTTAAGTTGTAGGCTAGATCGTTCGCACTGAAGTGCTCTAAAACTAGCCTACAGTTCGTCCAGGTCGTCAATATTTTCGCCCCAAATCTCTATCAAAATGCGAACTTCCTCTGTAATCCAGTTCTCCCTTTTTTTTTTCGTTTTTTTCTATACTTATTGGTGTTGGTGCAGCCACATAAATTACAAAGTAGCACGATCTTATAACTTTGGTCAAGCCAAGCAAGCAAAATGCTCCAAAACTACGGAATCATGGGAAAAATGTATCCCATGATGCAGTGCGTTTCTGGCTCAACTGGATAAGCTAGTTTAAAAATCTAGCCCATCATAAGCTAGAATCGTTCGCACTGCAGTTTAAGCTAGCTTATCCACTTAGGCTAGCTTATTTTTTGCAGTGCGGACGGGGTATAACCCTGTGGGGGCGGCGCCTCCCCCATTAATTTCTTTTTAATAAATGTATAAATATATTTCTGCTTCACTGCAAAGCTCCTCCTTGGAATGTTTACAAGATTTTATTTTAATAATGAGAAGCAGAAGAGCTATTTATCATCTTTCTCATTTCTTTAAAAAGTTCTGCAGTTTAGGGTACCTTATTAAACTGAATTAGGACAGGAGTTAAACTTTTCTTCTTCATAGCTCCCTAAAAATACAGGGATTTTTCCACAGTGCCCTAAGTCAAAACATAAGCTTACCTTATAGCTGCAGTTAAATTAAAAAATAAACGAAACTCTTACTTCAAACCCACAAACAATGTGTATACAGGAGTCTCAAATTAAAGTTATTATTTAAGAGTAGGAGTTGTAATATTGGATAATTAATTAAAAATTAGTAACTCCATTTTAATTAAAGGAAATAGAAATAAGAATAAATATTAAAAACAATTGATAAATGAAAGTCCCCTAATGTGGAAAGCTCCACAGTTTCATCTGTGTTCTGTCCACTTCATAAATTGTATTTCTCCACATTAGGTGACTTTCATTTATCAATTGTTTTTAATATTTATTTTTATTTCCTTTAATTAAAATGGAGTTACTAATTTTTAATTAATTAAAGTAAACATTTTAACTTGCTACAGCAAAAACTATTCATCAGAAAATCATGAAATTTTTGGAAAATGCCTTAATTACATGAGAGTTTTTTCTAGAAAAATTTTTTTCCAAAAACCACCAATAGAGGACAGACAAAGAACTAAACAATATTGGGGAAGAAGTCTATGAACTAGTGCAGGGTTCATTTGAGGCAGGTTTACGGGGCGCACCACCCCATTTGCCCTTTTAATGAAAAATTTCCACCCCGCTGCCCTTTGATCCTGATCACGCACCCTGATACACGAAAATCTTTTTTGAATACATAATGCCCCTTTTTTTGGGGGGGGGGGGCAAAGTGCCCTATTTAGCCCTTAGCACCCTGCCCTTTTTAAAATCTAGAATGAACCCTGCTAGTGCTAACCATGAAATTTGACATCTTATCCTCCATCACTTGTGTTGCTACTTCACCCGAGGTTCAACACTCTTTCATCCTCTTCCTGGCCAAACAACCATTCTGTGTCTTCAAATTTCACAATCATTCTTTTTAGCCTGTTGCCAGCAAGTGGATCTTTTCAAAATTGCAATAGCTTCAGTAGCAGATTCACCATTTTACCAGCAAAGTATGTTCTGGAAGAATCAGTCATATTCATTTTATGACTGATTTTGTATTAGCAGCTTTACATAACCAAAATTAGCATTTGTCAATATTTCATCTTGAAATGCACTCTATTGGAGTATTTATTTTTTTTAATTCTCATTATGTAGTTAAGGCATTCCCAAAATTTCATGATTTTCTGACAAATAGTTTTTGCTGTAGAGAACTACAAAATGTAACTAATTTGAGACATCCTGTATATCCATCGCATTATATAAAGCATTGGTTCTCAACCTTTCCACAATCGCATACCACTAAAACCAAATTTTTCACAACTGTATCACTCAAACAAAATAATAAAACTACCAACAAAACAGTGGCAACAACCCATTCCAAATATCACCAGTTTATAGCTTGCATACCACAAGTTGAGAACTACCGATTTAAATACTGTATTAAATAAGTACATATTTGAATGCTGGAATATTTTTCAGTGTCTCTAACCATGCAGTGCCATGGCAGTTTGAGAACCACTGGGTTAGGACCTGCATTATACCTATATTACTTAATCAATTTAGTTTAAATATAGTTTAAGATAGTATTAAAAAAATTTTTTACAGCCTTCTTAAGTCTTCCTCATGATTCTTTAATTTTTATTGTTTTGATTTTCATCATCTTCATTAGGTGTGATCTTTTATTTCTGTTTTTCAATAACTATCTATACGATTCAATTTTGCAATCTTTGTGTTCATCTATTCTCAATTGTCATTCACACTAAATCTAAATTTGAGTTGAAACAATCTTTTTTCTGAAGACAAATTGAAAAGGGAAGGAAAAATTCCACGATCCGGGTCGCGGAATTTTTCCTTCCCTTTTTTTCCCCTTCTCTTTTCAATTTGTCTTTCGAAATACTGGAGTGTTTCTTCAGTCATTATCTTATATTTGAATCTTTTTTCTAATATGCATTCCAATTTTTTAATAATTTTAATTCTTTAATTGATAGTTATAGCTTTTCTCTTTCCTTATTTAAGTCTTCTTTATCTTTTATTCTGGCTCAGCCCTAAGTCAATTTCTCCTATAGCTTTATTTTTAGCAATTTCTATTTGGGTCTCCTGGGGACAACCAAGTCTTTTTCTACCCAGCTGTTACATTATTATTAAAATAAATAAACGTCAGACAATGCAAAAGCTAAGAAGATATGAAGATCAACGATTACATTAAAGTCTGGATTTAAGAATTTACCATGTACAAAATGATCAATTTAAAACTTTTTTTCTCTGTACAAATACATTTTATTCTAATAAACTTACTATTTTACAATTCTTATTTACCAGTAATTGACAAATGAATGGATACTCTACTAATACTTTCACCAATTTAGCCAAAATGAAAATTAAAGATTGGCATTTTACAACAATTAAATTTCTTCGCTCCTGTCATTTATTATTTCTATGAAGATTTTTTCCAATGATCTGAAATTAGAGGGGAGAAAAAAGGTATAAAATCTGGATTGAGAAACTTAAAAATATAAAAAACTTTACAAAGATAATCTTTCATGATGTTACCATATTCCCCTGAAATCTAGCTGAAGAAAATGAAATAACTGTTTAGGCAGACGAGGAGGGGAGAAAAAAAAAAAAAAAAAATGGCCAGATGGCATGAGTTCTCCGGCAGGCCTAAGAAAAATATACCATAGTGTTTTCATGCTTTCGGTCTGTAGACTAAATATGGTTTTTGCTTTGATATTTTACCAAAACTGACTACACACTGGGCAGACTTTGTGCAAATTTAACAGCTATCACATGCAAAAAGTTCAACATTTTTAAAAAATTTTTTAGAATATAGTACAACCCAAGGTAATCTAGAATAACAGGTAGGTCCAGTTTGTCAGAAGTGCTTAACGCGCATGCGTATTGTGACGTCACAGGATGACTTATGGCTTTACTTCCGGCGTGTGCGGTAGCCATTATTCTGGTCACAAAAGAAAACGTTTTCACGTAAAAAAACAAAACTCTTACGTTGATTTCTGAAGAAACGTTTATTTGTAAACTTACTATTTTATAAATTAAAATTTCCTAATGCCTGCATAAATAAAGTTATTAAGAAATAATATCGAAATTATCATCTGTCTCTTAACTGCCAACGGTTCCGACGAATCAATTTCGAAATCTTAACGAGGAATGATAACTAGGCCTAATGATAATGAGAAATAAGTTATCGTCCTTGTCTCTGTGTTCGCATTGCGCGATGAGTGAACATGAGACCAAGGTAAATGATTTTACATTTTAAAGACACCCACTCCCCTTCTAACGAACTGATATATAACCCTTTTTCTATTTAGTCTCAGTAAATTTCACTTACCTTGGTCGCATGATCAGTTATCGCGCGATGTGCTGATAGTTAACATCAACCCTGTGTTCACATTAAAAAGATAATACGTAAGTACATTTTACAATAATTATAAATTACGTAAGTCCCTTCATATAATGGCATTATTATTTAATTAAAATATATAGTATAAAGAATGAGAATTGTGAAGGAAATGAACGAGTCGTCAAGTGTGGCTATCGCACGACTGCTTTCATTGCCGCCATGTTTTAGTTTCTGTTGAGGTTTCGATTGAGCGGGTATAGGTTTCGATGTCATCTAGTGACGTCAAAATACGCTTGCGCAGTAAGGCAATTTTTACTACTTCCGGCAAACTGACCCCCACCTTGTTCTAGATCACCTTGAGTACAACCCATTTACAGGATTATTCAAAATGGACTCAATTTAATTCATCTTTATTTCTTAGATGTTTGCCGTGCAGCAGGAGAGGGGCCATATTAAACATTTACAACCTATATTTGCAAATGTTAAAACATCCATTCTATCGTTTATTCATATAGATTATTCACATAATTTATATTTCAAGAAATTAATTAAATTTTCAAATTTACTGTAAAGTGCAGATTATGTGAAAATTTTCTTTGGGATGCATATTCTATTAAAGGAGGGGCAGACTAAATGAACGAAAATACGACGGTATGTTAAATAAATACACAAGTTTTATTCGCATATCCCATGGTGCATCAGGCCAGTTTATACATACATGAGGCATGTCTGGAAAGTACGGTAAGTACTGTTTTGGAAGAAAACATACAAACATTTTTTTCAAAACAAAATTTATTTTTACATAAAAGAGCATTTCTTAAACTATTTTTCTACGTAGTCGCCACCATTGTTCAGGCATTTGTCATAGCGGGAAACCAACTTTTCTATGCCCTCTTCACAGAAAGATGCTGCCAGTGAAGACTGCCACTGCTGAACACGGTTTTTTTACAAAACAGTTTTTGAAATTTGTGGAAACTCATACAAAGCATTCTTATTGTGAACCGTCTGTTTTCACGAATTTTCTCATTCACTTTTTCAAACAATTCATCATTGACAATAAGGCCGCCCACTCCGTGCTTCGTCATGAACATTGGTTCGTCCATCATTGACCTGCCTAACCCACTTTCTCGCCATTCCATCAGTCATTACATTTTCTTCATAAATCTCTACAAGTTTACGATGAATTTCAGCTGGTTTAACATTCTTTGCGTTCAAAAACTGTATTACAGAAGACACTTCACAGTCCGCAGGCTCAGAAATTGTCTTAAAAATTTTCAATGATCAGTAAAATGTAAACAACACAATCCAGCTATAATGGCGTAAGTGCAAAGATAATGAATCAGAGAGATGAGTATGCATGCTCAGAACTGTGACACTAGTGCTGCGGTGGCGGTAGAACGAAACAGTACTTACTTTACGGATAAGCTTCATACAAGGTACTTCACAGGGTCTCCATAACAAAAAAATTGGAATATCATTTGATACAGAAAAAGGTTTTTATTTCAAATTTTCAGGATTTACACGAGAATATAGGAAATTTAAAGAAAAATTTCTCAAAATATTTGTTACTTGAGATTACAAAATGAAGTCTCAGTTTCAATTTCTTGATGAACCACTTGAGTTGGACTATTGAAACAGACCTTATCATATTCGTTATTTCAGTTTTCAGCTCATTGGTGGTTTTTGGCTCTCATTCACATTTGTTATCGATTTCTGTAGGCTATCTTTAGCATAGCTTCATAAGAAAGAGTCGAGTGGCGATAAATCAGGCTATAAGGAGTTAAGGGGGGGGGGGGGAAGCAAGTCCTTTGCCACAGAAATTCGGGAAGCCTCTTGCAATGACAAAATTTTCAGAGACTTATGAGCAAGTCCAGGACACCACCAGTTCAATGTGGAGATGCTTCATTCTGCTGAAACCATACATCTTGGATCAAGTGTTCCTAGTAACCATTAGGACTTGACATTTTTTAAAAACAATATGTAGAATGCTGAGAATTCACTCTCTGGTCCAAAAAATACAGACTCAAAATGCCATCAGCACACAAACCATACATGACAGTGACCTTTTGTAAGTGACGAGTTTGGCAACCATTTCAGGCTTCTCGCCCCAAATCCAAGGAAAATTTTTGAGAAAAATAACCAGACTTCGTAAACAAAGTTCCTTTGCGCCCCTGCACAAGCACACGACATTTGGCGACATTTGGTTCTGCCAGTTGACAAGATTTTCAGCTAATGGATTAGTGAGACCCATGTGAAAAAAAAATCACGAGATTTCTTTCTGATTGATCGATATTTTAGAAATAAGGGATCAACTGTCTTTATTTTCCTACTGTTTTTATTGTATGGAAAATTTTTTTTATTTTTTCCTTTTTCAAAACTTGATGTAGTGACTCTTTAAATTACTGTTTTGAAATAACCATGTTTATCACACACATTTATTAATTTTATGTTATTTGCAAAAATAATTTTTATTTTATATAAAACAGATTAATATCTTGATTTCTGTAAGGAGAAATATAGCCATGAAAATAAAGAAAGGAATCATTTATTAAACAACAGATATCAAGGGTGCCACTTTATTTTGTGCATCAGGCAGATTTATATGCAGGTATAAACGCAAGTGACAAGGTGATTGTGTGGCAAATCACATGTCGCATTAGCCATTCAAACTTTTCACCAATACATTCGTGTGATTCAGGTCATGCGGTTAGGAGCTTTTCCACAAATGTGCACACTTACTTAAACATCATGGGATATACATACTACATCATACTTGTTTCGATGATATCGACATTTGTGCAAATGATCACACGGTGATCGAAATGCATGACCATATAAAATTATATATGATAAAATATGTAATGAATTAGTATGTGATTACGTAAAATTATATGTGGAAAGTGATAGGTTATGGTTATTTTGAAATTAGTTGCAGATTACAGTAATAAATTATGCTATAAAAATTTTATATTCCTAAGTCTTATTACTTTAATAATAAACTAAAATTTTGTGAATTAAAATTACTTATCAAATGTTTGTGTTTTATTTACCTTTTAACCATGCATATCATCAACACTTTGCAAGTGCAATTCAGGTTTGTCATACCCCATTTCTTCTGGAGTACTGATGCCCAACTCGTTAAGTGTCGGCCGGATTTCTTGTAAAATATAAGGGTAAATTTCTTGCACGCGATTTCCACATTTGTTCTAAAAATAAAAAATAAAAAAAACTGGAATAAAACAAAAGAAAAGGCAGTGAAAGATGACTTGTTCTTGCAAATATTTAGTCTATTCTACCTTTATTCCTTCCAAAAATCGAACAGTAAGTGCATAATCATTAAGTCGACGACAGGCCTTCAGAGCAGCAATGACAATCTTTGGCTCTGGTACTAAGTCCATTCCTTGTAAATCATTCATAGCTTTACGAATTTCCCAGTGGTCAATCTCTGGGCGATTGAAATAGGCTTCATACCTTGAATCAAATTCTTCATCTGTTTCACGTTTATGTTTAGACATACATCTCACTCCTGCAGTTAAAGATTTTAAATGGTAAATATCTCTCATTAAAAAATTGATGGGATTTAATTGTCAATACTATTCACTTAAACACAAACATATGATTAATGTCCAATTTTAAATTCCAACTAACTTTACAAGTGATTCCTTTAAAAAAAAATTTATCTACCAGATTTCATTTGTTTTTTTCCCCCTGATGCTTGATATGTATACTTCGTCCAACAAGAGAAAAACAGGGTGTGTTTCCGGTCTGATATCGACTACTCACTCATCCGCAATGCTTTGTGGGATCTCTCCTTCAGCGGCTGCTCAAGTCAATTTGTAATTGCGACGCCCGTGCAACAACTCTTCAGCCAAACAAGGAAAAACTATTCCCAGCCAGGCTAGGGAGATTTGTGTAGAACGTATTTTGCTACTTTAAAGGAAAATAGTGTTTTAAAAGCTCATCTGCTTTGATAGAAGAAACTTCCAAGGCAACGCAAGTTTCTTTTTCCTGCGTTCGAACAATTGTTCAAGAAGGAAACGAAGCGTCTTCATGCGAAGCTACCACCCCCCTCTCCTCGCTTTTCGACTCATGGAAAGAAAAGGCCCAGGGAATCTCGAACAACGATATATATAAAATTGAGTTAAAAGATAATTTTATGAAGGGTACAACATTTTTAATTATAATTAAAGCAAAGCAACTGAATAATATTAAAGCTTCTGCTGTAATATTATAAAGCGCTTCTTCAATGAGACACGAGACAGAAGTGATTAAGCACATGAGGCCCCCTTTCTCTGATTGGCTAATCTGAAACTTCCTGTGACACACCCTGTTTTTCTCTTGTTGGATGAACTATAGTAATTTTCAATAAATTGCTTCAATATCAGCATGAGGGATATTTATGGGATTCAATCACATTTACACAACTTTGCTTCTTGCTTTGTGTCAGTTTCTACTAAAATATTTGTCTACAAGCACCAACATTCATTGATACTATTGTACCAACATTACTTTAAGATAACCTTCGATAAATATCCGATTACGCTTATTAAAATTGTCCCTTTCACCAACAAAATACACTGCATGGTTGCTTCTAGCAAAATGGCAGGGAAGTAACGGCAAGTAAAATAGGCATGTATCTTGATCGCTGGCAAATATGATATATAAAATTTCTCTGAATGAAATTATAACAGCTAAAGAGTGATTCAAAGAAATATGATCATGTCTTGAACATGACAGTTGACCAAATCCTTATACACATACATGAGGGGAAACTGCAACTCCCAAAAACACTTGCTACAGTAGTAAAAAACTGCAACTCCATCAAATATTTTAGAACAAAACAGATTAATTTTATCTTCATATCAGGAACATAACTCTGTTTATACCTGAACATTAGCTCCATGGGCAGTGGCCCCTGTCAGGGAGACTTAGGCTTCCACGATCTGCAGGGAGAGGCTCCTCCCAAACACCACGTTGCCCGTTGTCCAATAGAGACGTGGGCTTCGGTGCTGGGCTCTTCCCCATTCACACAAAACAAAAAAAAACCAAAAAACTACTTAAATGATCAGAGAAGACCGAGTTAGCATGCCAATCACAAAAAGAGGTTTGCTATAACTAGGTACTACCATTGAGCAGCAAAAATTCCCGTCAAAATCAAGTTGGAATTTTGCAATAAATGATCGGAGAAGACTGGTTAGCACGCCTATCACAAAAAGAGGGTTGCTATAACTAGGTACTATCATTGAGCAGCAAAAATTCCCTGAATGCAAAACACCTGAATTTGTTGATGAGACTATTCTGTGTAGATGATAGCGGTCAAGAGGTGGCTACTTATAAATTATTTTCATAGGCAAGTAATTGTTAAGCACATTAAATTCAGCTAACATAAGCAGTTCTGCCTTTATATTAATTGGTTCCTATAGACTTCCCCACTGAACTTGACACTGTTGAATGGAGAAGTTGCATGAAATTTCTTTTTTAAAAAGAAGGCCTGTTTTATATAGATTTCGGTATGCTGAATATGAAAATCGCCATTAAAAATCTAAAAGTATTAAAAAAAACTATCAAAATTAACTTTAAAAATGCAAAACCACGCCCCCAAACTAAAACGACGTGTGACGTCATACGCCATTGAAACACACGCCTTTGTAGATCACCACTGCCACTGCGCATGCACGGAAAGGGGATAGCTCCTAAATGGCATCTTGTTTAGCGATACCGCTATTTCTTCGCGTATTTTAATGCATAATTAAACCATCTAGTAACAAATTAATTCTACACAAGTCAAACAGGTTGTTTAAAAGCTCCTCGAACTAATAAAATCAATCATTTCAGATATAATTTGAAAATTACAGCACCACATGAAGGCATAGGCCGACGTTTCGATTGCCCCCCCCCCCCCTCTTCCTAGACCTCCACGAGAAGAGATGAAAACGCAACTATCTATGATAAAATAATAGAGCTCACGAAATTATGTTCGAAAAACGAGTCTTAATGCTTATTTTCATGTCTATGTTTCTCCTTGTGGAATTCAGGATTATAGTCGATAATCACCGAAACAAAGATAAGATGTATACATCCATGGGTAAATAATATACGTGAACAGGTAATCAAAACTGGGCGAAATTTAGAGTTTAATCGGATCAAAATTCTGCTACGTCTGAAGAATCAGGCGAAAAAACTAATTGTATCCCATGTGCTTTTGTCCATTTCTTCTTCGGCTAACTCAAAATCGAAGAATAACATACGAGTACGAGGTCATGGAAACCAACGTTAACTTCGCACTGAGTATCGCTCCTCAGTACTTTCATCTATTTTTATTTCTTCTCTCATGATGTTTTGGTGCCCTTATGAATGCTTTATTAAGTCTTATTATACTGGTGTTTGTATACATAGGAATGAAATAATAATTGTAAGCATACATGTTTATTACAGACAGATCATATAAATAGATGTCAGATGCCTAACATCTATCTCTATGCAGACAGATCATGAAAAGCAGCGAAAGAGATAGGCATGGTTTTCGGTTTCATGGCGCATGACGTCACTTCACTCTTGAGGTATGACCTAGCGTTTTTTGGGGGTGTCAACTATAATAATTTAAAAAAAAAACCAAAACTATGCACATTTAGAAAAAAGAATACCCATACCGGTATATTAGTGATCTAAGCTATCGAAAAAAAAATTTAAAAAAATTTCATGCAACTTCCCCATTAGTCATGGTCTGTAAACCGGTTCTGGTTTTCACTTGCATTATAATATGCTGCCATATCTAATTGGCTTTGAGTATCACGCGACACAAATCAATGAGAGCATTCCTTTCATTCTTTCTTCCACAATAAGAGAAGGTTATTGTAATAACTGCTGCCGCCATCTGGTTATTTTAGGAGCAGCTGCTGAACCCATGAATACACTCCAGGAATTCTTGCAATCTGGTCATTCTTGTTATTGCGTAACAGAAGCAATAGTATCAAGTTAAGGTGACAAAGCATATAGCATCACTCATAAACGGGCTACTTTAAAAAATTCTAATACCTCGTGCTTCAAATGGATTTAGAACAATTACAACACATTCCATGAGGAATACAACATTACCAGCAATCAAATTTCTAGTAAAATACATCTATATGAATGAAAAATTCCTTACCACAAAATTATCAGAGTTGTGAAATGTCAGATAGCATGGTTTTTGAAATAAGTTTCTTTCTCAACAATAAGGTATATGTTTGTGTCAAGGAGTGTATAGAATGAATATAACTATATGGTTTAGTATACCAAAGGCTCATATTAATTCAGGATTAATGAATATTTATGGAAAATAAAGATAAAACTTAACGAAATGTTAACGCACTGACAGCATATACTTTCAGCATAATTTCTTATGCAAATTCAGTTATCTGTCGCTAAAAGGTTGGTTAACTAGTCCGCTATATTGAAAGCCGACATCTTAAGCATGCTACACTGTAAGACTTGGGCTTAAGATGGCAGTTTTCAGTGCAGCAGTCCGGATAACCATCTTTTTTAGCAATGGTTAACTCTGAATTAGCATAAGAAGATTATACAAAAAAAATATATGCTGCTAGAGCATTAACATTTCGTTAAGTTTAACCTTTACTTTCCGAATCCTGAATCAGTATGAACCTTGGTATACTAAAATATACATAAATTATATTGAACACAAATGTCAATCACACACACACCATTTAGTTATTATAAAAACTGAAAACCTCTAATCCACAAAGACAAATGAGGAATAAAGAAATGCAGGATACATAAAAATTCAGTGGCCTAAGACATTAGCTTGTATTTCCTTTCTCACGTTCTTTATAGTTAATTTAACTCCATAGTTTCTCTTATTATTTTGTTATTGTTTACCAGTAGTAATATTTTTTTTAAAGGAAGATCAAACTAAAGAAATGTCTCTCTTATTAAATTTTAATTTCCGAATAAAATTATAAAACTGGTTCCTTAATAATTAGGAAGAAAAATAATTTCAAATTATACAAATAACTCTGAAACAATTTCAATCTATATCATACTTTAATTTTAACATTCTCTTTTCTAGAACATATAACTGGTAAAAAATATATATATATATATATATATATGTATATAAAAGGTCCTTACTAAAAGTGGCCTGCTTTATTTACTGAGGTACCATAATGAGGTGTACATAGCATGAGAAAGAGGGTCTCCTTGGAGAGAACTAATTTAATAAAGTTGATTCGAATTTCAACAAAATTTTGAAATCCATTAATGCATCAAAAATAAGAATATTTTAAGTGTCAAAGTTATTACAACCTTTGCTCTTAAGACTATTTATACACACTATCGATTATGCAAGCACTGAGCACTATCGACAGAGTTACATTTTTTGCAAGCATTAGTACCAAATAACTTCCTTATAAACGAAAAATCATATAATAGAGCTTTCCTTAAGAAACGAGAGTTCAAAGATAGCATTTCCTTAAGTTATTTAGATAACAACAACAACTGGATCAAGACGACTTCCCGGTAAAGGCAAGGAGAGTTTTATTTAAACAACGTAGGCTTAAGTAACAGTCGCATTTCAAGCAGGTGAAAACGTATTTATACCATTAAGGTTAAAGCAATATGGATTTTACCGTTAATATGTTGGCCTTGGTTCTGTAAAAATGTAGATCTTAATGCGCTATGGAATCGAGAAGTTACAATTCTATACATTTCTATAATTCGTAAGGACGAACCCAAAGGCGAAATACAATAATGGAGGCGATCGCTACACCACAATGCACCGCGCCGTTAGAGAGAGGTGACGTAGCAAGATGTGTTCGCAGGAAATTTTTCCCTTCGTACTCGCTCCTTCGTTCTCTTCGCCAACTTGAAAAACAAGGAAATAAAATTTTACAAATGCAATGTTGATAAAATAATTTCTTGTTTTTTATTGTTTGATTTTCCCCCCCTATATTTAATAAAGCAAAATATTAAATTTCTGGACATTTTTTCGCGCAATTGTATAAAGATTCATTTTGATAAAATAAAAATTACTTTAGCATCATAGTGATTAAATCTGGAATATTCAATTAATTTAGATTTTTTTAATCTATGAAAATGTATAAATTTTGTAAAAAGTCATTAAATTCAATGAATTCAAATTCTCTTCTTTTGCGTTCATAAATTACGTAACCAAAATTGTACTCACGCCCAGATTCCCCCCCCCCCCCCCCTTCGTAAAAATTTGCGGCCCAACCCCCCCCCCCCCGAATAATGTTAAATTTTATTATTAAAAAATATAGGTTTCTCTATATTATTTAATTTCCAATTTTGAACAGTTATTGATGAAACATCATATTTTTGAGTATCAATTATAAAAAAGATGTAATACTGCAAAATGTGACAAGCTAAAAACTTTGTACATACCGGGTGTCCCAAAAATGAGCTACGATTTGAAATATCAATTAATGAAAAATGAAAGGCGATAGAAATGTACGGTTTGCTGCGTTCTGCTTAGGAAACCAGGGAATTTATTCGCACCAAATTTCAAAATTAGTTACAAAGTTCGTCAACTGATGGTGCTGCTGACGGGAAAAAAACTAGAGCACTGTATTTAGGAAAACAATATTCTATACACAGTGCTCTAGGAAAAACTAAAAAACAATGTTTTCAAAATAACCCCAGTTGCAGCAACAACTTGGCGCAGTCTGAGGACAAAATTCGCAGATGCCCGTACAAACATTTCAGTTGGAATGCAAAACGTGGTATAGAATGCCAATCTGACGGGACGGAATGTGTAGTAAAGCTCTATATAAACAATTTATATAGAGCGCCATATATTATATACCGGTTTTGCAAAAATACCGAGGACCCTCGCAAAAATGACATAACTACGTGTGTGATGCAGCAGACACGGTTTTTATTGTCAGAATTGATATTGGTGTGTACACAATGCATATTAATCGATGTAACCGCCATCAGCGGCAAACACGCTCTAAGGGCGGTCTAAAGGCCCGACAAACGTTACGGATGTAGTCTTTCTTCATGGCGGTCCACACACGCTACATAGACGTTTTCAGCTGGTCGACGTTGCTGTGACGGATCTTGCAGGCCTTGCTCTCGATATGTGCTTACATGCTGTAATCAAGAGGGTTGAGGTCGGGCGACTTAGGAGGCCAAAAGTCCTTCGACCAGAAGTTCATGTTTGACCCCAACCACTCTTGAACGGTCTTGGCACTGTGGGCTTGTTGAAAGACGTAGTTCGCATTCCTCGTCACCTTTTTCACCCTGGGCAGAACGTTCTTGGTCAAGACGTCCTTGTAGTCGGCCGCGGTAAGCCTGTAACCAGTTGGGAACCAGATTGGCGGCATTTTCATGGCATTCGACGCCATGACGCCGAGCATCATCACAGAGGCCGGGTGCTTGGTTGTAGTCACGTAGCGGACCTCAGAGATGTCCTGGCCGAAGTTGACCACGTGGTCGTTCTGCTTGTTGACGACCGTGTCGACCGTGAAGGTTTTTTCATCAGAAAAGAAGACAATGCTATTGCCATGGCTTTTCAAGTCGTTGAGAAGGCGACGACAGCGCTCCCGACGTTTTTCTCGCATGCCATCCAAGATCCGTCGTTTGATCTTGCCACGCGCCTCAAACTCTTTCCACCCTCTTTCTTGATGGCTCTGGACACTGTGGCCACAGAAATCTTCTTTTTCTTTGCGAACTGTGTCATTTTGAGAGTCGGGTCACCTTCGAAGGCTTTTTTGACACCCACACGATTGATGGGCGATCTTTGAGGCCTTCCCCTTTCTTCAGCCTCTCTGCGACTCTGTGGACAGTCATCCGGCTGACGTTGAGCTGCTTAGCGATGTCAGACTTGTTGTGGCCCGCGCGAAGGATCGCAAAGATCTCGATCCTTTTAGGTTCCATGGCAATATCCTTGCATTTAGCCGGCCAGGTGGCCGAGAGGGCTAGGGCGTAGGCTTTCTAGTTCTCGAGTCCGCCTGACCGAGGGTTCGAAACCCGCCGTGGGCATGGATGTTTGTGTTTGTCCCAGGCTGCGTACAGATGTAACTTGTGTAATAGGCGCAAAATGACCTTAGGACTTAAAGCCCGAAGTTCTAGACCCCCCCCCCCCGAATCGCATTCATTCTACCTATACACGTTTACATTATGGTATAGCCCACGTCTTCAACAGCATCTGCTCCGTGGATGCTTTCACCCCCCAATATCGACGCATCCGCAGGTGTAACAGAACTTCTGCAAAACCCGGTATAAAATTTATATAGAGCTTTAATGCGTAGAGAATAGCAGCGCCATCTGTATCTATTGACGCTCATTTTTGGGAAACCCGGTATGAACAAGTGATTAAAAGATGGCCCTTCTACAACGCCCGGCAAAAAGAATAAACTCGCGATGGCCAGAAAGAAACAAGTTTCGAAACAGGAATTCAAAAATGGGGACGATGGTACGCACATGCGTTATTCCTCGCGATAGAGAGACTCCCCAAGCACTTGCTCCCATTTATGAATGGCTGTGTGACTTATTATTGACAAGGGAAAGGAAACTTACAGAAAACCTATATTTGAATTGAAAATGAAAAAAAAATGTTTTAATGACTCCCTGAATCTAATCTATAATGTACAGTAATTTAATATCAATATATTTAGTTGGATACAAAATAAAAATTGAAACATAATCCACCACCTTGGGAAAAAGTATCAACTCAGTGGTTTCCTGAGAAAAAAATTTCAACTCAACAACTTTTCTGTAGAAAAAAAAAACCATTTCAAGACATTAGTATTTTGTAATACCACCCTTGGTTTGAATTCAAAAAGATTATCACGGTAAGTTTTTTCCACCCTTCAGTAATGGCCCTTTTGAGTCATTTTTGTTGGACGGATGATTCTCTTATCAACTTTTTCAGTTCACCCCACAAGTTCACCAATTGGGCTGGGGTCGAGGCTATTGGCAAGCCATCTGAGACGCTTCAGGCCATTGTTTATAAACCACTGTTGCACTATGTCGTCCTGGAATCTGATTGTTTCATCGTCTCCGAAATGGTCTTCAAGTGTTGAGATTAAGAAGGACTCCAGTACTTCCAAATATGCCTCTGAATTCATGGTAGTCTTCATTGTATACATTCTGCCTGGACCGCTGGCCGTCACACAACCTCAGCTCATGAGAGATTGCGTAAACTTTACAGAGAAATTTAGGCAATCCTCTTGAAATTTTTCACCAACACGTCTCCAAACAAATATTCCATCACTATCTTCTGCACCAAGGGCAATTCTCGACTCATCGCTGAAAATTACCTTCTTCCAGTCGTCTACAGTCATATCTCTGTGTTGTTTGGTCCACTGTAGACGAGTCTGTTTGTGTTGCGTTCTTTGTAAGCAGAGGCTTGGTCTTGGCTTTTCGGAACGAAAAACCCATCACGTTAAGGCGATTTCGTATTGTTCTGTTGCATACATGGATTTGGTATTTTCTCACCCCATTGTTCAGTTGTCCTGACATTAATCTTCGATGTTGAATGCAAAACTTTCGAAGAATTTGCTCTTGCTGCGTCGTAGTTTTGCTGGGTCTCCCACTTCTTCTCTTGTTTCTACTGTTCCATGGTTCCGGTATTTTCTGTATATTTGTGATACGGCAGTCTGAGAACATGACAGCTGTTCTGCATCAACTCTTGTGCTTTTTCCAGATTCACAAAATTTTACGATTTCTTCTTTGAACTGTTGTGAAAACTCTTTTGAAGGTGCCATTGGGTCATGAAAACACAAACACTACGGCAAGAAAACTACAGTAGTTTTATGTTTAGATAATCGAATTCCACAACAAATCTGACTTCCCTTTATTTGGATTGTGTTATTTAGCGTATTCAGGGGTGTTGCATTAGGTGAGTTGAAAGTTTGTTCTCAGGAAACCACCAAGTTGATACTTTTTTCAAGGTGATGGATTATGTTTCATTTTTTATTTTGTATCCAACTAAATTGCATTAAATTACTGTACATTATAGATTAGACTCAGGGTGTCATTAAAACCTTTTTGTTTTTGCATTTTCAATTCAAATATAGGTTTTCTGTAAGTTTCCTTTCCGTTGTCAATAATAAGTCGCACAGTGAGTTCATTCTTTTTGCCAGAGATTGTATTGGTTTGAAAAGAAAAAGACATTTCAAGGTAGCAGATGATATCAGGCTTTCAGCATGCATGAGCAACAATCGAGAATCGTGTGAACCGTGCATCATGGAGGGAATCGAATCATGCCTTCAGTAATCAGCAAATCTTTCAAGTGTATTTCTATCTAAGCGATAAAAAGATTTGTTTTAAGAAGTTTGAAAGTATATGAAATCTTCAATGTAAAAAAAAAAGCAAAAAACAAAAAAACAACAAAAAGCAAAAAAAAAACAAAAAAACAGCTGAAGGTTCCTCTTCGAATCCAGACTGGAATTTTCTTGCCTATTTTCATCAATTATTTAAACATCTGAGGTTTGGCGTGTAAAAATCCTCATAAGAATACCCAATAATTATTCTTTAAAAAGAAAAGCCCAACGTATCTTGCATTATTATATTTGTCATTATTTAACATATCAAAACAATTACTCAATAATTTCAGTTAATCAACTCTCTGTGACCTGAAAGACTCCATGAGAAGAGAGATAGCTCAAATTCCAAAGCCAAATCTGTCGTTTTCAATATCGTTAACCTCTTAAATTTGGTGATGGAAGATAAATGTAACCATATCCAGCAGATTATCCAATGAAAAATGTGAATCGCTTATTTACATATTTTATGATTGAAAACATTTCCGTATTATACCAATATTCATTGGTATTTCTGTTTAGTTATAAAATCTGTTCATTAATAAAACCGTTATTTGCTCTCAAAACGAGTAAGTTTTTTTGTTTTTTTTTGGGGGGGGGGAACCCTGTATTATATAATTAATATATAATATTTAATAAGTTAAAAAACTGAATGAACACAATAACCGAATTTAATTTTGCTTAGGCTTGCGTTGAGGATTATCACATTCTCCACATACTTTTAGAAAAATTCTACACAAACGGCAGTAACGAAGAACTAATGTTGTTCTAAATAGTAAAAACAAAGGTCTTAAACGATCTTATTTCTTTCTTCCATTTCATTATTTATGAGTGAGTTATATACGGTGTATCCTAGTTTCGATAATGAATGCAAATGGGCTGTTGCGATTCTACGAAGAGTCACAATTTCCAAATGATTCTAATTTGATTTCCCCCATCTATACTTGAATAGAACTATCAAAAACTCCATAAATAAAAACAGTAGTTGAAAATAATTAAACCATTACTAACATCAGTTCACAGGACCAAAGGCATGAATATTTCACTATCGCATTTATTTATTTAAATAGTTATCATTATGTATATACCATAGGAGAAAAGACGGGTGAGCTGGAGACACTCTTGTATTTGCGGCGGGAAAGAGCTGGCGACAAGCGACAAAGAGCGACAACTGACGTCAGCAGTGTGACCTTGACGAACCCCCCACTGCAGGCGGCAACGAGCGACGAGCCGTCGCTAGCGACCAGGTCGCTCCTGATTTTTATTTGCGGCGGACCTAAAAAAAAGAGAAATTTTGTTTGTTTGTTTGTGCACTGTGCATTTCGTTTCTAAAAGAGACAAGTGCAAAACTTTCATCCTGGGGAAGGTCAAGCAAGTAAAAATCCTGGAAAAAAACTACTCCAACATTTGGTCCCTGCTTCGATCCCAGGTCGCAGCATTTTTCTTTTCATTTTTTTCTCTTAAATTTTTACGTATGATGATTCAAAATATCATCGAAAAAAGGCCAGGCAATACCGGGCAGATCAGCAAATAAGTTGCACGAGTACGTAATTTATAATCAATTGTTAATAAAAACGATTTCATTTCTAGATGGAAAAAATAAAAATTCTGAATGATATTTTCTTTTTACGCAGACCTAGTTTTTTAAGAAGTAATGTCAGAAAACCCTACAATTTAGTGTATTAAAAAGGGTAATAAAATTAACCCAAGGGCTAATTACCATCAAAACCTGCAGCACTAGGAACTTCCGATGGTTCTCACCAAAAAAGGAATGGGAGGATGGGGAGCATTAACACTTGAATTACCTTGGCAGCTGTCCTCTTCCTCCTCCTTCTTTATTTCTTTTCCCCCCTCCATTTCTTATCTCCTGTTTGCGGTCAAGGGTTGGAAGATGAAGGGATGTCTTCTGTGGGAGAGAAATAGCGATGTCGCTGGCCAAACACGTACGGCCTCGCAATAAACGGTTCCGCTCTGCTACTTCTAAGAAAGAACGTTTCAATATTTTTAAGTAAAATTGATCTGAACAGCAAACAAGTATACTATGTGTATGTATAAATTAAATAAAGAAAACAGCATTTCCAAAAACATATATTTAAAACAGCCAGCTTTAAAACAGATTTCTTTATCTGTAGCTATAATCGACTTCTAATATGCTGTTGAAAGCTTAGTTTTTACATTGGTCATAAAATATGGATTTTGTTCTTTGTTTTAAAATTTATTTCATAATGAACATAATTCTCCACCTTTTTTCTTCGGCACTGCGTCAAACTCATTCAGCTGTAGACAACATTTCAAAACGAGCGACGTCGAGTAGAACTGCTAAAGGGCCGGTAGTTGGAGAGGCCATCCATTGGGGAGCATTTTAAAAGAATTCTTTTCGATTCTTCAATATGAATTTTTACTATATTAATTCAAGCTTTTTTCATGTGTTCATTTTTTTTCTGTCTATTCACATTCAGATATTGCAAAATTTCATCAAAAAAGAGCCCGAGTAAGACCGGGAATATCAGCTAGTTAATTATAATTTTTCCGGTTCTTGCAATGCTGTTGCATAATAACCCTCGATTTGACCTTTTTGGCATGCCTGCAGAAAGAATTTTGCACATAAATGGCGGGAATGCCCATACTTTATCTATCTAGAACTTTAACAGACATCAGTTTATATCATCTGAAAATGTGCATAAACTGATACCTGTAACCTGAAAAAGTCATCTATTTTTAAAAAAACGAACAATTGTAGCCTTAATTTTTTTTCCTGTAAAAAATACGACTTAATTTCAATCGTTTCTGTGCAAACGGAAACTTTTTATCTGCATTCGTGTGCGAATTATTGAGTTTTAAAGTTTTTCCTGATTTTTTGGATCAGCCTGTATATTGATGTATATGATACGCCATATTTGGTAAATTAGGAGTTCATACAAAGAAAAATAACTTCGAAAACCAAGTTTCCGAAATGTACATCTGGGTCATTAAAACTTACAATGTGGAATAGTGTTCTCGGTGTTATTTTTCCTTGAATAGTTGTGTCCACAGTTTTTGGCTTGATTCCTTTGTATCTAGGAGTTCATATTTAACCAATGACTTCGATATGACTGAAAATTGGTTTACACCATAACAAACGTTTAATAAGAAACTGCAAACATGTTGACGAGTATATCTGATCTATACAAAGTTAGCAGCTGAGTTTCATGGATCGTAGTTTCCTCATAACTTGGATCTCTACTGGAAAAACTGCCTTTATTTCCAGAGTATAAGCTTAGAGTAATATTATAAAATGTTCTTCGAGTACAGTAAGATATTTAGTTTTCTCGAAGTCTTGAAGTTACGAAGATTATGGTTATATAAAATGTTAGGTTTATATTTAAATAAGAAAATAAAATTGAGATAGGTATTGGTAACAATTTTTATTATGAGTACATCAGTTACTAGAAAATGATAACGAAGAAGTTATCAAATTGATAATGATTGCATCAATTCTGAAGAAATGTAATGAAAATGCTAGGCAGGATCAAATTCACCTTCGAATGGAGTGGTTGTGATAAAGTTTTGGATAAAATTATTGTCCCTAAAAGAACAGAACGACATTACATGAGTTGCATGCTATAGCCACATTAGCTAGTCATAACATTTTTAATGTCATTTTCTATCGTCACTGAATATCACATAACATCTTTAATATCACGTAAACAAAATAAGTAAAAACTTTGGGCACATACTTTTCTATGTGGATTTGTACTTTCCATTTTCTCCGTTCTACTATTTCTTTTACGTGATCCGCAATGTCTATTCTAATTTGAATAATGATAACTCGAAATTCCATCCGCTTTACACGTATTCTTTGTACTTTACTACAGTATGTGGTATGTGAGAATTTCAGGTTAAAAATTCATCGATCCTCTTTGTTCATCTGGACGAAGAATAGTAAAATGTTTTTTGATATGGAACGTAGAAATTTATCTTGTTGTGTAAGTCGTCATTAACGGAAGAACTTGTCTGACGATGAGAGAATCTGGCAGTATCATTCAATACGTGGATGTGCCGCCAAATCACGGTATTTCAGATATTGGGTATACCAATGTATATTTCAAGGTTAAATAAGGAATTTTCTAAATATTGTAGTGTAAACTGCAAGGGGGAAAATCGTTTGTTTTTTATAAACTTTCTAGAAAAAAAAAAGAAAAAAACATAATGACATTAGTAATTAAACGAAAACGTATTGTCGGACAGTGAAATGGCGCCTTTTCGGAAATTTTCGCGGAACTTTAATTTTTAAGTTATGCAGTTTCTTTCTCATATATTAAAGCATTAGTTTCAAAATTGATTCCATAGGGGGAAACCCTTCAAGTTAAGCCTAGCCATTCCGGATCGGATGTTGGAAACGCCGCAGGAAACTCAGATTTGGCGCCGTTAGCGCAGTTTCAAATACGTTTGGCGTCTCTCGAAATTCCGGTAGGAAAATGAGTAGGAGATATATCTATTTAGCAGGAGATTTGAGGCCTGGAACTTCTGGTCAAAGTGAAGAGAGATGGGGTGATTGGTGGGGGGAGGGGGGACAGAGTAGAAGGGAAGGAAAGTCTGAAGAAAGAGCCAGACGGTTCGATACTGAAGTTGAGAAGAGAATCCACTCACTTCAAGCTGGCAAAGTGCCAATAGAAATTTATCACTGACTTGAGAATCTGGAGTTTGGATGGCAGGAACACGACCTAACCGTAGGCGTCACAACGGAGACCTGCTACCTTATAGAATCCCAGCAAGGGCTAATACTTAGGCTTAAACCAAAATGTGTCAGCAACAAAATAATTTCTACCGTTGGCTACAATTGAAATTTATTCACTTAGCTATAAACATCTCGCCATAAAAGCCAGGTTCCTTGCTTAGATATCTTCGATTTTCTTATATTTTGGCAGTTTCATATTTGCTCCGATACAAGCAGAAAGGAAAGCCATTTCAAATTATTGACCATAAACACAATGAACTGCAGAAAATTTTCAAACCCATTATTTTGAGGTAATAATGAGAGAAGATTTTTTTTTCTCTCTGTGGGTAAAAAATGCGTACACAAGATTGCTTTTTAATTACCATTTACACGATCTTCTTCAAAGGTATGAAGATAAAAATGTAAAGGCTATTGTTTGCTTTGCACATTTGTCCTTCATTATTTTTTTATTTTTAGCAATGACATATTTTAAAAACAGATTACTAGTTTTCATTGATGGCAAATATCTTGTACATAGGTCCGCACTGTTTCTTCACGTGTAATCCCAAACATATCATTGAAGAGTTTCATTCATTGTTCTTTAAACTCGTAAGTTTGTTTTTTAAAAGATACTTCTATTTCATGAAGTTATAAAAATCTATTTCTTAAATTGATTAGCATGACTTTTAGGATCTTATTTAAACCTTTTTCATGTCAACTAGGAACTTTCCAAAGAAAGACTCCTCCAAACGTTTAGGTTTTCTCCTAGATAATCAAACCGTTTTGGGATCCAGTATTCTCATTGTAACTACAGGCCGAGATTTTACATAACAAATCAATATACCCATCATGTCCCAAACCCACCTTATGATTTCCGATCCATCTTCCACAGACTTCGCTGGTCGTAAGATCGTACTAGAGACGTTCTATATATTAAATGTCTCTGGATCGTATCTTTCTGGTTCCCATTCTGTTGCTTGCGATGACTAATCCAAGGTGACACGAAGAGGTCAACCTTGGTTTGATTTTCCCCCGGAGACGATCTGAGGTGTGGACGAATTGGAACAATCATAGCTAATGTCATGGACATCCTAATTTCGTCTCATATATGGCCATGAAAATTGTTTACATCAGAAGGATAATAATGGGTCCAACAAATGCGACATCAGAAGGATAAAACCATTTCCTTATGTTTGGAGTATCGTCTTCAGTTTCCTAGAATAATTTCTTATATGTGCTCATCAACTTTTCTGATGGTTGGATACGAGAAATTCCCGATCTGCGAGTAGAATGCCCGAACTATCATTGGGCCTCCAACTTGACTACCTGGTAGTCTTTAAGAACACTTGGTGACACCATGGCTGTACCATATTCACGATGACTCAATTGGTAGAGGCCTAATTCCTAGTTCGAATCCAAGTAGTGGAATTTTTCCTTCCATTTTTTCTGGTATCATTTTCTTATGTTTGGAGTATCATCTCCAATTTCCATTTATAATTTTTTAGTCAATGGAAGCATACCTATGTGTATAGTAGTTCCGCACCAAAGCAATCAAAGAGAATGCAAACAAGTGCACGGAAAGTTGTATTGATGTTCTTTATCAAATATAAGAGCCCGCTAATGATCCGAGTTTCTCACTCACGGAAACACTGCCCGATATGCGGAAATTCTCAACTTTTGCTAGCTGGAATTGCTAAGTAACTGGAACTGCTAACGAAAGGATTCATTCTTCTTCACGATACCGCCCCGTCCCCCAACTATGAATTACTTTTCCAATTCATTTGGGAAATACTCCAGCAATGACATATTGGCCAGATATTTGTTTCCCATGTGACGTCCACCTTTTTGGGAAACTGAAAAAGCAATGCGGGTTAGCAGAGTTTTAATTTGACGAAGAGGTGGATGATGCTGTTGGAGTGGTTCTACACCTTCCACCTTATATATTAAGGAACATTACAATTACATGGTCAAGGAACTCTGGGCTCGTTTCATTCAAATGGTCCTTATACATTTCTTGAACATCACCTGCTATCGATGCTCTTTCTGGACTAGCGTCATTTACGCAGTATGATTAACCTCTTTTGTTCCCCTGCTTTTGAATACACTGTGACTATCTTGAAAACTGAAAGATTTGCATACTCCTATCTCTCTTTTCTGCATAGGTATCTTGCATAGGACTACAAATCAAAATATCTGTGATCTGAGTAGTTAAGTAAACTTCTAATATATTTTAATGTTTATTACGGTAAAAGTTAGGCGATTCGTTATTTTTACTTTTTTCAACATTTTTCATCGCTTTAATTTCACCTTGATTTTATGTCAAAATTCTCTTCTCGCCTGTAAACTTGAATATTCACACTCAAGCCTCGATTCGTTTTAATTAATTATTAATTTGAATGCAGTTTACGTATAGGAAATAAACAAATACTAGGGATAAAATGCAACGATAATCTTAATTCTTCATTGAGAGAACAGAATAGAATTTCTCCTTATTCAGTTGAAGTATCTGATTCAATAATTCTTGTTACTAATTCAGTGTTTTATTTTACGTTTAAATTTTTATATATAAACATGAACTTTGGTGATGAAATTTATAAACTCAACTGAAAAGTGAAACTAATCTCTGTTGGATTCTTTCCTCCGTTATGCGTTAAATTGTGGGTATTATTCTGCTTTATTTAAAAATAACAAGGATAAAAGTATCAAATGCTCTTCTAATCATTTCAACATTGGGCACGTGCACACGTGGAAACGTGAAAAGGATTCCTGACGACCCCATTGGAGAATCGCCACCCACGTGGTTGCAAGTCCGGCTTCATAGAACTCCTTCGGTTCATCTTACCAGTGGAATTAAAAACAGATACTAAATTGACAAACACGAAGTCAAAGTCCTACGTTGTCTGGCAACATGGAAAATTTTCGACTCCAATTTTAATTCTGCCTAATTAAACGACACTTCATCGCACTGATTTCGTAGAAATCACGAATCCTTTTATTTTTCACTAAAACAACAAATCTGGTTTGAGAGAGAGAAAGGAGACTCCACTTGTCCACAAGAACATTTTAATACACCATAATTTGGTGTATGGTGTATTAAAATGCTCTTGTGGACAAGTGGAGTCTCCTTTCTCTCTCTCAAGTATTCTAGCATCCACAGATTTTAATTTATTCTTTAGCTTAGTTAACAAATCTGGAGTTTTGAACCGTATCGGATGAAAAATAAATAGATGAGTACAACTCAAATAATACTCTAAGACATACTTTTGTTTAGATCTTTATTGACTCGTGTGACAATCTTAAGAGTCTGATAAATTGCTTAATATTGTGACTAAAACATGCAGAGTTGTCGATCATGTAGTATCTTTCTGTTAAATTTCTGCATATATATCTACCTAGATCTAGAATAAATTTTTCTATACAGAGCCTTAATTAATATTTGGGGAAAACTTCGTGAAAATGGTAGAGGTCCTTTAAAAAAAGCAATAAAAGTTATATAAGCATGCAGTCTGTTTCATTTAGCTTTTCTAATTCCAGGTGCTTTTATCTTTTTTATATTGGTGCTGCTTTATGGTTTCTAGTCAAAGTCATCTGTCAATCGCATAGAAAAGAGTTAATGAAATTTGAAGATTTTTTTTGATACTGTATAACTATTTTATGGCACTGTTCTAATCAGGAAGAAGTCGTATATGCACCTTTACGAATCTGCAAATTGAATGAAGCAAGGAGTCTGTATGCTGAACAGTTTCATAATAGACGTTTATCCAAACGCAATACTTGATTTTTGGCAGGAAAAAAGATGTATAGGGCAAAATATTGAAGTATTAGTATTTGATGTATTTTTCCATGATGTTTATTTTTCTATAAGAAATATGAATATGAACTTTCAATATAAATCTATGGCTAAATTTTCAAAATTCATAATAGCAGATTCAAAATGGTTATCATTTTCTCGGTAGAGAATTTTCTTTCAACCATGTTTGTATGGTTTTTAAATCAGCTTAATTGTTGATCCAGTTATGTAATTTTAGTTATTAAGCGAGTAGATCATTTTTCAAATCAAACAATTGGTGCGATTTCAAATAGTTTAAAATATTCTTCCAGAAATATCACTAGTTTTGCTTTTTGTTGGCAGCTATACTGAATCCGCCATTTTCAATTTTAGAAATTTGGTGGCAAATTCATATTTAGAGCTCTTAGTTATTTTCATTGTTCTTATAAATTTCATTTTTAAGAAATAATCGCCAATGGCAACTAAAACTCTGCAGAATAGTTATTTTTAATATTCTAACGTTATTATATATAGACTAGCATACCCGTGCGAGAACTCTCGCATGCGGAAATCCGATCTTCCTTTCCCCCCACATCCATGTGTAGTTTAAAAGATATTAGCGAAACCTGTTTATTGGTATAATCATAACTTTCAAATTACTTATAGAATATAAAATAAAAATCAAATACAATACAATTGATATTTAGAAAACATTTCACAAAATCTTTATCATTCAATACTATTTACAAAAGTTCTTGGAAATATTGCTTTGCAACACTTCCCTAAAAACAACATTGGATGTAATTACATTGCCTTCCTTGACAGTTTGTTTTTCGTCTTCCTTGATAGATACAAAAATATTTGAAAAACCTTTTACTCTAGAGAAAGCTACAAAAAGTTGCCCATATGAGAAGATGGGATTGGATAAGTACAACCCTGCTCTTTGCAATGTATGACCTTGCGATTTATTAATGGTCATAGCATATGCAATTAGTAATGGGAAACTATTTTCGAGTCATATTGAATGAGATCGTCGGATCTGGTGGTGTTAGAGATGTTCTCGGAATAAGAACAGTTTTTCTGAGTTCATAAGTTTTGCAATAATAGTAAATTCACTCAATTTAGTTATGACCATTCTCGTCCCATTGATAAGGCCTTCTTTAGCGTTGAGGTTTCTAATTAGCATAACAGTTGTGTTTTTCTTTAACACTAATTTGTGTGATGGAAGGCCGGAATGTTTTACACTATTCAGAAATTCAATAGGATAAAGTTCTTCCTCAGAGTAATTCTGGCACCGAATGGAATCACAAATATAATAAATTTTTGCTTCGCCGTGAACAACATTTTGAACAATGTAATCTTTAATCTTGTCGCAATCCTCATTGTGTAATGTTGCCTTCGTTGATAACTTCACTATCGAAAACTTTATGTACTAACAAGGGAACCCCACATAGCCTAACCGCTTTAACAATGGAGTCCTTGTTTGGCTATGTATGCTGAAATTTTTTCGCTTTCGCATACCCGAAAGTATTTTGAAAGAAACACAATTTCGTACTCTCTTATTTTGCAAGCATCTATAGTAGCTTCAGATGAGTAACATATTTCAATTTGGTGGAAATCTGTGAAATACATGTTCGAGGGATTCCCTTGTAAATCAGTTTCATGAACATAACAATACTTAGAAATTTTAATTGCATCCAGAGATATGTCTGTTTGAAATTCAAGTTCCCCGTTCCCTAACTGCAAGAGCCAGTTGCTGAAAGTGGGCTCATCATTTGCTCTCATATTTTGGGTCAATGTTCTAGTGCGAATTTTTGACCACAGAGGCGACTGCTTCACGTTACTGTCAACAATAGTGGTTCTGTTGCCGTGTCTTACAACAGGGAGGACTTCTCTGAAATCTCCGCCGAAGAGAATAGTCTTTACTCCAAAGGGAGCTGTGCTGTTGCAGATTTCTTGCAATAGGATAGGCGATCAACAACATTCAAGGCATGTTTAGGGATCATGGAGAGTTCATCCCAAATAATTAAAGAAGCTTGGCGGATGACGTTCGCTTGTTTGGAGTAACTTCGGATGCTTGTTACTGATGTATCCAGGATTGGCACTGGCAATTTGAAGAGTGAATGATATTTTCGACCACCTTCTAACAAACTTGCAGCAATACCTGTCCAGGAGACACACAAAACAACCTTGCCTTCTCCACGAAGGATGCAGCACAACGTGCGGTACAGAAACGTTGTCCCAGTTCCTCCTGGCCCATCGATGAAGTAAGATTGTCCTTTGCCGTGTTGCAAATACGCCAAAATTTCATCTGCACGTTGCCGTTGCTCATTGTTCAGCTTATCATGAGCCAACAAACCTTCTGCCTTTTGATCGTCGATATTGTAGATATATTCCCCTTGCTCTTCGCAGTGAGTTGGTTTTGGTAACCGAAATTGCTCGCATGTTTTTCCATGTTGCTGAAATATTTGTTCCAGCTGACCCAAAGCTCTGTCGGTACTTGTTTCTGCATCACGTTGTCTCGAGAAATCTTCGGACAAAGGTTCCCGAAAGGTTTCCCACAGCTAAGCAATGTTGCTTGGCGAGCAAAAAAGGCAGATAATGGGAAAATTTGCCGCAATTGGATAGGCATCTTGAAGTTCACTGTCTCTTGTAAGCATTGAAACCATTCTTGATCATTTCCAATAAATGTAGCTTATCGGCAGCTTCTTGAAATGATTCACAGAGTGTCCCATCAACAGTTCTGAGATCTTCATAACTCAGCGGTCCCTTGACATGCAGAAAATGTCTCCCATGGTCGTTTGGGCTTACAGCAAACATTCGCCCAATGGTGTTTGAAAGTCGGCGTCGCGTATTCCACATGTTGTTGGCCCAAATCTAGTGCTCTGGTATTTGGTGGTATAAATATTGCCGAGCAGCTTCACTGTATTGGCACAATTTGAAAAAAGTTGTAAGCTTTGTTTCTTTTCCAAAGTTTGCTTGCAACTCCTGTCCTGGTTCAAAGTAAATGGTTTGCTCGTTAGGTAAGTGCACAGGTAGTCGTTGGACAGAATGAGAGCGATCGAACAAAAGTCTCTCGTGAAGCCGCCGCATCGCCTCTGGAGGACTAACATAACGACAGTTTAAAAACAGGTCAACCTCGTCTAAAGTTAATTGCTGTTGACCTGTATTATTTGCAAACGTATAGATGCGCAGTCATGGCCTTTATATATACACTATATG
>JAHWFO010062673.1:2822558-2839444 GCA_023313115.1 Rhysida immarginata | reverse complement strand
GTTGGTGAAGATCGTGGGTCAATGATGGTCGTCCATCCAGTGACTAGCCGTGCCTAATGTTGCTTAACTTCCAGAATTGGTTTGTTCAGTGGAAGCCCACCAGGCCACGGCCTCCCCCTAATATCTATATATCCATGAATATACGTGTACGTACTATTCTCATATAAATGAACACAGGTAAATAAAAGAAGCGTCATAACGTATTTCAAGCATTATTTTTTTACAGGGTGATTCCAAATATTATTTTTGGGTTCACTTTGTTGCTGGTCCCGTATTTGCCCTCGGGAGAAAACCTTCGCTGAAATATATGAGGTGTAACATTCTCTTTACACCTCTGAAATTCAGGATAATTCGTCAAGTATTTTTCTAGATATTCGACAAACGTCTAAAATCGAAAGTGTCCGATTACTTTTGACTAGGTAGTGTATGTACCTAATTATTTGACTACTTAAGTACATATTTTTTCACTTGATTTTCACGGCGAGGAGTACGTGAATGTATCTAATATACAATCTATCGTGTAAGGAATTTTATCTTTCAATTCTTATTTTGAAAACAAGATCAGTACAGTCTAATTAAATCTTTTTATCGCTTTAAAATTGAAATATTCTTTGGTTATTACCTTTGTTAATAATACAGTCAACCGTTGACAACGAGACCCCTGAAACGGCCAGTCCATTGATGGAAATGGGTGGGGAGAGGAAGAGAAAAGAATTTTTTCTTCGGGACTCAATTCACATAAGCAAAAAATGTCTAGCATCCCTCCCGATCCTGCTCACCTATTTTCATCAATAGACTGGCAGCTTCAGGGGTGTCGTTGTCAACGGTTGACTGTACTTGTTTATTTTTTGCCATAAATTCTACATTCAGATTCAAAGTAATGGATATAAATTAATCCATTAGAGTGCTATTATGCAGTGTTCATTCTTTCGCAAACAATCGAATCGCCATGAAGGAAGCGTCTGTTTGTAATGAAATTAACTAACAAGGGAATACCTCAAACATGTATGTCACAGATTTCCATCAAATTGAAATATGTTACTCATCTGAAACTACTATAAATGCTTGCAAAATAAGAAAGTGCGAAATTTTTTTTCTTTCAAAATAAACCGCGAAAACGAAAAAAATTGAGCACACATAGCCATACAAGGATTCCATTGTTAAAGCGGGCTGTGTGTAATAATGCGCTTAACGGAACTTCTTTCTTCCACTACTCAGCAATAACAGCCTACTCTCTGATCATTGTAGGCTATGGCAATAAGTACGAATCCACTTCACATAAAATCAATGGAAGTAGACAGCAGCAGACGACAATTGAAGGGCTCGGGACAATAAGGACGTAACCCATAGGAAGAATTTTTTGAGTAAAGTGATGATATATGTTTAAAAAATCTGTAAATGTGTATGGTTGATGTCTTGCTTTATTGTGATTGCAGATTACTTGTGCAGTTGTTACTGAAACATACTGTAAATGGATTTCAAAAGCAGTAATTATTACTTTTAGTAAGAACTTCTTCCTGTGGGTTAGGTCCTTATTGCCCCTACCCCAACGAGCTAGAAGAGTAAAATCTTTTACTCTTCTAGCTCGTTGCCCTACCCCTGCAATTGAATGGCTTCTCAAGTTTCTAAACAAACTTAGTTTTTAAAAATAGATTACTACAATTAGCTAATTGCCTTCCAGTAAAAATTGTGTAGAGTAATTAATAACCATTTCCTTAATTTATTATTTCATTTTATTAAGTAATTCGGTAATCAGACACGGGGCTGGCTTCATGTGCAACGTCGAGTAATACGTTGCGTTGGTGAGGGGTATGTATCGCGGTGCTTTATAATTTTAAATAAAAATAGTATTCATGGATGCTTACCTCATCTTATAAATTATTTCGAGACGAATAATTGTACAGCAAAATTAAGGTTTTATGCTTAATAACAGTGTTCTAACTGCAATTCTTTGGCAACCACCGCTAACGATTTTGCTTGCTCTCTTACCGCCATGTTTGTTGAACTCTGCACTTCTGGAGCGCTCCGCTGCTGCGCAACGCTATCGCTTCCACTGTGTGCTTGCGCGCAAAAAAAATGCACCGATAGGCTATATGGGATTCCCTTATAAGTGTAGTGCTCAATTATAGAAAATGAAATGGCTATAATGTGAACGCCATATAATAATACTTTAATGACTTACGGCAGCAAAGAAAAGATTTCAAATTAGTATCTTGTAAAACCTTCTTCAGACGTTATTCCAGTTATTCTGAGACTTGATATCAATCAAGCACTCATCCTGTCGAAGTTTTTGCCAGTGATCTGCAAGTTCTGTCCTAATTGTTTGATTTCTGTACGTTTAAACTTGACCTCCTATCAGTTCTCACACTTGCTCAATTAGCTCAAGATCTGGGCGTTCTTGATAATCAAGGAAGAGTTTGAACAACATGGAAGCATTTCTGAGAAATGCACGTCCCAGGAGCCGGGCTTTATCTTGTTAAATGTCTGTCTCTTAGCTGACGTGCTATGAAAGGCAACAGGTCAAATCGCAGAAAATCATACCCATTATGTTCATTGAGCATTGAGCTGTTAATGTACATGGGACAACTGGGAGGGGGGGGGATGCTCTTGTAGGAGTTGACACCCTTTATCACTTTACTAAGACAATACAGGTCTTCTTGGACCAATAGCAATTAAAGAAAAGAATTTCCATCACATCATTTCCATTCTTAGCAGAGAAGAATTTCTATGTGCAGTTTCGTCTTGATCAAATTATCTTTTTTTCCAGGTCCTTTAATTTTATTATTATTATTTTTTTTTGCAAAAGTGATGTATTTCAAAAATGCAAATTTTCTTGATATATATATTGCCGTTTGCTACATGTAGATATTTCAACTCGATTAACTTTCTATGTTCATTCTTGGATAGGCCGCCTAACATTTACATTGGAGAATTCTTAACGCCTCAATTCTTCTAGTAGTCAGGTTGCTATTCAAAACCAGGAGCAATTGGCAATGTCATCATTAGCCTTGCTTTTTTCCCTTTCCCGCTGCTACCCGTTTTCCTATCCTTTTTGATCATTGCAGTAAAATTGAAGGCAATCAGAGAATGTAATTAAAAGGGAAGGCGTTTTCTTTGAGTTCTACTCGGAATGGGAAAGCTCAACGAAGCATCCACCTCACTGGCTGAGCGCCAAAACCACCCCGGGCCACCATCAAGATCAAACGATATAAAACTGTAAAAAATCAAATTGCTACTTCGCAATATGAGTGTTTTATGCGAAAATATGAAATGTGGGCTCATATTGATTTAATGGTTCATGAATACCTAACAACGTTTTTAAAGCTTTGGCTTTGTTTTATTTATTTGGTAAGACGGCAAAGTGAGAGAGAGAGAGAGAGAGAGAGAGAGAGAGAGAGAGAGAGAGAGAGAGATAAAAAAATATATTTTAGGGAGGGTTTTTATCTGTTTATAAAAGAAAGGAAAATTTATTTAACGCGGAAAAGGAAAAAACTTTTGCGTATCTTTTTTCCATCTTCGATAAATGCATTCTTGAAGATATGTGAAAACCATATATTCCAGGATTCAATGGAGTTGGCGACCTGCTTTGAACCGGATAGTTGGAGGAATGCGAAGAGACTTGCCGGAGATGTTTCGGTGGTGCCGCCTCTTCTCTCCGTTCCCTTTGTCTCTCGGCATCTGATTAATAAATGGACAACGATTACATGGGAAGAGAGCGAGAGCAGAGAGCATACGGAGCGCAGGATTACTTCCTCTTAATGAATTCTAATCCAGGATTTCCAAAACAAATTAAAGAAATACATCGCCCATCCTCCAGAAACTCCATGGGTCTGCTTTTTTAGTACCTAATGCCAACATACTTTTCGCAATTAAGCGAAAGGACAATGGTTTCTCTCTAATCAGTAGGAGAAATTATAATTAAAACCTGCTTGTAAAATTTCATGTAAAAATAAAAAGAAAATGATAGCTCGTATTCCAAGTGCCTCTTAGTATCAACTGGTGGAAAGAAGTGCCCAGCTTAATAATGAATGTTGTTAATAAAAAAAGAAAATTAGCTAAAGGGTCATCTTACTGATTATGAAGATTATAAGAATTCCGTTATGATGCAACTTTTTTAATAGTTGATTCTTATTATGGAAAAAATTAGATTGGACGATAAAATACAAAGGAAGGAGGGGGGGGGAATAAAAGTTAAAAAAAAACAACAACCTAGGAACAAAAGAAATCTTTTTGAGATCATGTGACTGGTCTTGGAAGAATGGAATAAATGCTTGAATAAAGAACCCAATTCTAAGGTAGTGAAACATTTATGCCAAGAATTTTGCGGAGTAAAGGCCAGGGTTCACGAGAAGGGAATCTTTTAAAATTTGAATTTCGTTTTCAAAAATTAAGGTTACTGGTGTATTTCCTTCTCCTCCTATATCGATGGGCGTTCGTCTAAAAGAGAAAAGTAAAGGTTGATGATGAAGAAACAAGAAGAGAGCAAGAGAGAGAGAGAGAAAGAGAAATAGAGAGAGAGAGAGAGAGAGAAAGAGAGAGAGAGAGAGAGAGAGTGAAGGAGGAGAAAGAGAGTTGACGCACTTGCCCAAAGCCCCGGATCACTTCCCATGAATTATTGATTCGGAACTAACAAGTTAAGCGCTCTTGCCATCAGAGTCCGACCATAAACAACATCATCGCAACACGCGCCCAAGAGAAAGCCGCTTTCGTTCAATCATCATGAACTCCCAGTTAAAAAGACATAAAAATCTTTATTCATTTTTTGTGCTCGAAAACTAGAGAATACGAATGGCCCCTTAAAAAATTCTTAAGTCTCTCAGGAGAAAATAGATTTCAAAGTGAAAAAAATGTGCTACAATCCTGACATGTCGCGAATCTCAAAGACTTTCCAAAGGATTTCAAAGGCGAGAAAGGAAGCTGAAAGAAATTTATATCGGGAAACTAAATAACTAATATATATATTTAAAAAGGCAGAGGCTCAGAATTAAAATGAAAACAACACAAAAAAATAAATACTGATGCTTCTATTTACGACAAAGAAATTTTGAAGAAGTTTAGAAATAAACAAGTCTTAGGCGATATGGATAAATAATTAATAAGTTTCAATATTGCCTAAGACCGTTTACTTATTTATATACTTCTCGTCAATATCAAACTCTACTCCATATAAAAGAAGTTTTTTTCTAATATTTTTATGACAGCTTAATAAATTTCACAATCTAGATAAACAGAGGTTTCGAGTTTGGCAAGGGATAATCATAAAATTCACTGGATTATTGGGTATTATTCTTAGAAGTTTTCTCGATAAGCATGAATTAATATTTTACAAACACATACATTCTTTGGATATTATGAAGAATAAACTTAATTTATATGTTTTGTTTTGACATCTTTTGCACAATGTTTCCTCTTGCATATGATTCATATCTTAACATTATCTTGGATAACTCTACTCACTATTATCTTTACATATTCGTGGGAGAAACTCAAATATACATATGTATGGTGGGATTCGAAACGTATTCGAGAAACCTTCCTTCCAGTAATTTCAGGCACCAAGCCTGCATCATGGAAGGTGGATATTATTTTATACTGAATATATCGTAATGTTAAAATGCCGATTCAGTTTCTAATCAATTTCCTATTGTAAGTGGATGAGCGTTGCAAATCATTAAAAATGAAACAGAGTTTAGTAAGTTCAAGTAAAGCTTTAAAGTACGAATTCAACGTGGGGGAATGATTTAGATATATAAGAAAATTTCTCCCAATTTTTAAATTTCAATAAATTTAAAAACCCCACAATAAAAAAGCGAACATTAAAAAGAAAAAAAATTAAAAAAAATCACAAGATAATTTAATGAAACATGTATTTAAATCTTTGAAATCAATATATTACATTTACATTCTTAATAAAAAAAAAATTACATCAGTTAAGAGATCCCCCCCCCCTAGCTGAAAAATTAACAAAACGGGAAAATTCCCAATTCAAGGTAAGATAATCCACAGCAAAAGAGTTGCAACAGTCTTAAAAAAAGATGTTCTTACACTCAAGATTTTGGTGGATGTTATGAGTAAAAGACATCTTGGCTACATAAGATGGTGCTGGGGATAAAAAAAAAAACTATCAAAAGTTCACTGCCGCAACAAGCACAATCCACCGTTGACACCGTTGTAATTATGTAATTTGGAGACTTTCCATTTGGTGTCTTTTTGATTGGCAGCTTAAAATTCAAGTATAAGATTGGCTCCAGCCATGTTGTTGGCGTGTTGCTGAAATTTGTCGGAAATTTTCTATTTCTGCGTTCTCACTTCTGGTGTCAACTGTGGATTGTCCCGCGGTTAATGTCTGCACTGTTCAGGGGTTGTTGTGATTCCTGCTGTAACGTTACGCACCGTAGGGCTCATGCAATGTAGCCTAATGAAGCGAAATCGGCCAGTGCTTTTGAAACACCCCAAATGATGACCTCAGGGCTCCCACTACTTTCCTATACTCTCCTCGAGGGATTAATTTCTTGTTCTTCAACATTTATTTTAGAAGCTTCAACATAAAAACATATCAGCTCATTATATAGAAGCTTAATAATAAAAAAAACCCAGCAAAAAGTAAGAAACGTCATTCACAATCCTAGAATAATTGATGCATTCTCGCTAATAGTTTGCTTCATTTTCTATCAAAACTTAATTCTGGAAATTGAATAAAATAGAATAAAGAACGCCATTAGCTAATACGTATGGTATACAACGGCTGAATTGCTACTCCTTTCGTCACGTTGCGAACGGCCTTGGGGATGGGGCGTTCCTCTTCCGCCAGATTCTCTTGTCGCGCGGAGTTACATTGGACATAACAAGAGTTATCGACGGGAAAACGGTATTATGATGCCGAAAACTCTACATGTGAATGAATGTAAGCGGAGGAAAATCAATAAGGGAAAATTATATTACAGTTTCAAAGTTAATCTCGGAAAAATGCTCGCAATCGATTTAAACTGTTAACAAGAATAGTTGATGCAGGCTTTATAATTTATATCTAGATACAAAACAACAATCATGCTAATGGTCTTATAAAAAATTAAAAATGTTTACTAACCGTTTCAGATTAAAATTTTAATAAACAACTTATCACATTTATGACTTAGTAATGGACTAAATTAACGTTAGAATAAAAATTAATATTATCAAAGTTGATGTACGAACTGATGAAAATTTAACTGTTAAAAGAAAATACTGTACTTCATTATATATTACTGAAAAAAAAATCGTTTTTCCCGAACCAATTACTTCCATTTACTTTTTTTTTTTGCTTTCATAGACTAATCAGCAGTGATTTTGTCAGTGGTCAAATTTCATGGTAGGAAGACATTCAATTATTTCTGATGATGTTATTGCGACAGGCAGGAAAAAGCCGAAAAAAAAAGATGCGATCTTGATTGTCCAGTTGTCGTTTGGGGCAAATGTCATCGCGTGCTCTTACACAATTATTAATCTTCCCGAATTAGATGGCTTCCATGCCACAGCATCGTAAGGAGAAACATTATGACAGAGGCGGAACGCGAAAGTTTAGCCTTGACAGGAAATGGACGATGAAAAAGATTCACAAGCACGACGAAGACATGTCCATATTTTGAAACGAGATATTCTCCATATCTCAAATAAAAAAAATTATTTTACTACTGAATAGCAAGCAACATTAGTACTGTCCTCTTACACCGATATTTCATGTAATATTTTTGACTGAGCGATTTTTTACAGTTACCTTTAATCCTTTAATAGAAATAGGAAATAGTGAAGTGCTCCATGTAAAATGGACCGAGCATTTCTCAAACGGCGACCTGGGGGGGGCCGCGCCGGCGGGGAGGGGGGGACGGGGGGGCGGCGGAACGGAAAATGAAGAGATAGGCTTTACGCTTTTAATTTCACATTGCTGTGATAGTGAAGAATTTTCTGCGAACCAAATGGAATCCGCGTCGACGAAAAAAAAATATGTAAGATAAGAAACTAGCGTCTAGTGTTCCTACCTGATCTATCAGTCTTGCTAACAGGCTTGAGGAGAGGAGGGTACAGCCGATACTGTTCCGGGGTCCATGGAGCTCAAATGGGGCCCATGAAGGGGATTGATTTATGTGTCCATGTGTAAATGAGGGGGGCCATATTAGTGTTGTTTCACCACTTAATAATCCTCACGGCAACCGTGCTTACTATACACGAGGTGCATCCATAAAGTAAGGACGGGTAAGTATAAAAAAAACTTTACAAAAAAATTTTATTAGATAGGGAGCAACTCAAAAAGAATTTCACATTTTTAAACATTTATTGGGGATAAAATACTTCCTATAAAGGACTGTCTAAGGCGCCAATGGAAGGAAACTCGTAGTCTCGTTTTAGCTAGGAGTCCCAATTTATTATCACAAATTATTATTATTTGCTTAACCTAGATCGGCCGCGAAGGTTACCCGATTTGACCCCTTAAGAATTATTTTCTTTGTGTTATGTGAAAGACGTTGTCTATGTATCACCCATGACGGAAGATCTGGTAGAACTACGAAGCAGCATCACAAGTGCTTTTGAAGCCATAGACGCTGATATCGGTATTGCATTATAAGAGACTTTCATATTGAATCCCTGTAATGGAAATACAATTTTATTTTGCGATTTTTTCCTCTTTCTTTCTGATCCACTCTCTATATTTAATTGCAGCGGTTTAAGTTAATTTCTTGCAGCTGTTCTTTTAGCATTGTGACGATGAAGTTTGATTATAAAAGAGAAGCATACTGCTTCGGTTGTATTGCTCATCATCTTCAACGTGCTTTTCATGCTGTTGGAGTTTCATGCTTACATTTCTATCGCCAATCCGTGAATTAAGAAATTAAGACGAAACACGAAAGAAAAATTCCGCGACCTGGATTGGAATAGGAACCATTTGTATCTAAGCTCGTGGCCTCTACCAACTGCGCCACCGCGGACACTGGTGCAGAAAGACGGTCTCAAACTGTCTAAGGGCAGGTACCTGTCTCGCAGGTCGGGAATTTCTCCTTTCTAAATCATTGGCAAGCTGATGAAGATTCATAATAACTTGTCGGTATGGTTCAAGTTAAATGATAATGAAATAAAGATGAAAAACGAAAGGAAATATTCTCCGACCCAGATTCGAAACAGGAACCATGACGGTCTAGCTCGTCGCCTTTACCGCGGACACTGATACAGCATGGCTGTCTCCAAGTACATTGCGAGCCAGATGCCTGCCATATCATTTTGACTGCTTAGCAATTTTTAGGATACTTGGAGCAGTCTTTCTACTCAAGCATTAGCGGTGGCCCAGTTGGTAGAAGCGACAATATAGATACTCGTGGTTCCTGGTTTGAATCCAGATGGCGGAATTTTTCTACCAGGTCGCCTAGTATCTAAATATACGCTATTAGATTTTAAAAGCGGGAGGGTCACTTTTCGAATAATCTCAATGAGTAATACTCTCGATCGAGAGATTTTTCTCCCCTCTCTCTCTCTCTTTTTCAAATTTCGTCAGAGCCTTTTTCTTTCCTCAGGTTTTCTATATTTCGCAGAAAAATTGCAGCAAGACTTTCAATGTATTTTTGTGGGTAAAAGACTTCGCGCAGGCGGATTACAATCGCTTCTCTTCACTCTCTTCTCAAAGTGGCAAAGACTATAGTTTTATAGCATTCCTTCTTCAGAAACTTGCCGCCAAGTCGTTCACTTTTGTAATCCAAAAATTGTAGATCGTCGCTTTCACATTTCTTGGAATCATTCGCTACTTAGAAATCTATTTTTATGCTCGAAGATTCGCCACCAATGAGGACCGTGGACTTCGTTCCTCATCATGTATATTGGTCTTCCTCTTATTAAACTTTTGATACCATTTCCTCACATTTCCTTGTTCATCACACCTTTTTTCATAAACTTCAGCGATCTGCTTGTAAATTTCCGCCGCACTCACTTTTTTTGCATTTCAAGATCATATCACCGACCGAATTTCACAGGCGGCGGAATTTTCGATTTTTCGTCCATTATAAACGAGCACAGCAAAAAGAGCTACTTTTGAAGACCAATATGCACATATATGTATTCCACCCGTTACCAAGCAAACGATTGAACGTGACGGGGGGCACTGGCGTCATCTGCGCGGCTGCTATGGGCAATCGGTTTTCAGTTTCTCGACGCGTCTCGTATATGCTATTTTTAAAATTTTCCACGTTTTGGGAATGAGATAATGCCTGTTAGGTTTTATAATTACTCATATAAAAAGTAATTAATGTAATCTCATACAATAATGCAATGCAACATTTAATAGTTTGTAATTAATATTCTTTAAGTATTTTAATTAAGCCTTTGGTTTTTTGTTGTTTTTTTTTTCGTTTTTTATGGCCATATTTACTCATAAATTAATCTTTTTAAATCTTTGAGGTCGCTAGTGAGATTGTTTGCTTTTCAACCAATCATTATGCTTAGATCTTCGAAGACTATTATTTGTTGTTTCAAAAACTTCATCGATTTCTTTTTTCTACATCATCATCTTCATCCGTTATTGAAAAATGATAATACTTCTGTTTACTTTGTTTTGATTTGGTTTGATTCAAAAAATAAATCTCGGAGATCGTATTCCTGGATGGAATAAACAAGATACTTAAACTATTGAGGAGATTTCATTAATTGCAGTTTATATCTCTGTAGAGTTATATAACAAGTTTTATTTCTATGAAGTTAAAATTTACATATTTACAAACTGCGAAATTATACTGTAATGAAAACGCCAAGCAATTCACAATCTCATCGTGTCATTTGGTTAAATCTAAACCAAAATGAGTTAATATCAAGATTGAAGAATAGAGCCAGCGCACATGTTGCTAATATTTCTCGTTGTGGATTGAGTAGAAATCTAATCGACTTTTCCTCTCTATTGATGATGACATTGATGTGAAAGCAGCAACCGCTCTCCAATCAACCAGGAGATGGGCTTGAAAGAAATGGCGATCAGTGTCTATATAGAAAGAGAGAAAACAAATATGATGACCTGATTAGATTTAAAATCAATAACTATATGTGGTCTCTATGTGACCTTCAATACCATCCCATGTAGAGCTTTTCTGAAAATTTCAGAAATCGACCCACAACCGTGTTTTAATGTTGTGCCACATGAATATGAATTACAAGTGGGAGAGCGATTTTTTTTTGTTTCAGAAAATTTTTCACGTACATCTTATTAAGGTAAAGTTTTATTTCATTTGTAAAGTGTAAAAACTCATTCCTGTATTATATTTTGTACATGGGCTGCAACATATCTCATCGATTTGGAAAGCAGCGTCTCTCATATAGCCCCGGGGCTCCCTCGGTGCTTACCTAGGCGATTTTTACAGTCGTTCTCGTTAATAATCGATGAACCTTCGTTTCTATTGGTCGCTCGTTCGAATGGAATCGAAAATGAAAGGAAATCCAACCCTCCTAGCGGGAGCAAATTTTGTTCGACGTCGTATTGAACGCTCGTTAGTTTAACTTAGTTTGTAATCAGTCACTTGTTCAACATCAACTCTTGGGAATGCAAGCAAACCATCCAATTGGAAATGAGATACAGATGCCCATTCAAGAAGAAATTAGGCAAAAAGATTTTATATAGGTTAAAGATAAACTATAACAATGATTGTGCTTATATAGTTGAATAGTTGCAATTCAACGCAGTCGAAAGCAATTTCAAATGATTGCAAATATTTGAAATTTGTTTGATATTTCTATGATTATTTTTTGATATTCTATGGATCAGAAGTCTTATGTATAGACCTCTCACAATGTTTACAAACAAACGTTAACATGTCATATATTCTGTGCGTGTGCGCGCACCTTGATAGGTTAAAGGATCGTCGCGATTGCTGTTTTTATGTGGTTTTGGCTGGCTCATTTTGATTGCTTGACAATTTAGTTTGTTTTAATTCAAGCTTATTTACAATTCTTTCAAGCTGCTGTGCAGTGCAACAAGAAAAAAAATTATATATTGGAGTGGCTTTTTTATAAAATTCTCAAAAGCCACTCATTTGAAAAGAATCGAAGAATATTATGATTGCAAGCTATCGATAAAGATTATATCCCACAAATGATTGAAAATATAACAAATTAAGTTTTCTAATTGAGGCCGGAGATCAAAACAGCCAGATCATCCCGCTTTTTTACCATCAGTATTGGCTTGATTTGGTTGGTACAGTATTAACGTTTCAACATCTATGGAACATATCAGGATGACGTTATAAGGGCCGCAAATTTTGCCTCGCAAGGGTTCTATCACAAGCAGCCGGCAAAGAACTACACGGGACCAACGGCTTTACTTCCCTTCCGAAGGAAGCGGGTGATCTCAGGATTTTCCCCCCTGAAAGAATACTCGTCGTCCTCGGCCGAGATCGAACCCGCGTCCTCGGGCATCAGAGACGATCACGCAATCACTTAACCACCGAAGCCGATGACACCTAAATAGAAACGGTGTGTCAGATCAGCAGTGCATTGATCGTTATGAATGCTTTCAAATTTTCGTGCGTAAGCATACTCGGCGTTTCGATGAGACAGCTTTAGATATCGAGCCAAAACGCAGGGTTATTCTACCAGCAATTTTCCGCAATTATACGGATCAAGCAAACTGTCTCCTTTACTCAGAGTGAGTTTATGAATATAAGCTTGTTTTTCTTCGTCCGCCAAACGACTGAAGTTAGCCATGCTTTATTAGAAGCCAGTGAACGAGCGTGGCCTATAGTGGCCTATGCGTGTGGGACGATGTTTTGCCTACCAGGATGCGCGCGCACCAGTGCATGACGTCCACCGATATGAGGTCTATAGAAAACAACAACATAAAATCCGTATTAGAACATTAATTAAAATGTACCCTAAGTACAGGCATACAGATAAATAAAACTTAGTTACTGGTATCATAAGATATTTTCCAGGAAACAAGGATTTTCAGAATATTTCAATTGCAAGGATATAATAAGAAGTTCAATTTTAGAATAATGACTAATTAAATAAAAGATTCTCTCAATATAATATAAAACTCAATGAGGGAAGTTAATAAGTGAAATCTTTTTGATAAACTTTAATCTCGTATACTAATATATAAAGCACAATATGAATATGTATAATTATTTTATAAACATAGGAGTTGTGATAAAATATATATTAATTAAGATAAATAAAACTCCTTTAATTAAAAGAAAACAAATAAATTAAAATAAATAATAGAAAACAATGAAAAAAGTCACCCAATTGATAAAGTAAATGTTGAAGGACGAAACACAAATGAAACAAAGGTCTTGTGGAGAAACTCAGATGAAATACAGAAGAAACACAGAAGAAACGAAGATCTAGTGAAGAAATGTTACACGAACACAGGAAGGCACACAGTTACAGATGAAGAAGGTCTATGATGAAAGTTCGATGATTCTTAACACGTAGATGACAAACTTGAAATATGTTATAACGTTTTCGGGATTTTTTTCCCATCTTCAGTAATAAAGTTTTTTGAATGAATGGAAGATATAATAATAAAAAACAAAACAATGTAATCTAGTACAATGTGTGATATTATGATTAGTTTGATTGTTGTGATCAGGATTGTTGAGTGCAAGGGAAGTGATATTATATTTTTAGTAGTAATTTCCATTTATTATTAATTCCTATAGATGGTTTGGCTAAATTTCTACACTAGATCTTCGTTTCTTCTGTGTTTCTTCTGTATTTCATCTGAGTTTCGCCACAAGACCTTTGTTTCATTTGTGTTTCGTCCTTCAACATTTACTTTATCAATTGGGTGACTTTTTTCATTGTTTTCTATTATTTATTTTAATTTATTTGTTTTCTTTTAATTAAAGGAGTTTTATTTATCTTAATTAATATATATGAATATGTATAGTCTAAACCAAAAGCGTTTTCACTTGCTTGGCAGGAATTGAGATAACCGAAGTTGATCGTAGAGGTTAAAATGTACTTGGCCTTCCAGAGTAGAAATAGGGATCAGGTTTATGACTGGTGTGGGCGTATTACAGTACTTTTAACTGAAACGATTAATCTCTGCTTTCTGTTTTAGTAAGACAGTCTTTGCAGATGAAATATTTAACGCGTTTATTAAAAACAAAGCAATAAATAATTATTTTATTAATTTATTTTTGTATATTTCGAACATTGATATTTTTACTTATTACCTTTTAAATTCTGTAATATTTTGATACCGAAATTGTTCATGCAGCCATATATTATACTTATCCATACCTATAATAAAATGGTAACCGACCCGAGAAAATATTTAAGAAAATCTTATGCGACAGGTCTTATTAACACTAACAGAAGCCAAAACAATCGTTTATAGAAGTTTTGTCTGTCTTTCTGTATGTTTTTCTTACATATTATTTTCCCGTCATGGATGAAAATACAACTTTGTTTGCTGACACATTTTTTTTAAGCATAAACCCAGAAGATATTTCATTTCGAAAGATTGGTAACTATCCCCTACGTTATAATTTATATATTTAGAAGATCATTATTTTGTTAAACCTGAAGCATTTTTCTAATACTGATTATTTCATGAAAATCATGTAATGATTTAATTCCTGTATTTGCCATATATTGTTGATCGTGCTTTGCCAACTTACTTTCTCGTGTAGTTATCACGTTGTTATACTGCGTTTCTGCTAAAATAATATACATTGATTTTATTATTAATAAAGAAAAACCTTCCTAATAAAGCCTCAAAATCAGGTTTCAGTCAAAAAGTTGAACATCACTCTTTATGTCTATCTATTCCTATTGCGAAGAAGCAATAAATGGCATCGTCCGACGAGATTCGAACTCAAGTTCTCATTGGTTTAATGTATTGCAAGGAAGCTGAACATCATTCACTTAAGTAAAAACGTTTTTGAAATAGACTGTACCTTACGTGTTTGTTTGCCCGGTTTTAAAATGCAACTTGGAAGTAAGTTATAAAGTCGAAATTTAACACACAGCTGTTTAATACTACCACAATGAAGGAAAAAATCCGAAACTGGAGATAAGTCTCTCAAGAAACAGAGAAATTAAAAATCTATATATTTATATACAGAGTGTTTACTGAAGATACGGCAAAAATTCAAGGGGTGAATCTTTGGGTTATTTTAAGAATCTTTTGTCCTTTGATGATTTTCGAAATGCCACTTCCTTACGATGATACAGAGCGATAAAGGGTTTTCGACAAAAACAATCTTTTATTACCTAATATTACATGTAAAGCTAATCTACTGTTGAAAATCTTAATCTACATAACTGTTGAAAATGGCTACCGCCAGCTAGGATGCACGAATCCGATCTTCTCCTCATTGACTGCCGAACTGTTTCAAAAGCACCAGGGTTGTTTATTATTGCATTACACGCATCAACTATCCGCTTTCTCAAATTTTCTACATTTTCTTAGAAGATATTTAAGAAATCGGAAACTTGATGGGTGTAATGCAACAAAATAACCTAAAGAAGGGGCGATTCTTTATTTCTTTTTTTAAGAATCTTTTATCTTTTGATGATTTTTATATCTTTGAAACAAAGCAGCATTCCGAAAATCATCAAATGACAAAAGATACTTAAAATAACCCAAAGAGCCACCCCTTGAATTTTTGCCGTATGTTTAATATATGAAATAGCTTGGTTATGTTTATTTATATGTGACAACAATCAGCCAGTCGTGTTTGGATGTTGCGTCCACAATGGCTGACTTTCCATTCTTATGAAATCAGCGAGTAAGAATTCGTTGAATTTGACTTTTACTAAAATCAAATTCAGCAGATAATCTTTTTTTGCTTCCCCCCCCCCCCCCCGGTTGCATCTGATTAGCTGTACTTTATCTTCTAGAGAAATAATTGCTTAAGGGGGATGATTATAAAAAGTAATAAACGGAATAAATAAATAAATAAATAAATAAATAAATAAATAAATAATTGAATAAATCATTAGTATTTCTTTTTTATTAAAATCGTTGGAGAGATGTAAAAAATTATTCTAAAACAAATACGAGAGTACAACTTGTAGAGCGAGCAGCTACAGAAAAGGTGAAGATACGAGTTTACGTTTCCTAATGATCCAACAACTGGAGAAAATGTATTTTTCATATGGTTTTTGCAATGTAGTGACTTCCATTAAAAAAATTTAGACAATATTTATCCAAATATATTAGAAAAATTATAAAATTGATTATAAATTATAATAATTATCCATATGTAATTGTGTTAAAGGACCATCCTTGCTACTAAAACTGATACCGTCAATATTCAGGACATGAATCTCTGTGAATAAATACAACTCTATTGAAACAGTTACATGTTGATGAAGCTGTAAAAAGAGTTCCTCAACTCTCAATCCACCGATAAAGTATTTTTTAATATAGACTAATAATCCAATACTCATAGCCTATCTTTGATTTTAAAATGTTAAGAATGTTGAAGTTTCCTAGGCGAACACAAAAGTCCAATGTGAGCATTCAATTTTTTTATTTTTCCAAAGTGAATATTTGCTGTTTTATTTTTTAATGCTTTTTCATGTGTTCATACTTATATTCAAATTCAACTATTGTAAAATTTCATCAAACAAGCAGCTCGAGTAATGCCGGGCATATCAGCTAGTTAGAAATAAACCTAATCATTCAACATTAAATGTTCACTAAAACAAACTACACAGGACTTCATACAACTAGTGCGTGCGTTGGTTAGCAATATCTAGGCAATGGTTTGCCACGGTCATCATTTTGCTAACTTTTCTTTTAATCATTTTAAATTATTATTTTTTCATTTCGTTTCTTTTTGGTTTCTCCTTTTGAAATTAAAACATAGAGTGCATCCCATAGCAACCCACGATCTCTAATTTTCTTTCTTTTTTCTTTTTCTTCT
>JAHWFO010062673.1:2765612-2822458 GCA_023313115.1 Rhysida immarginata | reverse complement strand
CACTGTCGTTTCAACCCACTTCACCTTATTTTTATCCTCTCACTCTATGAACGAACGATCTCCCGTCATGCCGCGCATTGGATGACAGCAAGGACCTTTTGTTGCGCGTGAGGCGCATGCGCAGCCGTCAGTAACCAAGAAAGCGTGTATTGAGTTAGGAGAGGGAATTGCGAGGCGGGCATTCGAGAGAGGTTCTTCGGTGAGGCGCTCATGCTTCGCTCGATGAGACCCGTCGACGTGTGGCGACTGACGGCGATGCCTCCTTCTCTCCGACGGGACGGGGAGTCGAACCAACGACGACGGCTCATCTCATCCAACGAATCCCTCAAACAACTGCGCCTGTCGCCCGAACTTTCAGCTCACATGTCGTATCGCTCTTAAAACAACATCCAAAGAGTGTCTCTCTCTTCTCCTCCCCTTTCACGCTTTGCCTGCTATATTCATTCACCTTCCTTCTTTCCTTCCTTTCTTATTTCTCAGTACTTCCTAACTCGGGTTTCGAACCCTTTTCCTTCTTATCCTAAGCCCGCAACTTCTGTTCGTTCACAAATGAAAGAGAACAAACTCGTCATCCTAGGAGCTGGTGGTGTTGGTAAAACATCGCTCGTCATGCAATTCATCGAGGGATTTTTCTCCTTCTCTTATAAACCGACTGTCGAGGATTACTATCGGCACACCCTTCAATTACCAAGTAAGTAATTAATATAATTAATTATGCGAATCTAGGCTTATGTTATATGGCGATTAACGCGTTTCCCTGTAAACCTTCCTTATGAAAAGACAAGAGTTCTAAAGTTTTTAGTACTCAGAGATTTCTTGACGATTATGTACATAGCTGATGTATAAGTTTTAGTATGGTATAATCAGCTAGTTCTTAATAATGTTTAGTATAAGATTGGATTGTTGGCTTGTCATATTGTTATAGGTAATATTAGTGTTGAATTTGGAAATTTAAATATATTTTGTTGCACTCATTATATATATTTTTCTCTCATAAAACCGTCAACCCACGGAAATCATGGCAAAGTATGTTAAGGCATCATACAAATGTTGACGCTCATTGGTTTTTTGGTTGTAGAGATTATCGCCTGTATACACACACACACACACACTCACACATACACCCATACAGACACACACATACATACACACACACACACACACACACACAAAGATAAACAAGCAGACACACATTAACTTTTATTAATATATTGTGCTTATGTAATGCAAATAATTTATAAAAACACAATTTAGTAATATAATGTCCTTGAATTATTGGAAGGACTGTTGGCTTTTGGTGATACTGTACCTGCACTTTGCTAAGAACAGGTTCTATAACAATCACAGAATAAGTATGAAATTATTGTCAAAATAAATAAATATTTTTAAAGCAAATATAAAAGCGAAATTTCGTATGCCAGTTTACAAACTTTAAAGAATCTTCAGCCCAAGAGAAATCGTTTTCACTTAATAAACATGAAGGAAGGTCATTGGGGTAGTGGAATGAATAGTGAATAGTGTGCCACGGTTTTGTCTTCAACACTTGGCGTGTCTTACATTTACGTTTGGAACTTGAAACTTAATTAAATCGCACGAATAATTTATGCTTCGTGTTTACGTTTCTAAAGACGAAGAAATAAATCAAGCAAATGGAAAATATGAGAAATGCATTATATAAATGGTTCTGTGATGAAATATTAATTTCTGAAGACGCTCTCACGTAAAACGGTTCTTTCCCTCGTCACCATTAAGCATTTAATAAAAATCACAAGGGAAGAGGAATGCTTCGGCTAGTTCTTGTCGGTGGTACAAAATTTATTAGAACCTTCACACGAAAATGAAAATGAATTCTTAAGCCATCCACAGTGGAAAAGAGAAAAAATTTTTACAAAAGAGGAATGAATGTCTTCTAAAATGCTCTTTTCCCTATGGCATTATGTGTTAATAATGAGTTATTAATTAACAATTGAGGAACATTATGAACTAGAATTGAACAGGAATTTGTATTAGAACCGGCTCGTTTCTGAATTTCGCCATTTCGTAAATTAATTTGTCAGCACGTTTACAATAGCAGCATAAAACTATTGATTTACTCCTTTTTCAACCTTGAAATCTATTTAAGGTTTTATGAGATGTTAAACCTATTTTTATTAATTTCTAATTATCTCAATTTAATGTTGTTAATGCGTTTGCAAATTTAATCCTTTCATTAGCAATTGCTATTATTTTCTGCAAGCCATTATTTTTTTGTCTAAAAAATTGAATATTTTATTTCAGTATATTAACCTAATTAAGATTGTTTCAGAACTTTGCTAATTTCCTGACTCTTAAAGATCTCCTCTTTCGCAATCTGATATAATCTAATTTTCTTTTAAGAGAATGAATGAAAACGGAGATTTCAAAAGAATCCTTAGAAAAATTGCACCGGATAATTTGAATACAAAGCGGTTTCATTTTAACTCTGATTTTATAATTAATTGCACTTCTTTTTCATGATGTTCACGCGGAAAAAACTTCCGGTCAATAGGTTAAAATTTTTCAAATAAACTTTCAATATAATAATTTTTTTTTTTAAATATTCAAATAGGACTGCGAAACTATTATGAGTTTGTTTTAACCATTTTTAATAATATGATTCATTATAACTATCTCTAATGAAATAAAACTTTGATGTAATAAAGATCTCAAAAGCGAGTGTTGGCAGTAATTTCCCGGCAACGTTTTGCGGCAACTCCTGAGTCGTTTGTGGAGAGCGAGAGAGAGAGGTCGTTGCAACATTATTCACGTCCAAGTGAATGAACGTTAAAAGGGGCTTTCGAAATTAGCCTCTTGAATTTATTTATGGGACTAGAAAATGAAGAAGGATAGATAAAAATTGCTTCAAAACAGTGAGATGAAATTTCTGTTGAAGTAAAATTACTACTCTGCGAAATCTGTAAATGAATGGCAATCACGTGGAGATTGGTGAATGAAATCCAAATGAATATGCTTAAGAATGAGGAAGAAATGCGAATGAAAAATAAAACGAACAAATTATTGTTCCTCAAAGAAATTACAGATGAAAAAAGTAAGGATACTTTATTAAAATACCTTTTTACTTTCTCCGCAATTTTTATGTATTGAAGTGCCGTCAAATTATATAGTTTTATGTTTATTTCTCGAAAGTAAACTCAAACAGGTAAAACGAATCTAGTTTATTTAAAGAAACTCTAAATTATTTCATACCGATACCGTGAAAATCTGTTTAATACTGAATCAAAAAATATTTTGTAGAAATAGTTATAGAAGGTCGATTACAGTATGTGGTGAAGTTTTCAGTTATGCAAATCAGAGAATAAGGTGACATGAGTTTGCCCGCGAGAGGTGTTATCTAATAGGTGTGTTTTAGAGAGAAAAGACATGTGTAAAACATACGAGAGCATGGCGTCAAATACTAGCAAAATTTAAGAGGTATATTGTACTTTTTCCAATGCGAAATTTAGTTATTCTCACATTATAAGGCGGAATGTATAATAACAAAGTACATTTTATTTTCTGGTAATGTTAAAGAATGGTATGAATACGAGCCTGATGTGTGAGTAGAACAATCACCCCATTTTTCCTCAATGTTCGCGCTTTTCCCGGTAGTTGGTTGTTCCCGGTAGGTCGTGGGTTGCCAAGACTTTGGCCTCCCGGTTACCTGAGCCCCTTAACTTTTTTTGTTTGGTGGTTTATCAAATTTAAAGTTTACCCAATAAGGATCCACAGAATTGAACACTTGAAACAATGCAATACAGTCGCATTTGCTGAAATTGAAAACCAGCTATGTTGGGCATAGTTTTTCAGGCCGTGGAGGAACGCTATCTAGACATATAAGACAATCACGTTGAAATTTACTGAATATGTAAATTATGTGATTTATTACCAGACTATCATAACAGATAATAAATATAAAGACTTTTTACTCATTCGGTATTGTGTGCAATACGGAATTTTATTATTTTGAGAGATAGTTAACCAACGCACTTAAATATATCATGGATACAAACTTGAAGTCCGTCCAGAAAGAAACCCGCCCGATTCGCATTCCGGAGGCAGTCTGTTAAATTCGGCGTTTAGTTTCCTGAGAAAAATCCCAGGATCCAAAGGTCTGTGGCAAACACCGTTGAATGTCCCGGGCAACCCACTAATTAGATTTTTCGACAAGATCTCTACGTAAGAAAGAGTCGTAAATCTCGCGTTCACCGTTTCCTCCCTTGCAACGAGTTGCAACACGACCAAATTGAAAGAAATTTTAAGAATGTTACCTAGCGGATGACAAGTGAGAGATTGCAATGACTCTTGATGAGGCATGGATATATACATGTACAGTCAACCGTTGACAACGAGATCCCTGAAGCACATAAGCGAAAAATGTCTAGCATTCCTCCCGACCCTGTTCACCCATTTTCATCAATAGACTGGCCGCTTCAGGGGTCTCGTTGTCAACGGTTGACTGTACTTTACTAATTGCAATTTACTACAACTTTGAAAATTGCGCAGGAAGCTAAAATTAAGATGCGCGGTTCATTTCCGCGGTAGCTCAATTGGTAAGAGCAGTGGCAGCAATAGGCATAGCTCCCTGGTTTGAGTCCAGGTCGCGGATTTTTTCCTTCCATTTTCTATTTGTTACTACGAAAAGTTTGAAGAAGTTTCTTCAGTTATCTTATTATCTTGTGTTTGAAATACCGTCATGTTAATATACTTATTCATTAGCATCTTCATAATGCTAAAGCATTTTTATCTCGGCCTGAACGCTACATTTGTTGATTTTCAGAAAAATCGAACTACACCAAAAGAAAATTTACTGATAGATTTACATTTTTATTTTAAGTTTTATCTTCAAGAAAACTCTTCTAGAGTGATTCATTCGAGATGTTTTTCTCGCACCATTTTAGGTATAAAAAATTTTTCATCTCCCATAATCATTTTCGTCTATCGTGACCCCAAATCAGATTTATTTTTAATTCAGAACTCCAAATCAAGACAAAGATAAAAGACTGCAATCTATATTTCAAGACAAAAAAGATTTATTAAAATCATATATTCTTTATCATTTAATTCTTTAACTGATAGCTATTTTAAAGAATTAAATATTTTAAAATTTAACCAGATTTTTAGACTTTCATTAGCTGTACAAATGTATAAAGAAATAAGAATAAGAAACACATGCTATAACAAGAATAGTTTCTATAACTCATATAAAACCGCATTAAAAAATAATTTACATATTGGAAAATACAATAAGAATATTGGTTGCAAAAAAAACATGGACTGAAATTCCTGATTATATTAAAGAAAAGAATAGTATAAAAAATATCAAAATTACTTTAATAGATTGGTTGGTGCATATGGAGCGATCTTCTTTTGTGATTTCTAATGTCGAATTATGTTTGTATTTTGATTATATTTTGATCTTGTAATCTTACCTGTATATTTTATTGCATCCTTTTGGGAACTACCTTCTTTAAGCTTTTATAGTTTTCTTAATATTTGTAATGAATATTAAAATAAATTATTATTATTATTATTATTATTATTATTATATAAAGATTATATTGGAATCGTACGGTCTGCTAAACTCCGCGATAGTAAAGAAGCCTCCGGAACGAGCAAAATTTATTATCATTCTGATAAAGGGAAGTTCCCTATATGAGAAGGCCAACAATGTTGAATTTTAAAGCAAATAGATACATTCCTATATCGCTGGTAATCATAATAGTCAGTGCACGGCGGGACAATTTTATATTAGAATACTGAATTTTGCTATTTGGATCTCCTTTTCAATGCTAACGTCTATGTTTATCAACACTTGGCTTATCACAGATCTAGCAATATAAATAACGTCGCACTTCTTGACCGTTTCTAAATCGTGAGCGGAAGGCCTGGGTCACACTGGCGTAAATACGCCGACGTAAGGACGCCAGTGATGTCACTTCCGGTATTTATGCGGCGGTTTACGCCAGTGTGACCCTAGCCAAACTCTACGTCGATGTTCGCATAGAATTCTCTGTTATGCTTTTCTTTGTTTAATCTATCACTGAGGGAAATCATCGAAGTATAAACCATTCAGCGTTCTCCTGGAGATACACGAAACATTCATCGTGATAAGGCTTTATCAAGTGTCACGTGGGAAGCCAAGCATATGTAAATTTACTGTATGATTTTGAGTTCGACGTTATCGAGCTAAACTCGAGCTCCTAAAAAATTAAAATGCTTATGCAGGAAAGATATGGATAAATTTCGTCTGAAAAATGTGAAAACTTAAATATACGAGTATATCCTAAACAATGATAAAATAAATTTTATAATTTATGGCCTAAAAATTTAGTAAAACAAATATTTCAGCAAAGGATACACGAGAAAAAAAATGTCATGATATTCTATAAACCTTATTCTTATTGCACTTTTTTCTGCATATTAAATAACTTGCACTCTGAGAATATTTTTACGATAAATCATAACTGCAAGCAGATTGATCCCTAGCACATGGCCTTTCAAGTTCGTACTAACAAGGGACGTACACGTAGTTGTACGAAGCGCAAAAAAAAGTGCGATAGTGTTGCTTTCGAGGCCAACGAGAGACAGGCCAGGGCACTCAAAAGTCACCTGATCATCGGGGTCCGGGCAACAATCCATCCTTCATTGTTTCCAACAAACGAAAAAATACTGATTGTTAAAATTCAAGATGGAGAGTAGTGGAAGAAAGAAGAGCGCATTAATACATATACACACCGCTTGAACAATGGAGTCTTTGTGTGGCTCTATGCTCAAATTCTTTCGTTTTCTCGGTTTATTTGGCATTTGCAAAGAAGAAACAAAATTTAGCATTTTCTTATTTGCAAGCATCAATAGTAGCTTTAGATGAGTAACATATTTCAATTTGGTGTGAATCTTTGAGGTACATGTTCGTGTACTTCCCTTGTAAGTTGCGTAAAGTTGGGTCCTATTATCCCGCTTCGTTATTTTGTATGCATCCATATGAGATATTTTTCGTGCTGCACAATATACATTTTATCATTTGATCGCATTTCCTTGTATATCATGGTGGTATTCCGTTATAAATTAGAAGGCAAATTTGTATTTTATATTCTTGGCAGAAAGGTATAAAGGATAATCAAATAGTGTAGTGTATCAAGCGAAAGAAAATCTATAAAACCCAGTAAAACACAAGAAAACCTATAAAACCCGGTAATCTGGAAAGATGACATTATCATTATCAAGATGAAGGCCTTCAAAATATTTACCAACATGGATCAAATTGAAGTTATTAAGAATGAAGTAATTGCGATCAATTTTCCAATCCATTTATGTAATGGTATTTAGGGTTATGTTATGGAAAGTTTTGAGTTCCAAAAGAAAAGAGCAGGTTAATTTATGCAATTAAATAGCCAATCAGGAGGCTGAGAAGCATAAATGAATCTTTCCGATATTTTGCAGCTCTCTATAAAATGACTCCTGAGATTTTTTTTCCCTTTTTAAAACCAGCTTCGTTCTTACATGTTTATTCAATTAACGAAGAAACGTAATGGAATGAACCTAGAGAATTCATTCCCATCGTATAATAATGGAGGCGATGCATTTTGCTTGAGCCTCTTATATTTAAATTGATTGAAGTGTGTCTTTACGACGAAGGAGTTGAGTGGGGTGATTGGGTGGAATGCCTCGGAGACTAAGAATCCCCTCCTCTTTTTCTGTCTTCTCCGTATTATGCATCTTCAATACCTTTCTTTCGTTCTTCTGCTTATCTCCCCCTCTCTCCATCTCCCTCCCCCCGCTTCCTTACCGTCTAATAACACGGGGAACCTTGACAAGGGCTTTTATGTTTCTATTTTTGAAACGGTGTGAATAGTGTTTACTTCACCTGTAACGCCTCCTTTGAGTGCATAGAAATTAAAGCCTCCGTAAAATAACATTTTCTTCTCTTTCAGGGAAATCAAATGTGCCCATTTGAATGGCAATCCTGCCGTTTTTCGTACAGCTTATTAATTATTCAAAAGGGGGATCTAGTTCGAACTGTAAATAACGGAAGTTCAAATTTGTTTAGAGAGCTTCAAAACTGGATTCAAATTGTGCGCAAGCTCGCTTCTCACAAGCCTGTTTGCACTGTTTCTTGGGTAAAATGTACTTTTAATGACAGCGCTTTGGAATTAGCCAACTTGGCATTTTATTAATGTTTGGTAATTAAACTACCAAGGTTACAAATTAATTCTTCCCTGTAGAGATTCACTTACAGAAAATAATTCTACAAACAGTTTCTTATTGAGAAAACCCATAATCGTAATTGTTTTGACATTCACTCTATACCATTTCTGACATTGAAGATTTATTTTTTAGCAGCCCTTATTAATTGATTGCAAGAGTTACCTGTTGGAAACTCATTTTCATATACCAGGCGGAAAATCACAAAAGGAAGTGCTCGTGTTACGACGGCGAATTGTTGCTCCCACTGAAACCATCGAAGTGAATAGGCTGGCCCGCATATGACAAAAATGAGATTATCGCCTAGAAATTTACTAAGCGACACCCATAATGAATGGTTGTGATTTGTTTGATGTACAGTCGGGTGCAAAAAGATTTATACCTGCTCCGTAGGGGCTGAGCTTTCTGGATGTTGATCGGTTGCAAAATCAGGTACTTGTATTGAGAGTCTCCCGAAATTTTCCCCTTTGTCAACTGATTCTGTTGCTTGGGGGACCCCCCCCCCCAGTAGAAGAATAGGGCGCCAGCCCCCTCAGCCCCCCCCCCCCGAAATAAAATTCTGGGTACGGCCCTGCTTTGTTCTGATTGGTTCAACAATATTCAAATCTTCAATTTGGCACCAATCATCATTAACGCCATATTTGTGTCTTTTACTCAACTATTTTGTGCGAAAAGTAATTTAATTTTAGCTTTAAAAATGTCTTCAAGTGAAACAGAAAGTGATGGTGAGCCGAAAAAGAAGAGAACGTGTAATGCCTTAAAGTATAGAAGAAATGTTATAAAAAATTCTAAAGTTAAAGGACAGGCATCTACTAATTATCGAGGAAAACAAATAGCTCGCAGGCAAGTTTTCCATAAACCTTCAGTCAGTTTACGTTTTCAATCGAGGCCTATATAAACCTAATATATAGCTTATTTATTGCAGATGTAAGAAGGAATGTTTTGCGAATTTCCACCAAGATGACATGGACTTTTGTATTTCAAAAATTAACTTATTTTCAACAAAAAATGAGCAGGATATATTTCTTCAATCACTCATTGAAAAGTTACATATAAAACAGAGGTGTCCTCGAAAAGAAAATTGTAACGTGCAAAATCTATTGGTAAGCAGATTACGCAGTGGAAGAATTAGACGCACGAACAGTGGACGTAAATTAATATAATATAGAGTTTGTTCCAAAAGAAATAAAAATATGAAAATGTAAATTGAACACTAAAATAGCATAATAACCTTATTCAGGAATACATAAGCAGAGAATAAGCAATTAGTATTCTCTAGTAAACTGACAATAGTGCTAAATAAGCTCTTAGCTTAACATCCCATTACATTAACATGAAAACATAATCTTGCCCCCAACTCAGAACAATATACCGTGTACGAAAGCACTGGTTAACTCAATGGAGAACATAACCAAAGGCCGAACCTGGCCTGAGAAGCTAATTGAGAACCACGTAACAGGCAATACAAATAACAATGGCGCTGAAGGGCTAGCAAAAATTCAGCTTCAATAAAATAACCTTACTCGGTAAACTTAACTAATTTATGACTTATGATAACAAGCTTACATATTATAGAGCCGGTATTAAATTAGTCTGAGAATTACACCCAGGTTAAATAATGCTACCACGCAAAATCGTAGGAATAAATTATTGTGACCGAGATAAATAAAGAAAATACACAAAATGGATATCGTCAGGTAAGTATTATTTTAAAACGTCCGTGGTACAAAAGAGAAATCGGTAAAAGACTAGTCCGGTGGATTTTAATTGTCCAAGTTCATGAGATAAAAGACCTTTTAGTCAACACCAGCAAGCATGTATTTACCTGCACAGAAAATGATATACAATTAACCATGAATATACATATATCACAACACACATGGCACAGGCAAGAGCAAGGAATACAACGCACTACGTGGAAAGGCCAAAACAATTAAAGAAACACACTCTTCACATTTTTCTCATTCTTTCTCGAAACGAAAAACTAGGGATACGGCAGACATTAGCATTAGGCCACGGCTTAGCTAATTGTATGCCATGGCAAAACCATACTGGCACAAGAAATAACCACACAAGCCTCCTGGCCACACGCACTTCACTCTCGTTGATACGTGAAGCTCACGCCGCCATAGGTCGCCGAACGCGGCTCGTGTAAATTCGGCATTCGAGCCCACAACGAAAAACAGAGAAACTAAGGAAAAGGCCCGTTCGGCCACTGACCTTGATACACTTTGTTGAGGTCGGCACACGTAACGAGGCGACGAAAACAAGTCGGCGTCGTCGCCGCTCTGCTGCGTAGGCGAATCCTCCGCCACGCGTGCATTCCTGCACAGCACTCGCTCTCTCGACGGCAATGGAGTCGTGGCTCGCTGCGTAGATTCTACGGACGGCGTCCGTCCCGCTCTCGGCGCTTGCCCGGCCACTCCATAAAGACTCCAATCGTTACTGCTAGGCTGAAGAGAGGATGCCTTCCATGCCTCGTCTGACCTGCCCGCTCTCGACCACCCTCTTTCCTTTTTACCTTCTGTCTCCTCAAGCTTCGCGCCCGAGAACCTCTCCTCCTTCCTATTGGTTCTCTTCTCGTGATGCGCTTGATGACGTTGCTGCTCTCGGCCCGAGCGACGAAACGATCGTGTCCGGAAATACCCGATCTCTCCGTCGTGCTCTCCGACGATCGGGGATTTCCGTGACAAAAATGCTACACAGAGGCAAAATGCTTTTCAGTTCCATGTTTTAAAACAAACTGATAAAGTTAAGGTCTGCAAGAGAGCATTTATCAGCCTATATGGAGTTACTGAAGCCAGAATTCGCAGACTTTGTGATTTGCTTAGTGAAGGGAAGAGTCCTACAGATAACAGAGGATGTCACCCGAAAGCAAATACAGTGCCTCCTGAAATATGCCAAAAAATACATGAACACATCCTTTTCTTTCCTAGGAAAAAGACACATTACGCAGAAAAAGACATTCAATATCTTGATGCACGATTGGATATGCATTCAATGTTTAACGAAAAACATCCAGAACTCTGTATAAAGTACAAATCTTACTTACAATACTTCAATGAAAAGTTTTCCCTTAGATTTGGTCGACCACAAGTCGACTCATGTATAACTTGCGAAGAACTATCAACAAAAATAAAACAATCAAACTTGTCAGAAAATGCAAAACGTTCGGTAGTAGCTCAGTTAATGATCCATAAAAGACGTGCCAAGAAGTTTTACAACAAAATTTCATCAGTTCAAGATCTTTGTAAGGAACGAGATGATGTTGCAGCTATAACATTCGATTTTATGCAAAATCTACCATTGCCACAAAACATTTTTTATTTACGGCAATTATGGGTTCACTGTTTTGGTATTAAGGATTTAAAAACAGGCAAATCGACATTTTACATGTATCACGAAGGCAATGCTAACAAAGGAGCCAATGAGGTTTGTTCAATGTTGATATTGGACCATATTTTAAGTATTTATATCTATTTTCCGACGGCTGCCCCGGTCAAAATAAAAATATTACATTGTTGAGATTTATGTTGGCTTTGACTGACTCTAAAAGATTTGAAAAAGTTTATCAGTATTTTTCCATACGTGGTCATTCGTTTTTACCAAATGACCGTGATTTTGGAGTCATAAAAAAAAATGTTCGAAAGCATGATCGTATCTACGTCCCAGGAGAATACATTGATTTGGTTTCGAACTCCAGCTCAACATTTACAGTCATAGAGCTAAAAACTGAAGATGTTTTGGAATTTTGTCAACTGAATCTTATGGGAAAAAAGTCCTAAAAGAACAGAAAAAATCATTCGCACCTTCGGCATACATGAGTTTACAGTATGATTCAGATAGAAAAGGTACTATCATAGCCGAGGAATATATTGATGGATTGATTAAACATTCATTCTTATTAATAAAAAAACTTACAACTTCTGTTTCGCTTCCATCAGCCAAGGCTTATGATTTAAAAGTGCCCATCAATAAAAAAAATTAGACGATTTAAAGCAAGTTTAGGATAGCATTCTGGAAGAGCATATGCCATTTTATAATAATATTTTTAGCTGGCCAACTGCAAATGTTGAAGATAATCCAGATGCGAATGATGGAGAATATGACTATGTACCTTAAAGATATTAAAAAATGACAAATTAATACATGTAAAATGTTAATAAGGTTATTTTTAAGTGCAATTTTCAATAATAAGCGATAAAAAATATGATTACTACGATTGTTTTGATTAAATTATATATCACTAACTTTATTTCTTGCTAAACAACATAAGTCAAGAACAATTTTTCAGGGTTTTTTATTAATTACTAAGCATAAAAAAGTTCTTTAAAACTCATTTGTTTATGCGTGAAACAGTTTTTATTGATTCCTGAAAAATTGTAATTGAGTGACTTATGTGTTTTTTGAAATGACCGATTTCAATTATATACCTTATATATTAGTACAATGGATTCTTTACTGGTACAAGCAAATTTTAAAACTTATTTTAACCTGCCAAACCCATATACTCTAAATTCTTCTGCAAACCTTTTGCATTGTTAATAGATGCACACGGCCAGTGATCTCCATTTCTAATGTTTTCTATTCCTCTTTTACCATTTTGGTGCCGAGGATGTTAAATAACCACTGAATCTATTGGAAATTTAGAATAGCAGACTAGCCTACTGAGACTTTGCTTGGTCTTCCAAGCTTGTTAGTAAAGGGACAAACACAACCATCCATACCCTCAACGGGATTCGAATCCGCGACAATCTCGGCCACTGAGCCGATTCTGCCAATGATTCGTTCAGATATAGAAAAAAAAACCTCTTCTTAGTTAAAAGAAGAAACGATTTTAATCATATATAAGTCAGACGTTTTTATTCTAAATAATAACCATAACCAGGAGACGACTGCTTTAAAACTATCACTTCATTACGTTGTAAATATTTAATTTTTTTTGACCGCTGGGCAATTGCTGCTAATATTTCGAATTAACCAGAGTGCAATTAGCATCGACAGAAATGTCAATCATCGTCGTCGTAAAAAAACTTGTCGACTGAGCACTTCAATTTTATTTAAATTTTCTCATTACGATGTATGAACAGAATGAGCCTATTAGAATCTAATTCTTACACGCATCAAAGCCCACACATTTAGATGGAATCGTTGCTCCATTAAGGGTTCCTAACTCGAGTCACTCAGTGGTGACCTTTTTAGTACAAAATAAAAGGCGAACCGACGGCTTTATAGCGAGAGTTTATGATAATAACGTCCATAGAAAAGCAACTCCTTTCTCCTTTTGAATGTCTGGATATTGCTATTCGATATTTAATGGCAACAAAGCTAATCTTTCCGGGAATTGCTGGCAAAGCAATGGACAAGCCGTTAATCGAGTCTAATGAATTTCGTATCCATTAGGGAAAGGACGAAAGCCTTCATTATTACGAAAGTTAAAGAAAGCAATTCAATTTATAAACGAAACACATATTCTTTTTGAATTATTATGAATATTTATTATATGAACTGCTTATCGTAAAAAAATAAGATTCTTTCTTAATCATCCCGAAATAATAAAAATATTAGTGTAGCTTTAGTCTTCTGTGGTAAGCTAAAGATTTTCACTCTTCTGTCTTGTTATTGATTATTGAGAGAATTGTGAAAGATATTTATCGACTCCGTTTGAAGAGAACCTTTTCTTTCTACAGCCTATAGAAATTTCGTTATATATTTATGTATATTTAATGTAAGTTCATTCTTTTCCGGTGAAGTCAAGAAAATACGTGTTTTTTTTTTTTTTAATAATCATGAAAAGAAAGAAGTTTAGATTAATTTTGAAATTTACGTTTTTAAAGAGTACATGGAAAGTTAAATTGATATAAATTACCATCATTATTGATAATATATATCTTCACTTATTTTCGAAGTTCCTGATTATGCCTAAATCTTAATTCTAATTTTTATTTAAAGCTAGAAAAAGACTGCTTGATAATCTATTCATAATCCTATCCATTTGCTCTAATCAATTAGATATGAGGCTTCCCTTTGAAATTCTACACGGAGTCGCCACTTTGGTTCCAACATTTGTTTACATTCAGTTAATGAATCCAATTATGATTCACGTAAAGACAAAGAACAGGAGATAGAAAGAGAGAATAAAATTTACAAAGTGAAGCTAAAAAAAAAAAATAGGGGATGTACGTCATCAATGGACGACTGGACAAGGAAACCGACAGGCAACTGAACGAAATCCACGGGAATCCAATTAACAAACTTTTATTTCTCTTTAATAAGAGGAGCGCGGATTAAAGGCGACTCTTAATTGATGTTAATGTGTAAAAGTGAATAACTCTCAGCAGATGGTTCTGGAACCAGACTAAAGTTAGCTGGAAGCATTCATTTTTATCGGCTTTTGTACGCGAGGATAGGTAGGCAGGGAAAAAAACAAAGGAACAAATAAGCGCACATCATCCCCATGCAAATGTAAAATTAGATTTCGTAAGAGAAGAGAATGACGCAAATAAAGTAAAAGGATTATCGATTAATAATTCTGAGCTTTTGGGTCCTCACATAATGTCTTCAAATCTTCAAAGGGTTTACGAGTTCGTCAAGCCGATTTGTCAACGAAGGTTTCAAATCGTAATTGACGCAGAATCGCACATCATAGTCAAATTGAACGATTAGAAAGACTTGCGCACATTAGATTTCATTTAATGTGAAAATTACCGACAAATCACAGTATCGCCAACTGTCTGATCAAATTGTCGATCATCTTATTACGCATTTTTAATCTGCAGATCTAATTTATGATGGAAATTGGTTTGTCTGTGTCAGTTGTTGCAAATTGGCAAGTGTCGTTGTAGGGCGTTGCACTCTTTCCCTTCTCATATCATCGATGATAATTGTATTTGAATCTGTAATATAAGATATCTTCATAAATATTCACAAATGTAATATCTTCACTAATAAGCTATATATCGCCTTATCAATGAATAAGTAAGAATTATTAAATTATTTATTTCGATTTTGCTAGTAATCAATTGGTGGTGTTTACCATCTATAGAATATATGAATAAAGACAACAATTTTGTCGAAGATTTTCTCTACATAAATTTTATGTAAAAAGATATAATCAACTGATAAAACAATTGAAGCACTGATAAAACAGTCGAAAGTTGCTAATTCACTGCAACTAAACAACTTTTGGTCCTGGATCAGTTCCTACTTTATTATTAGAAACTCCTTAAGTTTTAATAATCCTGACTTTTCCATTTTCCTTTATAGATCTACATTAGAATATGCATCTGTTGTTTAGTCTCCTTATCATGTTAAATTACAATTGTGTTTAGAAAAAGTACAGTCAGATTTCTTAGGTACACTTTTTAGACCTTTTCATCCTACTTTTTTTTTTTTTTTTTTAATAATAACAGATATGTGTCTAATACTTACCTTCGAAATGTTTTTATCTATCTATACAGGGTGATTTTGAAAAAGTGTGTATAACTGTAAGCAATGACAGAGGTGACCACAATAAACATTTTCTTTTAATACAATGTGGGTCCGAATTTGAACGCTAACTGAGATATGAACAGAAACATCACCAAGATCAACAAGTTAATAATTAAAGTTATGCAACGAATTGAATAATGAATTTTGGAGGAACAATAGGGTACATAAAACTCTGTATACCGTTAAATTTTGATCGAATTCCAACGAGTAGTTTCCGAGTTACGAAATCAACATCGTAACACGCGCTGGTTAGTACTCTTATGTGAGCACTGTTACGATTTTGAATGCGTTACTCGGAAAGTACTCGTTGGAATAAGATCAAATTTTAACGGTATACAAAGTTTATGTACCCTATTATTTCTCCAAAATTCAATATTCTGGGCGTTTCAGAACCTGAGTTATTAACTTGTTGATCTTGGTGGTGGCATTTTTATTTCTGTTCATATCTCAGTTAGTGTTCAAATTCGCACCCACATTGTATTAAAAGAAAATGTTCATTCTGGTCACCACTGTCACTGCTTACAGTTATACATACTTTTTCAGAATCACCCTGTATATATAGAGAAGAATGTTTGTTTGTGGGTGGGTTTGTTTCTTATACAAATGTACAGTTTTATTCCGATCTTGATGAAATTTTGCATACTTGACCTTCGAAGCATGAGAAAGGTTACTGTCTACCTCAGATTTCAAGAAAAATAATAATTATCAATAATAAATCGATATTTATAATGATGGCAGGGCATATTTATAATAAATATCTCATGACCAACAATGCAAGGCAAAGTTTGTGCAAAAATAGTTATCAACAATTGTATCAACATGCAATGCACCAACATTAAACAGGGAACAACAATATATATCTCCTGACCAACAATGCAAGGCAGAGTTTGTCCTATACAGATAAGGTTCGATTTGTAACAATGCATAGAATTCCGGTTATTCAGGCTTTTCTTAAAATTGAGGGTTCTTAGTACTTAACAATTTCTTGAAAATCTTTAAAAATGATCAGTAACTGGAGATAATGGAGAGTTAGCAGACTATTGAGAAAGAGTGGAAAGACGACAGAGGAAGCAGTCCTTTTAGCTCCGTGCTGTATTGAGCAAATGGTAAGAATGTCAATAGAAGAATCGGCGACCGCTAGACTACACAAAGTGATGAATGGCCAAGTTTTGTTTCAAGACATCGAGAGCAGACTGGGAATTCCAACAACATCAAGTGTACATCTAAAGTAAAATTACGTGACTAAGAAATTATTTAGGCTAGTAGTGGCATAGTTAGAGAGGTCCATCCATTGTGAGCATTAAAAAAGTTTTTTTTTTTCGAATTTTCATTATGAATTTTTACTGGATTAATTCTAAACGTTTTCATGTGTTTATTTTTAAGATATTGCAAAATTTAATAAAAAAAAACAAAACAAAACAAAGAGCCAGAGCCACGCCAGGGTTATCACCTAGCTTATTTGGTAGCATAGCAGATCCAAACATTTCATAAAAATGTTTGTGTGAATGTGAATATTTTGGAAACTGAGATGCTGATAATGCGATGATTGAACGTTCGTTTCCAAGAATTATTAATAATGAGCATAAAAAGATGATGCAGTGACAGGACATAAATAAGGGACGTCTACGAGGAGGCAAAGGAGTCACGCGTGTCTCCCTTGAGCTCCCTATCAAAAGTCCAGACGACTGGCAAAAATTTATGAGTCTGGAAAGGAAAGACAAAGAAACTCTACACCTGAACAACGGGAGTTTCGAATAGAGCAAGAGGGTATACGAGCTTCTACGTCAAGGGCAAGAAAAACTTGAGTCCAAAGTATCCAGTGATGTTGCTCGGTGGTGAAGATGGACATTGTTTTAATCTGAGGCAAGTCAATTAGAGTTTAAATAAAGTCCCGGTATATCACCTAAAGTTCCTGTTTTTCGGAATTTTCGTAGAATGGATAGTCCCTTCGCTCTGTGTTGTACTGATTGAGTTATTATTTAACCAATTTGGAGTTATAATTTAACCTACAAGTGTAATTATCCCGGGAAAGGCCGGGTCCTATGCTAGAATGTGATAAATTAATAAATAGACGAATTGTACTTCATCTCTGTTACCTTTTTAAATTATACCATAATATAACTTATTATTCAAAATTTCTAAATTCTGTTGATCTACGTGTACTTAAGTTAAATTCTAGAAACAACGACATATTTACCTTTTCCAAAGAAAAACATAACAAGCAATCTCCCTTTTTATAGAATGTTTAAATTTTGTAACATCATCTCTTATATAATCGATCTAAATTTTGAGTTATAATCAATATAAACAAACTATTGCTAAAAATATAACACGTATCTTAAGATTCTTTACCTTTGATTTACTGATTAATATTTTTACGTTTATTCTTTTTATTACTGTATAATTTACAATTTTTATTGATTTAAATTTTTATAAAATTATAATCACGATGTTAAAAATGGTTTTGAAATATTACATTTATCTTATGATCATTTTCCTTGTTTACATTTCATAATATTATATTTATTCTTTTTTATATTGCATTACTTAGAATTGTTATTCTTGTAAGCTGTTATTGGGCTTTCATTGCCTGTTGCTTGCAAAATTACAAATAAATAAAAAAAATAAATATTAGCAGAAATAACTCACTCTGTACGAATCAAATTTTCTTCTGAAAGCGTCCAATTTTCATGGATAAGGCATTTTGTGTCTTTAATTCTAGATTCTTCGTATCTCCTGTGCTACGGAGGGTTGTTTCATATTTATGGTGACGAGATTACACCTATTGTACGTCTACTGGAACCCATTTCTCCATCACCTATGTGAAGGCCTTTTTTTTTTTTTAGCAATCGCACGACATCTTAATTTTCACTGTAAGAGGCTTCTAAGGAGACTAGCGAGATCGATTTTGTTCCTCTCCTATTGACAGGCTTTCCATAATCAGAACGTGTTCTCGATATCTTATATGAAGAACTCTTTTAAGGAGACCGAATCCACAAAAAAATGCACGGGAGAGACATGGATTGACGTTACAGGGATGTCTGAGAATGGGTTAACCTTAAGCCCAGTTTCCTGTTCCATTCAATATAGTATTAGAGGGGGATAACCTTAATCCCCCTCTAATACTATGAATTCAAGCACCGTACAGGACAGTCGATTTAGAGATGTGGCTGGAAGCTTCGTCCTGGCCGATGTACATGTCCTTTGCCCTAGGGCCATATATCTACGGAATAACATTACGATATACAGGGCTTGAACAAAATAATGTGAACACCAGAGAAAAGTTACAAATCGTTTATTAATAAGGTGTTGGGCCTCCTTTGCCTTGAGTACAGCTTCTAACTTCTTGAAATTGATTCATACAATCCTTGAATAGTCTCCTTTGGGATTTTGTACCCCTCTTCAACCAAACAACTTGTCAATTGCGGAACAGATGAAGGGGGAGGAATTCTGCTTCTGAGTTGCCTCTCGATTATATTCAAATCTGGCGATTGAGCGGGCCATGAAAGATGTTGCACTTCGCCATCGTGCTCTTCAAACCAAGATTTCATCTTGAAAAATGGCGTTGTTGTCCGGGAACAGAATCTGGACCATGGGATGGACCTGGTCGCGTAAGATGTTATAGTATCGGTCAGTAGTAATTCGGCCACTGAAAATAATAATTGGACCATAGAATAATAAGAAATGACTCCCCGAACAATTACAGATCCGCCACCGTGTTTTACTGTAGGAATGAGACAATCTGGCTTATTTGGGGCTTCTCCAAATGTAAATTCACCCCGATGTCGGAAATAAAGTGAAGGATGATTCATCCAACCATATCATTCTTTTCCATTTATCGAGTGGTGTCTAGGCTTTATGGTCTGTACACCATCTGACACGGGCTATAGCATTGGTTCCTGTGAAGAAAGGTTTTTCAATTCAGCTCTTCCATGAATATTGCGTTTGTGAAGCTTTCTGCGAAATGGGGTGTTCAGTGCTGTTGAAATGGGGTGTTCAAGGAAGGTATTAAGTTCTGCATTCACTTTTGTTGCAGTATCATTCAGTACTGTTTTCCGTCCGCTATTCTTTTTCGCTGATGATGTCTTACCGTGTTTTTGGTACGCACTCGTAACATTAGAGACAGATGCTCTTGAAACGTTCAACAATGTTACTGTTTGGGACACGGAAGCACTTGTTAAACGGGCACCAACGATATGCTCCCTTTCAAAGTCTGTGAGGCCACATATTTCAGAAAGCACTTATTGCAAACTACAACCGAACACAACTTGTAATATATACTGAAATGTAACATAGGAGAGGTAGAGAACTTTTTAATACATGAGACATGCAAATTTCTATGGGTTTTCTCAAACGTCACGATTATTTGGAGATTCTGTTTTGAACGGGTGTTCACATCATTTTGTCCAACCCCTATATGTGTTCCAAGACATTTTCCTGATATTTTTTTAAAGTAGGCAGCGCTTATTTTTCCTTTAGGTCCCACCTTTTTGATGGTCAGAATTCCATTGTAGCTGAACCCAGCAACCACCATGAATCCTTTCGGGAACTCTCCTTGCATCGATGCACCCAGTCAGAACGGATCGTATCACCCTGTTATCGATTAAAAAATTCCCCGTGTCATGCCATCTTTCGATAAATAGACCCAAGCCTCATCCAAGGTAATTGTTTTTCCATTTGTCGCTTGTCAAATAGCGTTCATACAGCTTTCTGGTGTTGGTTCAACTCTCTGCAATGTTTGGCAATAAAGCATGAACTCGAGCCTTATGACGGCGTTCTAATTTCAAATATATTAATACGGTTAATACGATTACCATTCAACGCAGGTAATACAATTTATACGGTTTACCGATGTAACAGATGTTTCAATCTTGCTTGCAATGGCCCATTGTGTTGGCGGATTTTCCATAAGGACTGGTCTCTTCATTCGTTTTATAACTTTTGTCATATTATTCTTGGAAATAATGAAACCATATCCCTTTCACTGTTATTCTGGACTAAGAGCAACTAGCGTCGGAAAAGGCTACGACAAAGCCCTCCCAGAATGATTCAATGTTTTGAGAGCATTTTGGAAGTAAACTTGAAAATAAAGAACGGAATGATAAGTTGAATTGTTACCGAACTCACGTGTAAAATTCACGAGCCTCATATATTTCAAACTTGTGCTACGATGTTTAACAATCGTCACCATAAACATGAAACAATCCTGGAGACATATTGTAGACAGTAATAACTACAAAAAAGTCACAGGATAGAGCTTATAGTTCCTGGAGAACTTGAGGGTCGCGAAGGATATTCTTGCGGGTCGCCGAGCTAATTTTTATTTGCCAGGAAATTTAGAGATTTTTTTTATTCCGCCATGTACCACCCTGCTAAAATGCCTTTTTCATTCATTCAGATTCAATTCACTTGGAATGGAGCGCAAGTTACTTAAATTTTAGAAAAGACGATCGTGATTTGAAAAAAATTCAGAAAAAGTTTGACTGCTGTAGAGAATTTTCCTGAATATAAGGTTACGAGATGACTTCTAAGCTAAGTTAAATAATCTTATAAGAATTCGTTGACCAGTAAACAACAACACGAAATCACAATTCCACAATAAGATATTTTAATGATCCAGATGTACATTCGGGGTTCACTGATGAAGGGAACGTAGCCCCCGAAATGTACATCTGGGTCATTAAAATATCTTATTGTGAAATTGTAATTTCGTGTTATTTACTGATAGTGGTGTCCACAGTTTTTGGCGTATATCGTTCGAATTCGTTTGATTTTTATTTTTTACAACTATAAATTTCCTTGAGCATTTACGCTATATGATTTAACCATTCTTAGAAATTAGAAATATTAGAAATAATATAATAATCGAATATGGAGTAAGACCTTAATTAAATCCAACGTGTTAATTAAATATTGAGAACGGTTAGCAATTACGGCGACTTTTAAGGAGTTTTACAGTACGAGTTTATGTTTGGTGTATTATGTATGAGTGGATATGTGAACGTGTAGGGAGAGATGGCAATGAGAAATGAGAGAGAGAGAAAGAGAGGTTGTATCGGGTGGCAATAGGGTGCGTTGTCTTTTTAACCTTGTAACCTTGTTGATCGTATACTGAAGGTCGTGACTATTTCGCTCGCTAGACAACAGCAGGGCGGCTAGTTATTGCAGTTAAACTATCCAGAAGTATTGGAATTCTTTCTTGACAGTGGAAAGAAGGAGAAAGAGTTTTCAATATACGACCGCTGTAAGAGCAATACAGACTTTTATGTGTTTGAGGGTTGAGAAAGAAGCTATTTAGTCTTCCATGCAAATGATTAAAATAGCAATTTCAGTGGAATAATTTTGAAATTTCGATGCCGTTAAGGCGTACAAGAAATTTATGATAATTATCGTTTATAATCTTCTCATTAAAATTTATGTTTTGGCGTTCAGAATTTGATAGGAGACACACGTACGCAGAAAATTTAAGCGACCTCAAAGAAAATAGGATGGAAAATCAATTGAGACTATTCACCAGGGAACAGAGTAATACACACCTAATCCATAAAGAAATTTGCAAATTGATCTTGCTGATGGAACATAATGTTCCTCATTTCTTTCAGAATTTATGAGACAAACAAAATATTTTTCGTGTGCTTCATACGAATATTTGACATAAAAATCGACTGGTTTTATGATGCCAATATAATAGTAATAATTAAAAGAAATAAAAAACTCTTTCACCACAACAAAAATTAAGGAAATATACAACCTGAACCTGTATATTTTCCTTAATTTTTGTTGTGGTGAAAGAGTTTTTTATTTCTTTTATTTACTATTATCCACATACTTATTTTTTTCCTTTTTTGTCATATTAGTACACATTCTGTTTACTTTTGTGCCTTTACTCCGGAAAATTTTTCAATAGTAATAATAATTAATTATCATCTCTATATTTTATTTCTGACAGCTTATCTGGGTAATAATATAACATGTTCATTAAAATTCCTGTAAATTTGTAAATTTGTACAGAGACGCTTTTATAGGGGGTTGTCGGTTCACCCAATAAAGACTAACTAGATATTTATGATATTCATTTCTTAAAACCTAGAGTACCTGAAAAAGTCTTTGGAATTGAACTTACGATAAAGTTGCGATTAAAAACTTGAAATAAAATAAAGACACAGGCATCACCATGTATTAAAAGAACATGTAACTTGCACTATTCTGATAGAATATTCTGGAATATCCATTCGTAATTGCTCATTTTTTGTTTGCATTATAATTTTTTCCAAAAAATTAAATTATTGCTTCATCTGTAAAGTTGTGTTTTTCATAATCCCATCATTAAATATTCATAAAGTTAATGAAATCTTCTTTAGCTGAAAATGAAATAAAGCAAATTAAGTAAATGAAAATAAACATCTACATAAGCGTATCACGTAGGTAGAGAAACTACCTTCAAAGAAAAAGATATAATTCTCGTTATTTAAAGAAAATGTTATTTAAAAAACTTTATTCTAAATATGTAATTCTCTACGATTTTACAAAAGATGCTACAATAATGCCCTCTTTATATTGAAGAGTCATCTAGCACTGCGACTGATAAGAAACCATAGCTACCCTCTGTGCAAAGAAGAAAGAGTTTATAGTGAAAATTACAGTCAATTGTAGGTAACTAGTGCATAAAAAGAAAACTGAATTTATAAATGGACCAGTCAAAATCACAAATACATTACATAGATTAGTTCTAACGTACTTGTCGGGACCGAACATTTTTGCGTTACAATCGAGTTTATGTTACAATCGAGTTTATGTTACAATCGAGGTGATTCAAAATGATGTCCGGCATTTCAAAATTTTACTGTGCATTTATTTTATAACATTAAACTAACTAGACTGGATTTAAAATGCAGGAAAACTCAAATATTTTTTGAGTCTAGCATTACAAATGTTCTATGTGACTCCCTCGAGTCACTCGGACAATGTCAAGACGATAGTCAATCTCATCTCAAACTCCTTTCAGCATGTCTGCCGTTACTAGTTTACAAAGACATCCAGTTTCCAGAAATTGATCATACCACTTCAGGATGCTTTTGTCAGTAGGGCAATCTTTATGAAATTGCCTACGAAATGCCCGCTGGACTAAAATTCTAGAGTTTGTTTTTGCATACTCCAAGATGCAATATGCCTTTTCATTCACAGCCATCATCTTTACTTTTATCGCGACACTAGCGCCACCACGGGAAGGTTAAAAATATTTGAGTTTTCCTGCATTTTAAACCCGGTCTAGTTAGTATCATTAGACTTATATTTATGGGAGAAACAATGCTTTAATAAAATTAAGAAACAAATGCTAAAGAACCTGTGCGAATAAGGATGTAGAACATTTCTTTAACACAGTGCACATTTGAAATACAAAAATAATTATAAAGGCTTAAACAACTATATCAAACTTCGGTTTATACAACCCTGACATAAAAGAGAGCTCAAAGAAGATTTTGTTAATGTTTGTTATAATTGAATAATTGATTCAATATGAACGGAGGAATTGATCCGTTACTAATTTCGTCTTTTTCAACGAACTTAAAAAGTCCGCTACTGAAATCTACGAGTCTGTGTGTCTGTCCGGAAAAATTTTGGATTTTTCAAATTCTAAATTTGGTGGAAGGATGGATCATAATACTGTTCCTATTAACTAAACAGGTGGTGGCCTTACAGTATAACAGAGGGACATCAGGAGTTCCAACTAGTTTCGCCATTTATTCCCGGCTTTGTCAAGGATATACAGCAAGAGGCATGCAAGCCTTTATATATACAGAACAGTGGTACAAGCAATGAGCGTAAATACATACAAGAACCAATAGGATAAAAAGCAAGGGGGCCAATGAGAAAAAAAGGACGTAATGGCCAGTAGAATAAAATAGAATAAATACAAAACATTTTAAGATACACAAATTTGGATTCTTGAAGCTCATCAAAAAATAGTATAGGAATAAAACAATAAGGAACTAATGTAGAATGGAACTAATATGAAGTGAAAACATTTAATCCCCAAGGAGAGAGATATTATACAGGGTGTTTACTAAACATGCGGCAAAAGTTTCAAGAGATGATTCTTTGGGTAATTTTAAGAATCTTTTGTCTTTTGATAATTTTCGGGATGCCGCTTTTGGCGATAAAGTTTTCGAAGATACAAGACAAAGATGAAATACTAACCTAACCTCAATTATGGCCTGTTCGATTTCCGGACTTAAATCCCTTGAAATTCTTTTCTATGGGCCATCTGAAGCCGTTAGTTTACTAGTGGGAAATGTCGAAGATTTGAGAAATGGATGTTATGCAAAAAAAAACAAACAAAAACAAACCCTGGTGTTTTTGAAAGAGTCGGCAGACAATGGGAAAAGATTGGAATAATGCATCCGAGCTGTTGGTAATCATTTATGGAGTAATTGAGTAATTGTAGGTTAAGAAGCTTCAACTGTAATATTAGGTAATAAAAGATTGTCGAAAAATCTTTATCGCCCTGTATCTTCGAATCAAAGCGGCATTCAGAAAATCATCAAAGGACAAAAGATTCTTAAAATAACCCAAAGAATCATCTCTTGATACGTATTTCGGAGACCCTGTCCCCATATTCAAGCAGCTAAAGACTATGGATGCGGACCTGGTTGTATCCTCATGGACGTATTTTTATATTTTCTTGTGGATTAGAGCTTTTCACTTTATAATGAATATACAGGAATGTCCGAAAGACCGACCCTCTATCCCTTTGTCATCACCGATAAAACTAAGTTGAAAACGCTAAAGTTCGTTTTGGTAATATAAGCTCGCGCATTCTCAGCTGGTTAGTTTTAGATTAGGTCAAAGTTTGGGTTAAAAATAATATCGCTGAAATGAACTCATTGTGTTTCATTTGAAAAAAGAAAGGAGCTCCGCTCTAGGCTATTTAGATGGAAAAAAATAAAGGAAATTTTGGCGATAAGATTCGAAAAGAGTTAAACTTTCTTTTATCTATTTTTTTTTTGCCGAATTGATCTCAATTGCCGTGAATCGCATTGGGTTTTTTTCATTCTTTTTTTAAACCCAATTGATCAAATAGTTGCGGGTTGAGGAAAGACGATTTCGGTTTCTATTCTCTCTTTTTATTTTCCTTTAGATTACTTTATTGGGTTCATTTGTTCTTTTTTATTTGGCATGAAGGTTCTTTTGCTATTCGAAATCTTCAGATTCACAAAGAAAGCACTTTCAATAAGGCGTAAAATAAAAATAAGAACGGTGAAGAAATCGATAGAATCTCATTACCTCGTTCTCGTCACTTATTGAACTTGAGGAACGATTTGCTCATAAATATTAAGTGTGAATTAACTTTCAAACACTTTTTCCATATTTTGCATAAAAATGCGTTCCATCATGATGCTTGTAGTTTTCCAGAATTTTCCTCGAATATTAAATGGGTTTGGGTTTGGAAAGAATATTACGTGTTAATTGTATTGTTTTAGGGAAAACTACTGATCTTTTTACTGCAGGTCGCAGAGAAAGTGAACGCGTTGATTTCTTTTTAGCCGTTTATAATCTTATCTTTACGTTAAAAGAAATTCTTGAAATAGACTATGCTAATTTTTGGTTGTTCTTTTACAATTGAAATGAAATTTTTTTAACTCGCAGCTATGCCTCTTGTCTCAAAGTGGCTTTTTATAGTTTTTGATTCTAAATGGCTTCTGTCAGCAATAATTTATACAAGTGACGGCACCTTCTTGTACTTAAGGATTATTGTAAAAAATAAAATTTTAAATGGAATGCCTCTTTGCTTCGTTTACATGCTTACAAGATCGTGCCGTTTTGGAGAAGAGAGAGGGGGGGGGGTTCTAAAAATTTGGCGTCGACTACTATGGTCATTTTGCCCCTTTTACACAAGTTATATCTGTACGCAACCCGGGACAAACACAGATGCCCAAGGCGGGATTCGAACCCACGGCCAAGCGGACTCGAGAACTAGAAAGCCTACGCCCTAGCCCTCTCGGCCACCTGGCCGGCAAGAGAGAAAGGTCAGGAAACATAAAAAGGTTACATGGGTATTTTTCCTAGAGACTGTAGATTCTAATTATAAGTTGCGATAGCAAATATTGCTTAGGAAATGCAGAAAGCGCCTCTCGATCTTATCAAGAGAATAGGTTATATATGCATTCGTCCAAGTATATCTAATGATCTTAAGAGATGATGCTGATCATAAAACATCGTCAGTTTCGGATGTTGCGCTTTCAAAATAGACTTCAGGAATGCCACTATACAGCGCTCAGCAAAAATTTTTAGTTCTGACTAAGTATCGACTTCTCTGTGTAAAGATGGTTCTTTGAACTTTCCAACCTTTTTATATTAGCAAGGTGTTTAAACTGCGATAAACTGACGAAATGATGATAACGGCCTATAGCCGATGAAATATTTTTTAATAATTAATGATCGCCTGTAATTCTTATGTGAAGTTCTATATAATGATCAAATCCTTCGCCTATCAAAAAAGGGCATAATCAGACATCATTTCTGAACTAGTTGCTAGAGGAATGATTTCTATGTTAATAGACCATAGTGATTTTAAAAGGATGAAATAAGAGTCGGTGCTTATAAACTGATAGAAATGTAGTTTTTAATAAATAAATAAAGGATGAAATAATTTACAGTGCTGATCATTCAATTTGTCAGAGTGAGAATCCAAACAATTATACTTTTACAAATGATAATACGTCGAACAATGAAAACAGGATTTTACGGCTTCTTCCCCGCAAGCCCGCTGTGGAGTGTAGTGGAGCCTTGCCTTGAAGAAATATGATAATTTTGAAAGATGTGGCCGAATGAAAACATGAAATGTGGCGGATAGAGGACACTGAAAAGAAAAAAGGCTGCATTGAAACTCACGATGACGGCCGAAATGATGAACACTAGTGTTGGGCAAATAGAGAAACAAACGATAACTTTAGCACTAAATACAACACACCACTTTAGAAGAATATAACCATGTCGCCAGTTTTTCTTTCAACAAATAACAAAGTTTTCAAGGCCGTCATCGATATAGGCTTGTAATCCATTCGGAAATATGCTACTAACTTTCTCTTCTGAAGTCATTGAACTAAATTCGTAAATAGATTATTAAGTTCTTTGATAATTAACTTGATGCACAAATATCAAAAATTGCGTTCTGTGGCTTATAGGACTTAAAGCGCAAAGAAAAAGATTCATTACCGGCGTTTCTATTGAATAGCTTCACTGAAATATTCACGAGTAGGCCCACTGGTTCACGTCCATGTGCTTTTGCCGAGGGACCAGGAGTAGAGCTCCGTGGCTTAGAAATCTGGCTTGATTCCTTACAGGAAAAAATAACGCATTAACAGGTGAGTCAACAGTTTGCTTATCACATTTATTATTTACAGTTCGGTTCACGTAAGAAAAATACCAATCAGAGCTGAGAGCTTATCGGTTGAAGAGTTCTGTCAACGCAAAAGCTAATGGGAAAGTGCTTGCCATTCCCATAATCCTTTGCGTCGCCTTACATTCCATTGTTGTTAGATTATTAAAAAGTAAGATTTGTTTATAAAATAAAAAAGCTCTTTTGCTGTGTTTGCTCTGCTTAAAAAAAGGCTAGTCAAGGCAATATGAGTCTTACTTGGCACAACTTTTCTTTCAAATAAAACTGGACAATTGTGTCGATGCACCGTTTTTTTCTTAGCTGGATCGAACTATAGTTTAGGATTAAAGTTCTTGGCGCAATTAATGCTTATCAACGAGAACCAGTTGATACAGTCGCATTAGCTTAGTCCTCCGTTTGACGCAAGGGAGAAGATGAAGAGCTGTCGCACTGTGATTCATTAATTGTAATTTCGACAAATGTTCATTTCTTAATTTAATAGAACCTTTGTTGCCACTGGGATTTCCTTGTAACCTTCTTGGTCTCCAATTGCTTGTCAGCTCCTTCTTCCTTTGCGTTCTCATGTCTGAAGCTCGCCTCTCCTCCTCTGCTTGTTCCTTCAACCTTCGCTGAAACTATACCAAAGCCCACTATAATAGAAGCCCGCATAATCAATCGACTTAGAGCACAATTTTACCATAGAAGCACGACTAGACTAGGATCATATCTAAGTGCAGTAACATAGCAGTAGTAGTTGGTTCAAGTTGCATTTTATTGGATTTTCTACTAAATTTAGTGGCAAATATTTACTGGAGGAGCTAGTTGGTTTTTTTTCCATAATTGGGTATTTTTTAAAGGACAACTGAAACAAAAGTAGATATCTGCAAAAAATAAAAATAAATAAATAAATAAATAAATAAATAAATAAAGCAACTTGCAAGCAAAAAGCATATTTTCATGGCCTATCATCTTCGAGTTTCTGGTTACACTGAGTAAGTAGTACGAGGGGAGTTCAATAAATAATGCAACACATTTTTTTTCTCGGCCAATTTTGGTTAAAAAAGCTGTATATTTCTTGTGGTACATTTTCAAACATTTCCGCTTCGTCTCGTATAGTTTCATTGACGTCCGATAGGTGACAGCGCTATAGTGAGCTGTTAAAATGGCGTCTATAGTGGAGGTGCGTTCCAAACAACGGGCAGTGATTGAGTTTCTTTTGGCGGAAAACCAGGACATCTCAGATATTCATAGGCGCTTGCAGAATGTCTACGGTGATCTGGCAGTGGACAAAAGCACGGTGAGTCGTTGGGCAAAGCGTGTGTCATCATCGCCGCAAGATCAAGCAAAACTTTCTGATCTCCCGCAAACTGGCCGGCCGTGCACACTCTGACTTCTGCAGTGTTGGAACAAGCGAACACTCTCATTCGAGCAGATCGACGGATCACAATCAAACACTTTTGACATTACTATTTGAACTCCCCTCGTACATTGGAAATAAAATGTAATCAAATGATGTACTCTTAAGGTGCGTTGCAAAACTTTGTAGAGTAGGGAAAACTTGATTTTTTGCTATTTTAATCTAGGAATTAATTTCTAAGGTTGTAATCACTCAAAACTACATTAGATAATAGGTATTAAAATGAGTTATTTCACATTCTAAACCTTTTCTTGTATTCGACCGGATTAAAACCAAAATCTGGGTTGCAAAAATTTGGATAATGTTATTTGAAAATCAAAAAATCAGGTGAAATATTGACTGAATAACCTCTTATTTACAAATAATATCTCCTGTATTCAAATGCATCTTCTTCATTTAAATTCCGATTTTATTTGCCTTTTGATACTTTGCCATCATACCACCGAATACGCAGTTTTCACTGAGATTTGGATGCTGAAAACAGAAGGGAGAGATGTACGTACATGGCATTATAAAGCAAACAAATCGTTCTGTTTCAGGATTTTTTAAAATTCTAGCCAAGATAGGCAATTATCATCCAAAACCAAGATCTGGAAGGCCATATGAATATTTCGGTGGTTTTCGGTGGAAGATAGCGAACTGTGACAAAAAGTGTGCACGAAAGTGGAAAAAAGCGAACTTGCACCGAAATGTTCAGAGGTGACAATATGGTGAGACGATAATAAAATTTTCCGATTGGTATCCAACCAGTTTGTGTTCAGCATTCTGGACTCAAACTATCGCGATGTACTGTATACAGGCGTTTGAAGTCATGCCCCAAACTCTGTTCTCAAAAATGGCAAAGAAACCTCCACAGACGGAGTCCTGGAAAGAAGTGATTTTCAGTGTTGTTTTCTGAAGAGAAAAAGTGAAACCTCGTCGGCCCAGACGGCAATACGTATTATTGGCACAATCTGCGCAAAGAAGAGAGGTCGTTCTTCAGCAAACAAACAAGGTGGATTTTTCACAAGGATTTTTCACACGCCATACAACAGTTGTACGAATGATGTCAAAAGTATGGGGGCTTACTTTGAAGGACAGTAAAGTATCCTGTTTGTTTTTCAGAATCATTTACCGAATTTTCCAGCCTCACCTTGTAGACACCTTTTACTCAGAGGTTTATTCATTTTTTATTTTGAAGCTGTTAATTGGTCAGTTACTGAAATAAAATTTAACATCCAGTAGGAATCTGCTGTTTGTAAAATAAATATTTATGAAAAAAATTATTAAAATTTTATTTTTAAAAATTAATTCTTGCTTATTGACTTTGCATCAACAGAAAATAACAAAAAATAAAGCAAATAAATTACAAATGTTTCACAGTATTATTCTCAAAATTTAATTTTTTCTGTATTCAATTCTGCCAGTATTCAATTAAAGTTTTGGTTTGCTGCAATATCCTTCGGAAAGAAATGGCTACTTATAAATGAAATCATAAAATGAAGAATGAACAACTAAATGTCTTGAAAGTGTAAATGTCTATAAACTTTTCAAGTTATAAATTCCGTTTTCAAATATAGTGACTTCCAAAACTGTCCAATGTCAGAGAGCGAGATGTTCATCCATCCATTATTGATATTGTATACATACAATAGAGTTACCATTGCTTTCATTTACGAACTCAATATCTGAGCATAAAATAAGTGCAATACAAAATTTTTTCAAAGATTATTTTTGATGTAATTAAGAAAAACCGACAATTTGTCATTGGGACAGTTTTGCTGCCGTGTTATGAATTGAACTCATTTGTATGAACAATACTTATTTAATATTTTAGGTGGCCTCCTTTGGCTTTCAACAGTGCAGCAATACGTCTAGGCATGATGTCAATTAAATTAATACATATTTGGGCAGAAATATTTTCTCATTCCATCTTTGTTCTTTCCCGCAATCCTTGAATTCCTTTTGGTTCAGTTGGATATTTGGCCATTTGTTTTTTAAGGTGTTTCCACAAATGTTCTATTGTATTGAGATCTGGAGATTGTGCAGGCCACTTCAGAACCTCAATTTCGTTATCTTGGAACCACTGTGTGGCAAGACGTGCTCGATGTTTGGAATCGTTGTCTTGCTGGGATATAATCTCTTGTTTGTCTTGTACATGAAAATCCAGAGTAGGGATGAAATAGTTATCCAGAATGTCGCAGTACATGGCAGCGGTCATACTGCCATCAATTCGACACATCAAACCAGTTCCTGTAAATGTCATGCAACCCCAAATCATCAGGTTGCCACCACCAAATTTAACAGTTCCGTTTATTTCCCGTTCTTTTAACCCTGATCCTGGACGTTTCCGTATCCACGATCGACCATCTGATCCTAATCGGTTTATTTTTGTTTCGTCGGACCATATAACTCTTTTCCAGGCGTCATGGGTCCAATGTTGATGCCGTAACGCGAACTGGAGACGACTTCTTTGTGTTTCTTTGTCAGTTTATGCTTTTTCTTTTTCACTGCAGATATTAATCCTGCTGCTTTTAAATGTCGACGAACAGTAGGGCAACTGACACTTGTTCCAGATTCAGCATTTTCGTGGACGACCTCCTTTCATCTTCTGTGCATTTGGGCTGCAACATGCACGAACTCTGCTTACAGTTGTGCGTCCAGTTCCTAATCGTGATTGAATATCTCTTGTAGAAAGCCCTTCATCAATAAGGGCAACAATGTTATTGCATGTGCCTTTGGAAATAGGCTTCATTGTTGACAGTTATGCAGAACTTAGCATATTAAACCTTTGGCTTAAGAAATTGTAAGAATACGTGGTTCCTGATGTTTTAATGGAACAACCCAGGCTGATTACATTCATTTGAAGAGGAGGTGCAAAACTGTCCCAATGACAAATTGTTGGTTTTTCTTTAACTGCATAAAAAATAATCTTTGAAAAAATTTTGTATTGCACATATTTCATGCTCAGATAGTGAGTTCTTAAATTAAAGCATTGGTGACTCTATTGTATGTATACAGTATCAATAATGGATGGATGAACATCTCGCTCTCTAACATTGGGACAGTTTTGGAAGTCACTGTAAGAGCGAGTAGAGATTTTTTATATATGAGTACGAGTTGTTTAGTAATATACAATTGATTAAAAATATATACTCCTTTTAATGGAAAATAAAATAAAATGAAATAATAAAATCTTAATAAAAGTCACCCAATGCGGAGAAATACAAATGAGGTGGAAGTCTTATGGAGACTGATGTGGACAAAAACATAGGTGAAGAGAAGATCTTGTAGAGTAACAGTCACAGTAGAAACACAGGAAGATACACAAAAACAGACGACGCACATAAAAGTAGAAGAAAATCTGGTGGTGAAGGTCCGATGATGAGAAGAAGCACAGTTGAAAAACAAATTATTAAAAGTTGATGAAATTACAAAATCGAATAAAAAAAACGTTTTCGAGATCATTTATCTCATCTTCAGTAGAGATTTTTTGCATGGAAAATTATTAAAGCGTAGCCGTAATAAACACAAATATTCCACTTAGCCACGTGCTATTCATGCTAAGGCAATCCTAGTCTACTAACGCCACACTCTTCAGTTTCAATGCGGCGATCCATGGAAACACTAAAATTAGACGGCCTTCTACATATTATACAGTGGGCTTTGACTTTACTTAATTTCAAATTTCCCGTCTCAGAGCTTCCATGAGCTCTTTGGCGGGGAAAACTTTCGCTTTCATATGTCACATCGAAACGGATATGAACTTTACTCTAACCGTCTCAACATAATCGCGCGATAAGATACAAAAATAAACTGATGTTCACTATTTATGTACATTCGCGTATATTCAAATTCCTTTGATATGTTTGAAAACGGACAAACTGTCGCGCAGTTAATCAAAATTCACAATATTACTAACCGTTCTGATTTATCACTATCTACCAGATTTTACAGATCGAAATTGAAACATTGTGACTTAAAAGCCAAAATGGCTTAAGTTTTAACAGTAACAATAAGTCTGTAAATTTTTTTATTTGACTCAGTCTGTCTTTTTTTTCTTTCCTCTCCCCATTAACCCCGAGTTCGGGCAATTTTTGCCTGTGGGGATCAACCTTTGGTGCAATGCCGTTGTCCATAGTAGCCATGGTTCTTCTACCGGGTTGATACATTATTAAAAATATCAAAATTTTATTACAGAAAATTAATTCTCCTGTTCACTCTCGCGTTAAAGATGAATAGACTACTTTTCATTCAGTTTCGGCGTTATTTTATAATAACACTATTGGATAATGCGTCTCTCTATTTCAGCAATAACAGCCATATTATTTAATTTTCTTAATTTATATTTTAGGCTATCCACTTTAATGTTTCAAAACTAACGGATACGCTAAGCTCTTACTCTATTAATGAAGCACTCTAAAAATGTAAAACAACTTAGAATATTTTATTAAAAAAACACAATTAAATTAACCCAAACGTGTCTTGAAAGCATTAGAATATGACTAGCTACAAGATATGCTCGGGGCACGGTTTTACATGCCGTACTTGTTTCGCGCCGAGCCATCTTAAAACGTCCACGGTTTGTAGAACAAAAGTTTACTCCATATAATTCATCATAAATAATTTATAATTTATAAATATAATTTGTAAGGCCCGCAGAAAAAGTCGAAGAAAGTTTTTTACAGATAAGAATTTTTTTTTTTGCGAACATAAAATTTTGTTTATAGTGAAAGTTCAGGTTTGAATAATTCATTCTTCAAAAAATTACTTGCAGGTTTTTAGTTTCGAGTCAACTCTTTAACTTAACATAACAAAGTCATAGGTGATCTTATTAGAAAAAGTGAGGCTATTAAAGGCTCTCTGGCGTTATATGGACAAAAAAGCTAATTCTCAAATTGACATCTGCAGGTTGATTCAGGAAGGTAGGTCAAGAATGAAATACTATGTACAGTTTGTAGCGAGAAACAATATTTTTCCTATAAATGCGTCCGGAAATGCATCCTTACAGAGATAATGCAACTTGTACGAGGTAGGAATGGATGTGTGTTACCCGGACGGCAATGATAGGGTCCATGTAAATTAGGATCTAAACATTGAAATTGTTCGTGTTCTCTCCTTTAAAAGAGAGGAAACGAAACATGTAACTCCATTGTCATACAATGGATCGCTTGACTAATGCGGAGCTGGCGCACATGCATCTCGTCTACGGCATCGACAATCCCGATGACTTTATAGCTAAAATTGTTACAGCGTGTGGAGAAGTCAGTGATTCTCCGGATATCTTCACCAGAGTTCGCAAGAATCTCGTCCGCAGACTAAACATCTGCATCGAGGCTCAGGATCGGCATTTTGAACACCTACTGTAATGCCATTCCTACCTAGTACAAGTTGCATTTCTGGAAAAATTTTGTTCCCCGCTACAAACTGGTATTTCATTCTTGACCTACCTTTCTGAATCACCCTGTATATTGTTGCAAGGGATTTCAAGTCCTGAGGAGCTTTTCTGTCATACAGAATGTTAAGTGCATGAATAATTTAAAATGTTAAATCAACAAAGAAAAAGCAATACAGAAAATACGAATGATTAATGAACAAACTGTTGCCTATTGATATTTAAGTCATTAATTCTGCACTCACATAATGCAACTTTCTTGATTGGAATCACAATATATATGAATACCGCAGCTTTTCCATTCTCTTTAGTGGGATGGAGAATAACGATTATTTCATTATGATTTTCATGAGGCTAAAATAAGATTAATTTGAATAATGGTTAGGGAAAATTTCATTACGGTTGGAGGTAACACATCACTTTCTTTGTCAGATGTTCGACAGCACTACTAAGTTATCCAATCACGATGCTCGACAGCATCACGTACGCAGACACTTGATCAATAATGGGTTAATGATAACAATTTTCGAAAACCCAATTTTGCACTTTCAAAATGCAATAACTCTAAAGGACTGGGCTAGAGAAAAGTTTTTTGAATCAATGATTGCTTGTTTTCAGCGATTCTGCATCTAAAAAGTTGCAAATCATTTGGTGTTTTCAAACAATTTTAAATTAATTGCTAAGTTTTCTGAAATTTCTTTTTTTCCTCTTACGAATGGGAAACACTGCTATTTATTTTTCGAATCATCTTCCAATTTATGCTAACACTTCATTACAATATCTGCTCACCGTTTCTTTTACTTGAAACCTATCATATTAGATCTTAATTTTGTTAGCTATTTTTTATGAAAGCAGAGAGAATAAAGATTACTTATAGCCCGAAAATGATTTTGTTTTTGCCTAGTTTTCAGAACTGGTGGGCAGCATGCCATCCGCTAACAGAAAAACACATTAGATAATTTGTTTCTTCCCCTAAAGAAATTCGAAACGCGTCTCAGAAAGAGTCTGAAATGTGAAGCCTAGCAGTTTGGATCCATTAGGTGTTCTCAAGACTTGTCGAATCCATTAGTAACCTGTGAGATCTGAAAGAAGGTATTTCCGTCTGTTTTCCTTGGGCGTTCGGAGAACGCGTAGGTGAAGGACATCAGCCACTGGTTCGCTTTCTCTCTCTCTCTGTCTGTTTGTCTTTATGGATCGAACATCACCTGTCTACCACGATAAAGGTGCTATTATTATAGACAATCGCAATTTATAAAAAGATACCATCTAAAACTTTCTTACAAATTCGAAATTTGAAGAATCTCATATTGACATCATATTAATAAATGAATTGTTCTTATCTCAATTCTTCAGTAGGTATTTGAATTGAAGTAATCACTATTTTTTATTACAAAAGGTTTAATTTTTTTATTACAAATGTTTTTAATTGAACTTTCTTCTTTGTTAGCTCTCATCACCTCTGAAATAATTCACTCTAAGTTTGCCTTAAGGAAAAAAAATTAAAAGAACATTTCAGATACGTGTTATAAAAATAATAAAATTAATAAGAACGTTTATCAAGGACGAACAAGAAATAAGGCACGATGTATTAATGTTATCATACGCGAGCAAAAAAAACACAAAAAAACTCTTATACTGGGGTGTCCAAGAAATACCCTTCCATTCATTTTATTCAATGGGTGTATACTTACAATTAAATTTAATTATAGACATTAAATTTATAATTTCAATTATGGACATTGTTAATGTCAATTAACAATGTCAATTATATGAGTTGGTCTACTTTTTATTTCCAGCAATCCACATTTAGGTCAATCCATTTTTTTTAATATGTACCAGGTACGTCCAGAAAGTAAGTTCCCTTTGGTAGTAGAAAAAAATAAAGCAAGTACACACATAGAAAAAAAAATTATTACAAAAGAAATTTGAACTATTTTTCTACATAGCTTCCATCATTTTGAATCACTTATCATAAAGGGCCACGGGTTTTTGTATCCCTCTTCATAAAAAATTGCCGCCTGGTTTGTGTGACAGCTTCTTTTATCCCGTCATCGTTGTCGAACTTCCGGCTATCAAGGAACTACTTCAGATGCAAAAAGAGATGAAAGTCATTAGGTAAAAGCGCCCAGATAAAATTTAATTATACTGTATTTCTTAGAACAACCAGATTAATGAGTTCGTCATAAGAGTAGATTGAAATATCATCTAAGGATAATTGACCAAGTTTTAAAGAATGCATCTAATATAGTTAAACCGTAAGATCTAGACCCCTGAGTGAAATGATCAATTAATAAAAAAAATGGGGGGGTGGAGAGGGAAGTACGATTTTAAATCATATCTGGGAATTAATTTCCCTTTTTTTAGTTTGTTAATTTAGTTTGTTACTTCTCTTTTTTTGTTAATCGATCATCTCGCTCAGGGCTCTAGATCTTATGGTTTGACTATACTTAAGGTATATACTTTTTATCTGAGAGGTTGAGGCCTTTTAATTGATTTATTTGATTTTTTTTTTTGTTTTTTACCTTAACATTTGTACTTTTTATAAGAGAAGGAGTGGTTTGTAATCATTCAATTAAATAAGTAAATCTTCTTTTTTAATGTAGAAATGGGATAAATTAAATGAGATAAATAAATAATCAAAATAAAAGTAACCAATACAAGTCCCGATGAAACTGGATGAACTTAATCACAAATTATATCCTTAAAAAACCATACCTAGAGCTATCTTGCTAGTTGGGCAGATAGATAATTTGTAATTTTGGATCGGTTGAAAATCCAAATGCATCAGATAAAAGAAAACATCCTAACATTAAAAGTTCATTCAAAGCAAGTAAACGATAGTAGGTAGTATTCAATAGAAAATGATTAAAATTTTTAATTCTATTCATACAAACAGATTTATTAGAGTTTCATTGAAAAGCAGAATCGAACAAATGCCGGCCGATTTTTCTTTTATGTTAATGTAGTTGTGTGGCTTTACCGAAACCTTTCCAGACCTTATTCAACATTTTGAAAATTGTGTTCGGTTGGTCTGTGTAGATTGACGTCAGGATACCACATAATTGCTGAAGAATTGTTTTTAAAAAATCTTTAAACTCTTCGTTATTGAATACATTAAAGGATCAGCTCTACTTAATACCAAATTATTCTAAAAATATTTGAAAGTGTAAAAAAAAAAAAATTGTTCTTTGGCATTCTGTATAAGCAAAATGTGTTCCTCTAAGTTTATATGTTAAACATTCCCAAGAGCCGTTGCAGAAAAACGTTAATCACTTTTTTTTTCTATTCAGCAGCCGGAAGCAGCTAGTCAGGAAATCCCAAAAAGTTGGAAATTACTGTTTACCATTTCTGTCTGAAAATCAATGCTACAATCGTTGTCGTTCCAACATATATGACGGTCAATAGACGAATGAATACGATTTCGTCGCTTGCTTTTAACTTACTTACTTTTACTTGCTTGACAATTAGGTATTCTGTCCCCTGTTCAGTTCAGTTCGGTTTTTAGTCCCTCATTTTCCAGTGTCAGGGAGACTGATTGTTAGATATTCATATCATAGATATCTAAAAATAAAATAATGGGTTTGTTTCTGTTTTTCGCAACTTCTTTAAGAGGTCTTTTTCCAGTCTAAAGAAGAAACAAGATAATATTAGAAATGAAAGCTTTTAGGAAGGAAAAAAATCTTTAGAAAATTGCGATAATTCTGGGCAACATTATCGATTCTTCTTGGGGCTGATTTTGTGTTTTGTTCAGACATTTGTTTTGCTTCCGCTAAAATTTAATATCAGGTCATCAGATACGGTTCTTTTGTCTTTGTCTTTCCGAAACAGCAATCTCGATATTTTTTCCCGGCGGCTCTTTAAGGGGGTCGGGGAAAGGGCGTCACGAACTTCATTATTAACCCTCAAAGTTTATTTGCGGTGCCAGAAAGCATTATTGGTATTTATTAAATTTTCGGGAACATTTTTTCATCAAACAACGTAAATATTTTCATCAATTCGATTTAATGAAAGTTAGCTATTTCTCCGTAACGTCAAATTTTATAAGTCAATGAAATTAGAGTGAATTAACTGAAATCCCATTCGGTGGAAGAAACAAAAGAACCGTCCGCCTTCAGCTCCTAACTTCCGCCCTCTTCTTCAAAACTAATATCCTGTCAAGAACGACAAAACCGAAAAGAAAAAAAAACTGTCGGCGCAGGACCCCTCCCCGTTAATTAGGATTGCCTGTGAAACGTAATGAAAGGATTGAAACCGTTCTTTTTACCTGTACACCGCTGCAACCATGGCGACCGGATACATTGCGACACGCGACGAGGGCCTCAATTGAAACTGTCTAGAGCAGTCGAAGCTTGAATTCGTCTTTTAGACTCAAACACTTCTAAAACGGAAATCATCACCTTCTTTATAGAAGAAGGGGAGGAGGGGGAAATCTCTTTATTGTCCCTGAGCGAAAGTGTTCGTGTAGCCGCTTATGCCGCCACCGATGCCGAATGTTTGGAGAATTGACCATGTCAGAAATTGAAATGTCGTATAAAAGTCAAGTTTGACATTCAAAAGCTTTCAAAAGAAAAATGTTTTTATTCAATGTATGATTTTCTTTTCACGGTCTCATTCCATTCATTCCTTTTTGTTGTACGAGAAAAGGGGCGAGGGAGTTTACTTGAAGGCAACAAAGGAATTATTGACACTTCATATAAAGACAAATTAAGTTTCATTGACTTTTAAATTTCATTTTTTATGCATATTGAAAATGCGTTGCATAAAAGTACGATTAGTTTTTTAAACGTTAAATGGCATATAATGTAATTTTACAAATTAGATTCCTTCTTTTACTTTTGTAAGAACGAAATAAATTTCATCACCACAGATAAACTCAAAATCTGACTTCGTTAAAGCCAAACATTTTCATCAGACAAAGCACTCCACACTCTCTTCAGGTGAATCATTTAATTTGAGTAAAATTTCCCCCTGTGGAGAATCATTTGTTGGAAAGGCTAATTTCATGAGCTTAAAAGGAAGAGTTGGGTGAAAAGAGAATCTTCTTCGCCGTAATCTAATCAGAATCTAGTCAGAAACAGCGACTGTTCAGATTGAATACTTAAAACAATCCTCAAATTATCTCTAACAACTATTACTATATACAGGGTGCAATCTAAACCCCTGTCACAAACTTCTGGTGGTGATTTCCCACAGCGAGATGAAAACAAAAGTTCATATAAACATGGTTCGGATAACGAACCGTTTATGAGATTTCCGCAGTTAAATTGAAGTTTCAGCAGCTGGTTTCACTATTCTGTGGATGGCAGATGACATGCGGAGAAGCTACAACAAATTCTTGAAATAACTGATTATTAACAGGTGCGCCTGCTAATAACTTCAGGTGTACCTAAACAACCGTTCAGGGGGGTGAAACGGTACCTAAACAAATGTAATTTGCTATTGTTTATATGTTTTTTCATCAACCCCGTTTTGGGCTTTGGCCTATTAGGGGGGGGGGGGGCCGGGGGCTTTGGCCTACTCCAACGCCTCCTAAAAAGAAAGTCTATGCACTAAAAATTCATACATTGTTACATGCTTTCTTTTTAGGAGGTCTTACCTATTCCCTCTGGTTTGTCCGACGGGGTTTTCCTATCACTATCACTATTCCCAGACAGGATATAATATTTGGGACGAAGATCAGTCAACTGGTGGTTCATAATATTGCGAGAAATAATAACATTTACTTGGCGGAAATGATTTTATGACTATGGAAGAGTATTTTATGCACTTGTAATGTTGTAAGGGCATTCAAAGCAAGTCTATAAGATAGTCGAATTGTATATGTTTGTGATGATTAGTTTAGCAAGTTATTTATTAATAAGGAGAAAGATTCTTAGACTATCCAAGATTGAGGATGGTCTAAGACCGAAATGCGTCTCTGTAATAAATCCATATTGGTGCAAAGTAGTACCTTTCTCCTTATTATATTTGTGCAACATGGATCCAACTTACTCGTAAAGTTATTTATTCTTGTGGTTTGAAAAAGGACGATCTCTGTTCGAAACATAAGTTTTTTTGAGAGCTTTTTCACAATATGTCAAATTAGAAAACGATGTATAGGGTGGTTTGCAGCACAGCGAATTCAGTTTGGCTATTTCAATTATTGAAGGTAGAGTCGGCAAAGAAAATTTGTTGCAAGATTGGTAATCGAGGCGGCTTTAGTCAATGAAAACACTCCAGGTATTACATTATTATGTGCAACACAGGGTTTGGCTAACATTTGGAAGTATTTCACAAGTAATTATGACGTAATCCAAAAATAGCAAAACTCTTTCATTACGTAAGTTTTTAAAGTTTTTTAAAGGTTTCTCTTTGAAAGATGATCCAAGAGGATAGTAAATCGGTTTAAGCGTATTAATTACTTTCTTGTTTATTTATTTTTATATAGAGTTTTAAATTTTATAATAAAAAAGAAAGAGAGGCTTTCAATAGCATTGTATTACCTCTTATTCTATACTACCGTAGGTTTGTATTATTTATCAACAGTCGCCGCTCATTTAATACGGAACTTATTTCGTAATAAGCGCATATGAAGTTATGTTATATTAATTTGCGCATTAAGCTTTATTTTCAAGGGCTTTAGGAATTTTAGGCCTGTACAATGTTGAAAAATTCTTAGATTCTGATGATCATGCTTATATATTGGGCAACGATCAAAGGGGCTCTAGAATTTGGACGTAAGAGTTAAATGACAGGGAAAAAAGGTTGCTTAACCGTACAGTTAGATTTTGGCACCAACAAGCAGCAGCTGTGTTTTATGATCTGGAAACTTTCTTAATACTTACTCCAATAGAATTTCAACACGATTTTGAAAAATATCGTTACGCACGCTTTTGGCACACAATATTACCCCTGTCTTCAAGAATATCGCCTCGCAAAATATTCTATAATTTTCTTCGTGAAATTTACAGGAAACACCGAAAACTAGGTTTTAAAATCAACGGTATAAAAATTCTTATCTAAGTTAATTTTTATTTGGATGAGAATAAAATAAAAATGTAACAAAAAATTGCTTCAACAAAATTTGAATAAAAATAATCAAAAGAATAAATCCATTTCAAGAAAAACATCTTACAAAACTGAAAATATCTAAATGCTATCCATACGTTTTTTACTCCATAGGTTTAGCTTTTATAAGACAAAAAATATAGACACTCGTCTAGCGTCTCCAATCGTGACCACCGAGAGAGAAGGCCTCCGCAATGAAACTTAATACATTGTTGCATCACATAGATAGTGCATTGTTATTCGTATTTCAACCAATAATAAGCCCTGAATTTGCACTATCTATGATGATGTAACAATGTATTCAGTTTCATTGCGGAGGCCTTCTCTATCGGTGGTCACGCTCCAATACAATCAACAATGTTCCAATACAGTAACAATTAAACGAACACATAAACAAACAATAACAATGTAAGAAAAATAAGAAAAGACACAATAAGAAGACATAAAGACACAAAGTTGCTAATATGAGCGAACATACAAGGGAAGATTAGGCAATGATGTGAGATCAAATGTACAAGGAACACAAAAAACATCCTCCGGCGGCAAAAAAGAGAAATTTACCAACAGTTATAAGATTAAGTCTATTTAAGCATTTTCATGTAATAAATTGTTTGTTCATCTAGTGAAAAATTTAAGAAATATTTATTAGCTATAGGAATTCATGTAGTTATTTGGACCGATAAATATAAGATTCTCTTCTTTTAATACACTGATTGCCAAGGATAAAATCGTCCATCCTCGTATACTAGCTCGTATATCGAAATCATTCGCTTGGTGATGCGCAGTGAAGACACCCTCCGTGTTTTCAGGCGGCACTTTTGCACAGATCTTAACAGCACAAACAGAAGATAATAAATTAACTGAAGAAACTTCTTCAAACATATCATAATAACAAATAGAAAAAAGAAGGAACCATTCCGCGACCTGGACTCGATAGGCATGGTCCTTCGGTTCGAGTCTAGGTCACGGAATTTTTCCTTTCCTTTTTTATTTATTATTATCTTAACAGCGTCTATATCATTTGGGCATGTGTCAGAATCCAGTATCATTTTTATAAAATTATTAACTTATACAATTTCATATCACAACAGGAAATAGTCGAAAGCGTTATTTAGGAAAGGATTAGTTTTTTTTTCCGAATCATGCATTTGACTACTTTTTGCAAGGTGAGACGGGAAAAATAAGCAGGGACAGGTATTTCAGGGTTGATATTTTACTCCTTCAAACTAAGCCCATGGACACAATACACTTTGACATCGTTTGTACAATGTTGAATGGCATGTGAAAGATCATCTTTCGGTACTGCTTGAAGTTTCATCGTTACAGCCGTTTGAATTTCTGGAACGTCGAGAAATCTGTGTCCTTTCATTGCTTAGAATATAAAAAATAGTTTCCTGCTCTGTATGCGTCACGCTTTTCCGGATTTTCATTGGTTGAAGGTGATGATGATGCAACAATACTTTCAGGCTATGTTGCCTTGGGAATAGAACCGTACGTTTCCAAGAATTATTACAATGAGCAGGACATCAATACAGCAGGCGATATAAGCCCGTATTCAGAATGAGCGCTCTTGCTCTTGCTCAAACCATTGTTGAGTACAAATTAGACTAGAGCTGTCCCTTCTAAATGAAAATAGGGTAACAGAGCTTGGGATGTTTTATTCACGTGCTCAACTAAGTCTAAACCTTTTTGCACCCGACTGTACATCCATCGCCATTCTAAAAGAGAAAAACCAAGCCCCATGGAAGAAATTGAGGTCGCCTATCGAGCAGCTGATGAAGAGGACACTTCAGCGCCATTTTTGAAATCATGTGATTTTTGAGGAAGTAGCCAACAACAGGGTTGATGTAGTTGCACTGGCAGCCGGGGGGCGGGGAGGCTTGGAGCAGGTGCATTGGGAGGAAATAGAAGAATTACTGCCATAGCTTGGGATGAAGAAACGAAACGTCAGATCAGGAATAGCCTCCCACTTTCGAAACCACAAACACATTTTTTCTCTGGCACTACGAAAAACTCACTCAGATTTATGCAGCATTCCAACCCGCTTCAAGAATGTGGGAATGTCGTGAGTAACGTCGAGACTGAACGTGAAGCTTCTGATCGAGAAGACAGAGCACGAAGATAAAGGCTGCATCAACACAAAGAACATTGTCTACCGCGAAGTGATCAATGCTTTATCACATAATTGTATGTCTGCATGCAATTCAACGAAACAGAAAAAAGACAAAGCGAGAAAAATAAAAAAAAGTAGGGACAGCGAGTCAAGAATCAAGGAAAAAAAAAAGTCAAGGGAGGAAAAAAGTAGGGAATAACAGAATATACAAAAAGCGCAGGTTGAGGCGCACGAAAATCTGTCTCAAGTTTCACATTAGTTTCCGCTGCCCGGCCCCACTCGGCCCGGGTACTGGGCCTCTTTAACTGGTTGATTTCAAACAACGGTATTCAGTCATCTATGGAAGCGCATTCGTCAGGTCCGGCCGTAGTTTGCTGAACCGGGATCCTGGTGTCTTCTCGATCACTACACATCACTACAAAAGTGAAGCAATTCCTCGTGCGAAAACAGATTCCAGAACTTTAGCATCCTTTGTATTCTCTAGACCTGTCACCGCCTAGACTTTTTCATGGTTCCTCGTTTTCACACGACATGCAACCGTTGTACAAACGATGTCTAAAGTGCATTGTGGCCATGAGGGCTTACTTTGAAGGACAGTAAAGTATCATCTCTGAAATACCTGTCCCTGTTTGTTTCAAAGTCATTCACCGAACTGTCCTATCTCACCTTGTAGGAATGGCGCACGTAATTGGAATAAGAGATCATGTAAACGCCCGCGCATAAGTGTAGGCCGAAATGACCAATGGTGCTATATCATTTATATTTTCTGAGCGAATTATTTTTCATGCGATGTCCATAATTCATTTAATTAAAATTTTATAAACATTAAAGTTTATACAGGGTGTTTAAAAATACGTTGAACAAACTCCATATAAAGGTTCTATACATAAACATAATATAGGAACGTAAATTTAAAATGTGTCAAACCCGAGTCACTTTAAAGCGGGAACTTTGTTAGTGGTATTATGCAATGATGTCATCCTATTGAAGCGTTGTAATTGGCTGGACTTTATCGGCGGCGGCTGATGACGTCACATCAAATGACGCTTGACATGTGTAACAATAGCGGGTTTAATAAATCCTGAGATGGCTGATTTGCACATGGTGTATGGAACTGCTAATGGAAATCCGGTTTCCTATATCCCAAACCACCAAATATTTACCAATTTAGGAACATTTACGATGTTTGAGAGAAACTGGGACTTTTATTGTTGAAGACATTTGTTAGTTGCTTCAATGTAAACACCTTTATTTACTCAAAACTGCTTCGAATTTGTGCACACGTTTATTAGACATTTTAATCTTATATTTTTGTATACAATCTATATATGAAGTTTGTCCAACGAAGTTTTAAATATCCTGTATAAGTTATTTTTTTACTCCCATCATGATGCAGTCTTTCCCACGGAGTAGGTTAAATTGCTCGCATAAAATATTGCTATTTCTACGTATAATCAGGGGTCAATTTACAGTATTATGACCACCTATACAATGGATTTCATTGTTAAACCTTTTGCCTTCCTAACTATCTCAGGTAATTTTGGAATTGATTTTGCAAGATGTTGACAGGTGACTTGAAGATATCATAAAATTCCAATGAACTGCATTTTCCAGTTGTCTAAGATCTCCCTTTTTGTGTTTCAGCTGCCTGATACCTTTTTCGAGCCTATCCCACCTGACTGGGATTCAGTGGCTGTGGAGGCTTATCCTCTGTCATGCTCTTCAAATCATCCAAATACAAAATGGAATGGATCATTGTCCTACTAGAAGTACCCATTTTCATTTACCATACCTGGTGGACTTAGTCTGCAAAGATATTTAATTACTTTGGCCAGTCATATTTTGTTCCACACCAATCAAAAGATCCAAACAATTCCTTGAAAACATTTCACAAACTCTAACATTGTCTTCATCAGCTAAAATATTATGACAACAGACGTAGAGTCTATGCTGTCTCAACATTTTTCGAAATTTGCACTTACTTTGCTTTTGTATGATGAAAGTTGGACTACATTATCCCTTTCACTTATTATTTTATTATATTATTATTATTATTATTATTATTATTATTATTATTATTATTATTGTCTGTGTTTTGCACTCCGATATGGAGTAAAAGTAAGGACAGTTTCAATTGTAATTAAACTAAAATTAGTCTCGGAACCAACCGTTTAAAAGTCCGAATGAGAAGCCAAACACTGGTTTATCTGTCAGTACTGTGATTATTGTATACTTATATACCCGGCGTTGCTCGGGCTCTTTTTTTGATGAAAGTTTGGAATATCTAAATGGGAATATACAGTAAAAATTAATACATTAAAAAGCTTAGAATTAAAATATTAAAAATTCATATACAAAAACCGAAAAAAAACTTTTAAAATGTTCCTAATGGATGGCCCTCTAACAATTCTCCCCGGTTCGTGTTGGAATGTTGTGTATAGCTGAGCGAGTTTACTATAGTGCCATAGGAGAAACAATGTATGGAATAATGTGTATGGCTAAGAAAGTGGGAGGAAATAGAATGAAAATGAAACAGTAGTTTGATCTGACGTCTTTTCAGTTCTTCTATTTTGTGTGACCTGACCTTTAAAAATTCATTTGTTTATCTAAAAATTCAACAATTCCAAAATTCTCTTCTTGGATGGCAATGGATGTACATGATCGTTTGTGTCTGTGTAGTCTGCAATTCCAACAATTGATAAACTGTTAGGAAATAAAGAAATTAAACTGGAGCAAACTCCAAGCATCAAGTAAATCATATTAATTAGAAAAATGGATGGAAAACTTCTGCGACTTGGATTCGAATCAGGAACTTCGACTGCCATGGTAGACGTCTCTACTAATTGGGCTATCGCAGACACCTGAACAGCCATGCTGTCACAAGTGTCTTAAAGACAACCAAGTAATCTTTACCTCATGTTTGGAGTTTGCTCCAGTTTAATTTCTTTATTTCTTATTGTGTGTTCATCAAACTTTCTGATGGTTTGGATAGGAGAAATTCACGATCTGTGAACCGGGTGCCCACCTCCCATTGGGCTTCCCTTCTTGACAACTTGGTTGTCTTTAAGACACTTAGTGAGAGCATGGCTGTTTAAGTGTCTGTGATAGCCCAATTGATAGAGGCGTCGACATGACAGTCGAGGTTCCTGGTACGAATCCAGGTCGCGGAATTTTTCCATCAATTTTTCTAATTGATAAACTGTTGCAATTCACACTCTGCTCACGAGGTCTTGAAGCATTCATCACTTGATGTGATCTGGCAGTCGCAGTTTCTTCTGTTGACACATTTGCATCGACGGCCACAGGGTCACTCACCACTTGTTTAGTTGAAGCAGTGTGCTGGAAAAATCGATACAGCACCGTGTGAAGGCGCTGCTTTCCTGGCGCCTTTCCACTGTTTCTCAATAGTCTGCTAACTCTCCATTATTTCCATTTACTGCTCATTTTTAAAGCTTTTCAAGAAAATATTATTAAATTCTAATATAATAACTATCAGTTCTAAGAAAAGCACAAAAGACAGGAATTATATACTCCCTTAATTATTTTGACTAGTGTATAGTGTATAATATGTAATTGTACTTGTGGCTTCTAATGTTAAATTATGTCCAAAAGTAAAATTTAAGTGCACAATTTTTGTAACAATATGTTATCGATACCAGGGATGGATGAAATTTTTCATGGTAATTCCGATGGAACCTGGTAAAGTTTTAAGTAGGTCATGGTGGAGATATCGCGCTTCATGGATAGCACACTCTACAATTCGTTACCTCCCTCCGTAAAAGAGATTATTATGGGTAATTATGTAGTGCCACACCAGTAAATGTGTTAAGTATATAGTGCAACACCAGTTAATATGTTAACAAACTTTTAACCCCCTTTTTCTCCCCTTTTCAAAGAATTTTTCCGATATTTTAATAGTTATTCTGCTATTCGGGGCGAAGACAAATCCAACAAATCAGAGATCATTAAAATCGGACCAGCCGTTCTTGAGTTATAAATGGTGTAACTAACCCGACTTTGTTTTATGTATTTAAATTGATTCAAGCGTCTTTTCAAATGGGCACATTGGAAGATTGTGGAACGTATTTCGTAGGGCAAGTCGTTCCACATTGATATAGCGTTGTAAGGGAAACGCCTCTCCATGAAGGCTGACGTAATATTTGGGGTCACAAAGAGATATCTCCGGGTTTGACGAATGCTATTCTCTCTTGGCATTCCTAATTTCTTTCTTAAAAATTGCGTTTGCTTGTCTATAATGCCTATGCAATTTCACGTACCTATGATAGGCCGTCTGTTTGTTTTTCCATATGTTTAGTAGTTCCGCCGTCCACCACATATTGTGTCTTTTTACACAAGTCCTTAACTCTATTGAACTGAAAATCTGCCATAAATGCAACATTAGTCACGAAGTTATTCACATACTCAACATATTGGTTGACTTCATCAATTGTGTTAAGAACATCATAGTTAAGATGGTCAAGATTCTTATGACATTCGTCCCTCCCTAAATTACGATAATTGGGTAAGACCATAACTGGCGTCGTTCCTGCAACTCGACAATGTCCGGAAATAGTTAAAGGGACCTGTATGATCTTGTGGTCAAATTTGAGAGGAGAAATGTAGCTCTGTTTACTATAAGTCCACGTCTCGGGAATATAGATATGATCGATTAGTGTCGCTGATGCATTGGTTACTCTACTAGGTCAGTTGTTAATTTGTTTTAATCGGCGGGCTGAAGTGCTTGCTGTCAATGTACGAAGGTTTTTGGTGACTTGAAAGGCGCTACAGTTAAAGTCTCCCAGTACTACATTCGTATACCCTTCATCTAAATTGCCAATCACTGCTGTACAGTTTTCCATAGATATGTACGTCGGGCAGTAGATGAGCGTGAAGACTGTGCATATAGTGCCAATCAAACATTTAACGGTTACAAACTCTATACCATTTGCGCTATCAGATTTTAGAAGGTATGACTTAATAGTTTCAGACACGTAAATCAGCACGCCACCTCCTCTGGGTTGCCGATCCGCTCTGAAAATATTGTAATTGGTTACTGCTATTGTTTCACTATCGCACTGTGTTGTCAACCACGTTTCTACAACACAATAAAGGTCAATAGAGTTAGTCGATGATAATACCTGTAAGTCGTCCAACTTAGAGAAGATGGAACGAGCATTTAGGCATATGATTTTTATTTTAGGTGGCTGTGTAGTTCTATTTGGATTAATGCGTGCCAGGCCTCCCCTCTGTCTTCTGGGCACTCTAATAGTCAGTAAATAACAATGTGAAAATCAAAATAAACTCTTTAACCACAACTAAAGAGGAAATAAAAGATACGACTTGATACTGGAAGCGCTTTTCGAAAGCTTTGCTTTCATCATTCAGGAGCCAAGGAGAGCCTCGAAAACAATGAGAGAACTGAACTTGGGAATCGACAATCGAACAGCGCAGGGAAAAAGCAAAACGAGCGGTCCGGAAGCTATGCCTCCACTGCCATACTCGTCCGAGTAATAGCCAAAGGAAGTACGCTGAATTAGGAAAGAAGCCAGATGAACCTGGTTGTCACGCAGAATTTGGTTGTACGCAGTGGAAGTAACTTGGCTAAGGTCCCAAATAAGCTTATGACACAAAACTACAGTATTGTGATAAAATAAATAACTTATTTATTAATGAAATAAATAAAAATGAGCGTACCTTCTAACACGAAGGTAACTGGTGGGTGCGTAGACCCTTAAAGGAATAGTTTTAATCTTAAATTGTAAATAAAATTAATGAAAACAATTTAATTAATTGCAATTGTTGCCTTCGAAGGGCAACTGGCCTACGGCAATATGTGCAGTCCAAAACATATTCTTCAAACTAAACTTATTGTCACAGGGCGTGAAACATTAGTACCAATTTAATAAATTTAAACATAAGGAACAAATTCTCTTAGAGCTGTAATTTCAATGAGATGTCCCTCTTGTCTCGATCCAATATGGAAGCGCAGTTATCTGCCTGTGCTGAAGAATGACTTCGTTCTTCATGTTGACTGGCTTGTTTCAGAGCTGATAACATATCTGTGTACCGTCACAGAAAACGGCAACGCTATGCGACGAGCAAAAAGAACGGCTCTGAGAATGATAATTAGGCGCAATGTAACCAAACTTAACTAAGCGAACATTAACAGAAAAACGATAAAACCAATGGCTAACGAATAATGCATTGTGGTGCATATAATGCTTTTTAACTGGCATAAGGCTGAGCGGTACAATAGGGATACGAGAGAAAGTAGTGGACCTACCTGAATTAGGGGGCCGATGTAGCCGAGGCCTTCCACAGCGAAGGCTATTATGTTCCAGGGCGCTATGAGCCGCAATGGCTCGATGCTTGAATCCTTCAGGGCGGCGACTTCGGATCCAAAGATAGTTTAGACTGTCGGATTCGCGGGGAAGTCCGTTAAACACTGACTTTCGCTAACGAAGTCGTGAACGAATTCCACAAATATCCATTAGCACTCGTCTCTCTATGGCTACTCGCTGATGAATAGCACTGGAGGTTCGTTGAATGATGCTGGCTGAATAACCATGGGTTGGCTACCGGGGCAAATGCCGGGGCTGCTCCCTTCGTAGACTCGGTCCGTAGCAATACCCGTGGATAACACACAAAGACGGTCCTCACTCAGTCGTTGAAAAGATTTCCGCTGCACATTTTCAGTGAGAACTGGTTTGCTGTAAAAGTCGAAAAAGTTTGCATTACAGTTAGACGAAACATTCGCATTCTGCCGTCAGCTTCTTGAGCTTTTACTCCTCCTCTTGCTAGAACGCCTTTCACGCACATTGGCGGGCAAGGAATTTTCCTTAGCTCGTAAATAACTCGGACGAAATGTATTTGCGTCCTTACAATTCGAGCTCGGGTCCACCTCTCTCGAATTTTCTCTTTTCCCGCGCTCAGCTTCCGCCACCACGCCCTCAGCAATAAGACGCTCTCCCTCCGCGCCTTTTCCATTTATATCATTAATAATTTCGCTCTCGGGGAAAGTAATACCTTTCTTCACAATAGATGGCATCCCACCTTTGTGTTTAAAGCAGACGACGCTCTCGCGCGCTCGCTGCTTTCATGGGAATCAAGGCTTTCGCCATCCTCGCTGCGTGACACTGGTTAAGTCATCCAGAGAATTAATAGGAGTCATTTCCTATGAGGACGATAGAGTTGATTGTTGATTGGCGATAGGACAAGGAAGAGCTAGGTGATCCAGTAGGTTGGAAAGATGGCCTTTTGGATGTCGTCGAAGTTGACGTCCAGGACGTGACCAGGCCTGCGATTCCTGAGGGAACTTCTAAAGGTGGGCCGGTGATCCAGAATATTTGTAACCAATGGATTAGGATGGTCCTTAATCTTCGGAAGCAGCTTCTTCAGCGACTCTTGGACGTGGTTTCCAATGGTAGGTAAACCGAAATCTTCAACAATGGAAGTATTCGTCGCTATTCTTCTGTCGAGTTGGGCAATGGTCCTCAGGGTGACGTTTTGGAAGGTTTGGAGGTCCTTCCATCTGAGATTGCAGATTGTAGCCCAGGCAGCGCTGACATACAGAAGAATGATTCGGATTACTATTTTATATAGCAAAAGTATGCTATCCACTCTAAGAGCGCTGTTACGTCCCAGAAGAGCAACCAGGCTAAACTTTGCCTTCTTGGCCTTGTTGATAGCATAAGAGAGATGATCGCCCCACTTTAGCTTGGCATCTATCACTACTCCGAGATATTTATAGTTTTTAACCCACTCGAGCTCCTTTCCAGATAGGAAGATTGGTTTCGGGGGTTTTCTAAGCTTTTTTGAATGAACATGGCTTTACATTTATCAACGGTTAGGTTTAACCTCCACATAGTAAACCATTTTTCACACTGATTTAAATCATTTTGTAATCGAGATATAACATGAGCAGGATTGCAGGCACTGGTCATGATAGACGCATCGTCAGCGAACAAGTATAAATTGCACTTTGTAAAAGTTGGGAAATCCTGAATGAAGAAGTTGAACAACGCAGGGTGCAGGACAGAGCCTTGGGGGACAGCAGCATTGATGTCACAAGGGTTAGACATGGAGCAGCCAACCTTGACACGAAAAGTCCTTTCCGACAGAAAGGAACTAATCAAAGCAATCAGATCGTCAGGAAAACCACAAGTAATCATTTTATATCTCAGGCCGTTATGCCAGACCTGATCAAAAGCTTTCCGGACATCTAAAAAGATAAGACCACCGTACTTAACTCAATTTAGATGAGTGTTTAGATCAGCAACAAGCCTCCAGAGCTGAAGTTGGCAGGAGTGACTTGGGCGAAAACCGAATTGCTCCTCACGAATAAGATAGTTGGCCACACAGAAAGCGTTAGACCTTCTTAGAATGACGCGTTCAAGGACTTTTGACATCATAAGTAATAAGCTTATGGGCCTGTAGCTGACAGTGAGAGCATGGTTTGGACCAGGCTTTGGTATCGTAACGATGACGGACTCCTTCCACTTTTCAGGGAAGTATCCATGTCTCCGGCAGTCATTTATGACCCTGATAATAATCGAGATAACGTTAGGAGGCAAGTTCTTGAGGGCACTGTTTGTGATAGAATCAATACCTGCCGGAGATTTCCTGGTTTTTAAGCGCTTTATGATGTAGGAGATTTCGTTAATGCTAATAATTTCCTCAAGGGTATGAACTCGCTGAGTTAGCCCATAGGAGTTACACTCATCAATGACAAGTCGAGTATTTGAACGACTATCAGGGTTTTCTTCATAAGGCGTGGTAAATTGCTTTTCGAGGGAGTCGGCAATCAGTTGAGCCTTATCACGATCACTGGTGACAACATCGCCACCTGAAGTAAGCAGTGGCGGCAGGTTGATGGGCTGTTTCCTTTTAAGGCCCTTACAGTACCCCAGAGAGAGTTGTCCTGTACTGACTGACAAGGACTTCAGTTTATCGCTCCACCTTTGATTTCGGACTGCTTTAACCTCTTCCTGGACCTTGCGAGAAAGCCTGTTGTACTTAGTCGCTTAGACTGCCATAACCTTCTATAGGAATTCCTTTCGAGAATGAGACGTCTGATGTAAGGAGGGAGGTCGAGATATTCAGGACGTATTCGATCAGCAATGGAGGCACTAGACATAGTAGCGTAGTGGATAACATTAGTGATAGCACTGATATTTGTGTTGATGTCATCGTTGGTTACAACCTTCTTGTGTGGTTTTCTATTTTCTCGGAGAATATCCCTGAACAGTTTCCAGTCCAGCTTGGATCGAAGCCCTCAAAGGTAAGCATCACTGGTTGATGGATAGTGGATAAGTCATCTACTGTAAATATATTAAACAGGGTGCATTATGAAAGTAATGCGCATAATTTTATTGTGACGCGACTATCCATCGCAGCGCGCTCGGACTGGTCGAATAATGTGGTGGGGGGTCTGCCCTTCCAAACGCGCCAGGTCTCAGTTCGCTCGGAGCAGTAGGAGCGATAGGACGTGTCTTCGCACGAAGTCTGTTTTTCGATTGTGTCACAACACGATGGAGCGTTCGCTGGAACAGCGGTACGCGATCAAGTTTTGGGTGCGGCTTGGGAAGACATCAAAGACGTCTTCAAACTCCACCACGACAATGCCTCCAGCCACACGGCCTAGTCGTCACAACTTCCTGACCCGGAGCAAGACCCCCGTTATGCCCCAGCCTCCTTACAGCCCTGATTTGGTTCCGTGTGACTTTTTTTTGTTTCCTCGACTGAAGAGAGAGCTGAAGGGAAAACACTGGAAGTCGGTGGAGAACATCCAAGCTTATGTTACAAGGTTCCTGAAAAAAGGTCGAGGAATTCCAGGGTGCCTTCCAGGCGTGGCAGAATCGTCTCCGCAAGTGTATTGATGCAGGAGGAGACTATTTTGAAGAATTTTTAACCATTTGTACCAAGCGGATCAATAAACCTCTTTTTCCGAGAAAATGTGCATTACTTTCATAATGCACCCTGTAGAGCTAGAAGAACCCTTTAAGAACAGCTAAGTCCAACACGTCACTAACTGGTGAGCAAAGCCAACTAAAAAGACAGGCCGGGGCACTAAAAGGTCACATGACCAAAGTAGATCGAGCAACAATCCAATCTTCATTGTTTCCAACAAACGAAAAAACACTGATTGTTGAAATCCAAGATGGAAACAATGAAGATTGGATTATTGCTAGATCTACTTTGGTCATGTGACTTTTTAGTGCCCCGGCCTGTCTTTTTCGTCGGCTACGCTGGTGAGTGATCACAGTAGTACGTGTCGTCAAGGGGACCAGCAGCAAAGGTGTCAATTTCGTTCAATGTATATCCGTATAAGATATTGCCGTTTTGATTAGGGCATTTAGAGTTCCATGCATGGTGCTTTGCATTCAAGTCTCCCACCATTATAACTGACAGACAGCAGCTCGTCAAGTTAGGCGAGTTATATAATGAGATGAACTTAATTTCGCCTGCGTCATCGTCATTTATGGGAATGAAATAGCTGAGTATTTATAGCGAACAGACTAAAGAGAAAATCAATCAGGAGAAAACAAAAATTAGCTGATTGGACGCCTGAGTTCTACTAAAGGGACAACAGCAAAAGTTCATGATTGGACAACTGAGTCACCCATTGGATTAATGGAGATTCACCAATGGGGCCCATGTCTGAATTTAATAACAGTTTTTTTATCGGTTTTTCGAATAACTAATCTTTCAAATGCGTAAATGAGGTGTTTTTTATTTATTGACTGAATCAATTTTAAATTTTCTGTAGAAAAATCATGGCCGGTGTCCAACGAATGCTTGGCTATGGCGGACTGGCTGCTTCTTCCGAATCTTGTTTTACCAATAGTCAGTGTTGAATTCGGGGTTTGGGCCATAGACTGGTCGTGTGGATACCCCGTAGGGCCACTTATCTTTCTGCCAACTCTTTTTTTCCTGTGCAAATTGCAGATATTTCTTCTTGTGTGACAAAAGGCATTCTGTTTCCGAGTAGGGTGTAATGCGCGTCGAACGGTATGTTAAGAAACTAACGGAGCTGGTCCTGATTAAGTTTAGTTGAAATTTGAAGTACTGTTACTTTTCCTGTAGACTGAACAAGTATGGCGAATATCCAACATCTTTCGCTCAGACTCTGTTTGGCTATCTGCTAGCCCACTCTTTGTAAACCTTAGCAACTGCTCTTGAACACTTCACAATCGCAGACATTTTAATATGATTGCATCATTGCATCCTCGACCCCGACAATCATTCCATGTTCAAAGCTTGTAAAATCAGTTTTTACCAATTCCTTCAGAAGCAAAGTGTCTCACGCATCCAGCAATACTTGTATTTGGAGATGTTGCACTCTAGCGGCAACAGCATAGAATCATAGTTATTTTGCATAATGTGGTTTGATGATCATAATGATTTGGCTGTTGAGTATATAAACCTATTGAAAGTCTCTGATATAAACCCTTATGACTTAACTGAAAGTCAAAAATTTAAAAATTCAACTCCCATCTTATCTTTCTTTACTATTGTTAACCATCACTACGGAAGCTATTATATTACATTCAAGCTCAAGGAAGAGAATTTACTATTTCGAGGCGTCAAGACCGCTTCAACTTCGTTGTTTTTTTTTGTTTGTTTGTTTTTTTTGGGTTTTTTTTACTCTTGGTGTTCAGTTCATAAATTTTTGTCTTCGTCTAGGGATGAAAAAACAAATGAGATTTTAAAAGCATGCTTCATGTTGATCTTGCCTAGTAATTCGATTGAGTTTAAGTTGGTTGGTGTCAACTTGCTGGCTGCCTTTGATCGAATGAAAGCGACCAGAGACTCCGAAACCAAGATGAACGAGACAAGAGTGGCGACGTGCGTTCTAAATAAAAATGGAAACGCCACCTGGAACGGAAAACAAACGCAATTTCCTGTCATTTTGCCTCAGAACAGAAGATTCCGGAAACTTTGTTCTTCCGCTTACCGTGTGACATGGAAGCGAGAGAGAGAGAGAGAGACAGAGAGAGGGGGGGGGGGGGGGGGAAACCGAGAAAATAAATAAAGGATGCTGCTCCTCCATCTACTTCTCCTGTTCCTGCTCCTCCTTCTTCTTCCTTTTGAGAGTGAAGTTGATAAAAACAAACGCTTCTCCCGAACCAGACCGATTGATTCCGTCGTCGAGTCAGAAGGGGTAAGAACGGCCGCTGTGCCTTTGAAGTTCATTTGCAATTAAAAGAGAGGAGAAGACTTGACTAAATGAGACGAATTCGAGCGTTAATTTCATTTCTCGTTCAATGAATGTTCTTTTCAGCGTAATCTTTGTTTACTGTAAGGGCAATATTATTGAGATTCTGCTAAAGTTGTTGGCATCCTTCAAGATTGCCAGTAAATTAGATTTGTGCGTTAGTGTTCCTTAGTTCTCTATTATCTTTCATTCTAAATCTGCATTTGAAAATGTTCTTTGTATTTTGCTTTTTATAGCCCAGAGAATATTCGGTTCATTAAGAAATGCGACAAAACAAATTTTTATTCCGTTTGTTCACGCTTAAACAACAGGGTACTTCACTGTAGGCAAATAAAAATTGCTAATTACCCTCTTAATTTGAATAAATCGTTTCTGCTCTTATCTTCAAATAAACGCAGTTTTACTTGGACGATAAGGGTTGTAAAAACACTTAATTGAATTGGGAATGTAAATATTCTAAATTCTATGGCTTTGCAGTTTAAATAGATAAATTCTTAAAGTTGAAGCAACGCGACGATAAAAGATTTTTATCAATAGAAGGGTGGATCATAATACTGTTCCTATTGATTAAACAGGTGGTGGCCTTAC
>JAHWFO010062673.1:2608078-2761939 GCA_023313115.1 Rhysida immarginata | reverse complement strand
TGGTCTGATCAAGTTCTTGTATACGCTGAGGAAGGCAGCTTGGCTGCCGAAATGCGCATACGTTGCAATAAACCTCTGATGTGGAATAGTGGTTTCCTGTTGTTCTTGTTAAATTTCTTTATTAAAATTCCTCCAATTTAATAAACAACTTTATGTCTCAGTTTTTCAATAGTAAACAGGATTTGGCTGTAGAGTAGTCAGCGCCTGGGGAACAGTGACAACATTTTAAAACGAGACTGGACAGACTTTTCATCATTAGGCTATGATCTGTCACGGATAAGTACTGAGCACAAGAAGAAGAACTATTACTGATAGTAATACGTAAATGCTTTACAGCTGTTTCGGTTTCATCATCTTCTAATAAATGTTTTTTTGACTGGTATATGTAAAGGCGCGAAGAAGTTAAAATCTCTTTGTGATTGATCTCGTTATAGAAAAGCTCAGGTCTCTGTGGAATCTTTGTGAAAACCCTTCGATTCCGTCTCCTAGTCCTTTATTTATAATTATATCAATTATTTGGAACCCCGAAACCCACAAGCCACCTTAAATCCAGACAAATTCCCCATGAGTTTTACGCTTCTGAAAAAATGAAAATAAAAAATATTAAAAGCACATTAAAAATGGCCACTGCAGGGTCTCAAAAAACACCACGTCTACAGCATCTACCTGTTTCATAAGACAATGTCGAATGTTTACACTATTTACGCTGAAAGCCGTTTATTCGAGTCTTCCAGGAAAAATGGAGCTTCCATTACCATTTGGACCAAATTATTTGTGGGTGCAAACATTGTGGAATCAGAATAAATTTTCACACCAAGATATTTCCGGGATGAATCTGACGCACTTCGCTAGCGTGCGGCACTGGTGGTTTTAGGGATCTCATCCAATGGACATATACATAATCTCAGCCTTCCGTTATTATTATTAAGTAGCGGAAGAATGGAGCTACTTATTGTTTTCACAATGTCCGTCTGTCTGCCTGTCCGTCCCCTTCATAATTTCCTCATTTTTTGAGGTAGAAGATTGGAATTTGGAATGTAGGTTACTATGGGCATGTGCATCTTCACTATTTAATTTAGTTTTGATTGGCCCCCTGGGTTCGGAGTTTCAGGGGCGGAAATTAGAGGGGCCCAAAGGGTTTACGCGTATTTATGCATATAAAGGAGTGAAATTCGGTATGCAGATTCCTCTAAGCAAGATCAATATTAGTATGAAGTTTGGTCCAAATTGTCCTAATGGGGTTGGAATTGTGGGTGATATATATATATAGCAAGTCATATATCATTCGACCGGAAATGATGAGAAACGAAAGAAGATAGAGCTCTTTTACACTTTCTAAATACTACGTCCGAGAAAAATCAATTTTTCGATTTAAAAATTGGGGAGGGGGGGGGGGGGTTAAAAAGTGAGATAAAAGGATAAAAATAAATGATCTCAGGGTTTCCGCTACTTTCTTATAACTTCCTCGAGAGGATTAAGCTTCTTGTTCTAAATGGTCTCGTGTTTTTGGCTTTCCTTGTAATTACAGCCTGGATTTCATCAGCTTTGTATCCCCCTTGTCGTAAATAACAAAAACAAAACAGTAAAGAAACGAGCATTGGATCAAACTGATATTAAACTTGTTCGCGCGACATGTATCGTATATGTATGATATTCTACATAGCCCATATGAAAATTTTTACCTAGACATTTGAATACGCTAGCAAAATTGGTCGTTTTCTTCATGGAACACATTACGTATATATTCAGGCATAGGAAATTAATAATAGGGTTATTATTATTTGCAAAACAAAAAGTAATATCATATAAAACAAAACAAGGAAATTAATGAACTGCTAATCAAAATATAATCTGTGAAAGAGAAAGTTCAACATATAACATAATGTACTTTAAAAAAATGTAAAATCAATATCTCAACAATAAAAAACAATAGAAATTAAAATTATCATTTATGTTTATTCGCGTGAATGAATTACATAAGCTTAAAACCGAGTAAATAGCCTCGAAAAAAGAAAAAAAATCATATAACGTCAAAATTTATATACAACAATCTTTAGTATTAGGAATAATATTAAAACGAAATGGAAATAATTTGACTGATTAACGACAGAGTGTTTATAAATGCGTTGGACAAAGTCCATACATAGATTCTATACATAAATATGAGATAAGAATGTAAACTTAAAATGTGTCAAACACGATTTGTGTGAGAGTAATGTCACTTTAAAGCAGAAACCTTGTTAGTGTAATTGCGCAATGATGTCATCCTTTTGAAGCGTTGTGGTTGCGTGATCGCCTCTGATGCCCAAGTACGCGGGTTCGATCCCGGCCGAAGACGACGATTTTTCAGAAGGATTTTTTTTGAGGATTTTTAAAGGGGAAATCCTTCGGAAGGGAAGTAAAGCCGTTGTCCCGCGTAGTTGTTTGCCGGCTGCACGTTAAAGAACCCTTGTGAGGCAAAATTTGCGGTCCCTATAACGCCGTCCTGATATGACCATAATAGTTGAAAGGGACGTTAATACCAACCAAACCAAACCAACCTTTTGAAGCGTTGTACTTGGCTGGACTTTGATCGGCGGTGGCTGACGACGACACATAAGTGACCCTTGTCAGGTGATATCGAGTTATTTGTAGCAATGGCGGGTTTAACAAATGTTGAGATAGCTGATTTGCACATGGTGTATGGAGCTGCTAATGGAAACGCTTGAGAAGCAGCAAGGCTTAACAGCCAGCGTTTTTCTAACAAGATGTCCCAAACCACAATATATTTACAAGTTTAGACCGACGTTTGAGAGAAACTGGGACTTTTATTGTTTGAAGACATGATGCTGGTAGGGGAAGAACTGTGCGCACTTCCGATGTAGAAAAAAAAATCCTACTCAAAACTTTTGGGGGAGGCGTGGCCTGGTGGCTTTCACTAAACATACAACTTCTGTGAAGTTAAGCAACATCAAGCACGGCTAGTCACTGTTAGTCCAGATTCATCCAGGGACCCAACTCGTCGGCCTCTGGTCATATAGGACATGGATGCACGTATTGGTTTACATTAAAATTAATATAATAAAAAAACTGCTTTGAATTTGGACACATGTTTATTAGACATTCCTATTATATTTATGTATAGAATTTATATACGAAGTTTGTCCATGGATTTTTAAACATAAAAATGAAAATTACAGATAAGGAAACTGGAAACAAACACACGCACATAATTTAACACATATATCCTATGTTAACAAAAAAAAACTGAACACCACAAAGTTTTGGTAAGCAAGCAGAATACATTTAAAGAATAAAAAAAACCGACGACGTGTTTTTCCAGTGACTGGTACACACTTAATAGTCCATATCTTTAGAACTACTGAACCGATTTTAATGAAATTTGGACAGTTCCCTAAGTTGAGAGATACTTAATCCAATAAAAAAGAATTATTGCAATTCGATTCCTAGTTTCTGAGAAATACGTGGACAAACATACACACACTTATGAAATTTGGCACACCTGTTTAGAAGCCCGCATAGACTTGCATATATGAATATTATGCAATTCCAACAATATTACATACATACGAGTTGAATTGATTACATCCTTTTTGACGTCGATTAAAAAAAATGGCATGTTATAAAATTTAATAATGATCCTTGGTTCAGCATCTGCTTGTATAGCAGCAGCTATACTTCGAGCCATCTTTTCAACTAAGTTTCCATTAAGTGTGAATGGAAATGGCTCGCGATTCGCTTTGCAATGCTATTGCCAGAGATGACGATCTTTGTACAGGGTGATTATAATTAAAGTGGCACCATTTAGACCCTTCTAGGTAATCAGATTTTGACGAAACTTGAGATGTATGTTGGGGAAGAGAATTTTGCAATAAAAAATTAGTTCACATTTTGACCACTATGTCAAAATATGGCGCTGGTCATGTAAGAAACTATCTGAGAATTTTTACTCAATCAGAGACGTTATGCAAATGAGATGTAAAATTAGAAAAGCTTTAAAATAACAGTGAAATTAAATGTAAAGTCATTCTTCACGATGGCTTTAGCTAGAAAGGATCGAGCTTTATTAGTGAAGTTGTTTTACCAGAACTTCAATAATGCTTCTGCTGCACTAAGAGAATATCGACGTTTCAAAAACTTGCGAAATGGGCCTATGTCCATTAATGGTTTAAAAAAGATGATTAAGAAATTTGAAGAAACTGGTGAGTTGGGTGTGCTGCCAGGGAGAGGACGGAAACGATTTGCAAATGAGACTGTGGAAGACGTTGTTGCTGCTGTAGTGGAGAGTGCTTCAAGTTCCCAATATTCTTCAGCAAGTGCTCGAGCCGTATCATGTGATTTGTCTATTCCGTGGTCTACAGTACAAAAAGCTTTGCGTTCCATTTTAAAGTGGTATTCATACAAGATCCAGGTGGTTCAAAAGTTGCTTCATGAAGTTCCGGAAAAACACACTGATTTTGCTTGCCAGTTTCTGGCTAGAATAGTCGTCGATAATGCATAGCCATGGAACATTTTGTGGTTAAATGAAGCGCATTTTACACTAGACGGAGCAGTGAATGCTCAAAACTGTCGCATCTGGGGTACTGAAAAGCCGATGGTTGTGCATGAAAAGCTTTTGCACTCTGATTATGTGACTGTATGGTGCGGATTCACTTCACATTTCATTCTTGGCCCCTTTTTCTTTGAAGAGAACACTCCCCAAGGCACTAAAAGATGTTCAATCACTGGTGCTCGTTACTGCGAACTTCTGCAGCAGAAAGTCATTCCTGCTTTACAAGAAAGACAATGTTAAGACACTACTGTCTTTATGCAAAATGATGCAACATTCCTCATTGCACGACAAGTGAAGGAACTGCTTCATGCTCATTTTGGAGATGATCGGGTGATTTCGAGAACTTTTCCAACTGCATGGCCTCATTGTTCACCGGACTTAAACCCTTGTGACTTCTGGTTGTGGGGATATTTGAAAGATAATGTCTATGGAGGAAGAATACTTCCCTGAATTGAAAGCAAGCATAACACTCCATATCACTGCGGTTCCTCAGGAAACCCTTCGTTCTACTGTAGAACATGCAATAATGCGCTTTGAACATGTCATTGACACAAATGGAATGCACATTGAACAAATGCTCTGATTTTATAAATTTCTCCTCTTCTAACTTGTTTTTGGTATTATTCATGCGCCTTATTTTGACATAGCGGTCAAAATGTGAACTAATTTTTTATTGCAAAATTCTCTTCCCCATTGTCTGTATAACATATCTCTCAAGTTTTGTCAAAATCTGATTACCAGAACGGCCGCTAGAAGTGTCTAAATGGTGTCACTTTAATTATAACCACCTTGTATTTGATTTCATGTCCATCGCTCTTCTTTATATCAGAAATAACTGATAAGATGAAGATCGGGGCTATGAGAAAGCACAAACATTTCCTTCTTATTTTCAAAAATTCAGTGCAACCATACAGAAAATCTGTGGGCGATTTGAAGTAACAATCAACCTACTGAGCAATTCGCATATGTGGAACTTTTCCATTTTCTGTGTAAACCTTGGGAATACCTGTCATCCTGTCATTCTATCATTTATTTTGGCGATATATTGAATACAGCCTTGGTAGGACAGTTTTCTTTTTGTAGGTATTTCGATCGTTAGAAAAGAAAACTGCCATTTCCATAATATTGCCATATTGTTGGTAAGGCCGAATTTTCAGAACGATGAGATATTTCAGAGCTCATGGATTTTGGTGGAATAAGTCTCAATCCCATCCATGAAAAACAAGGTGGAATCTCTGCCAAAACTTAGCAGTTTCAAGAACAATTTAAGAAAAAATTATTCGTCGAGATATTGCCGAACAGTTTAATTAGTTTTTTAGTGATGCATCCTACACGTGCAGAAGCAGCTGTTTGTTTTCTTCCTAAAGTAAGAAAGATTCACATCAAATAGTTTTACGCAGTCTGTTAGGAATTCCCTTTTGAGAAACAACTTTGCCCTCATTCTTTTCCATTACGTGCACATATCTCACACTTGCAAAGAAGTAGTTACGTTGACAGTCCACGGGTGTGAATCATTTTTGATTACACTTGATGGAAAATGCGGCCTCGGAGAATTCAACTCTCCAATCTGTAACTGCAACTACATATGAATTTCAAACTATCATTAATTCTTTCTTTATATTTTTATATTATATTTTTAAAATACAGTACTCTATTAAAGGAAAATCGTAAAATTGTTTTAAAACTTAAAATATTTATCCCTTTAAATTTCTATTTAGGAAAATTGTTTGTTTACCGGATGCAAATGATTCTTAAAGCTTTTGTTTGCTTTTGATGATCTGAAATTAGAACCCGGATAAGAGGATTGTTTTCTTCCATTTTACTAGGTTCTTGAAGAAATATATTACGAGAGGCAAAGTGTTCATGGCCACCATCGAACGAAGAAATTTTATAGCTCTAGCGTTAGTCATTTGTGAATGGCTGTATTAAAAAGGGGAACTGACAAGTTGAGAACATCGGCGAATACGTCATAATAGATAGCATGATTCGAGAGCTTTTTGTTTAAACGCTTATCGCCCTTTGAAATAATAACTTTGCGGTTGACGTCAACGATAGACGGCGGTAGACAAGGCGTCTTCGATTGATTTATGGGCGCGGCGCCCCAAGGCTCTCATCTCCGGAGGCTTTTGGACGATTGACTGCCAGGGAAATTTTCCATACGGCGGCTAATCATCGGCTTCCATGATGATGACATTATCTCCTTGCTCTCTCGACAAAGTGCCATAGAAGAAAGAATTTCAATTTTTTGAAGCATAGAAAGAGACGAAAAGCGATCACTTTTAGAGCAGACTTAAATGACTCGTTCATGGAAAGATGATTTTTTTAATAAAATAAAGTTTTTCTTCCGATCCCTCTATATTTCCCTTATTTTTTGTTCTTCTTTCTCTCTGTCTCTACGTTGTTATCGAGCAAACAAGTCATAAGAATTGGTTCCCTGCCCCTCGCTCTTCTCAAAGTCAGTTGAAGGTGGGTTTATTGGAGATAGGTCGAAGCGGTGCCATGGAGTCTCCAGTGATTCAACCGCTTACACACACACACACACACACACAGAGAGAGAGAGAGACAGAGAGAGAGAGAGAGAGAGAGAATCACTTCAATTTATTTCTCCTCTTTCTCTTCATTATGAATGACGAACACTATTTGGAGAAAGAACTTGGTACAGATGTCTTTTCCAACACTTTAGCCAGGGGTGATTTTTGCACGTGTATGCTATGAATTGAGAATGTCCATCATTAATAATTCCTTTTGACATGCAACGGCGTGTATAGAAGTGTTTGCATTTGGATAAAATATTCGATTTGGATTCCAGAGAACTCTAGTAACCTCAATGGCCAGTCCGTTCATGCATCGCATATTCTGTCTGATTTGATTTTCTCGTAAAACGTCTCTTCTTGGAAAAAGACAAATAAACGTAAAAATTCTTTGTGACTTCTCTTTCTTACAAAGCCTAAAATTCCAGGAAAGAAAGTCTTACTTTGAATCTATAAGAAATCATATTTCGTACATTATTCTTTTTACTCTGTATAGTATTTATTTATTTATATTTCAAGGAAACAACGGAGTGACAGAAAGACAGAGAGAACGAAGAACAAAAAATAAGGGAAATGCATTTTTATAATAATGGATGATGCATTTTTATAATTTTTTAAATAATTTCTTAGCAAAACATAACCATAAGTAAATACAGGATGATTATTATCAAGTTGAACATTGATAATATCTCATAAAGAGTGTGACGAAAATTAATAAAATTTTATGAAATATAGCATCTCTGCAGAAATTTGGCTCACCCAACCATTTTTGTATCACTGCTGCACCCGGACTTCCATAGTGATTATTAGGACGTTTACCTTGTAAAAAAAATTCAGCATCTGATGTGATGTTTGTGCTCTACATGGTTCAGCGCATGCACTGTGTGATCGAATTTCTTTTATTAATTTTCCTCTAATCGTTTATGAGAAATTAACAAAGTTCAAGGTTCAGGTTTAAAAGAAAACAACTTTAGCTAACATACAAAAGAATGGGCGTGCCCAGATGTTGTCATTACCATAATAAAAATGGTAATGAAACTGAAACTGGATATTTAAATTGAACACACCATTCTTTCTTACGTTGGACAGAGCAGACTAAGAGTAACTAATTTATTAGCAAAAAAGAACTATAGCAGCCACCACGTAAGTTGAACGATCTTTTTGACATGCGCAGTAAGTCATCTCATCAATATGCTTTGTCTGGATTTTACCCATGATGCACTTGTTCTACTATAGTAATGGTGGAGATATCGTTGAACCGTGGAAAGCCTATGAAAAGTCACAAATTGCATTCGAATCGACTATTCTGCGTCATTTTTTAATTTATAAATTTATTAATTTCATTTATTAATTTCATTTATCTATTCTAAAAAAACAAAAAAGAAACTAAATATAAATACGAAAACAATATTTCGAAAACGAAAGCGGATGCTTTCATGGAATAACTAAGCGATTTACTTCCTGCTAATGTCTATTGGCTGGCGTTAGAAATGACGTCATCCTGTCGTTCAATTTATGTGGCGGCAGCTATAAAGTATTTAAAACGGCGGTTTTTAACCTAGATCCCAATAAATTTACCTAGAAAATAACGACGTCAGGAAAATCTTATTCTAGAATACAAAGTTGAATACGAATTCTAAAATTTCAATTAAGAGTAAAGCGGTTACTTTGGCACTATATAAACAAACAGATTATTCAGTATTTGAAAATAAACATAGGAACGAACTAATGAAGGTTTCAAGCCGTTTTTAATTTTGTGGTGCTCTTGTCAATTTTTTAAGTTTTGAGGGAAAACCATAAAGCCTAACTTTCACAAAAAAAACCTAGTAATGAGCATTTTTAGCATATTATTAAATATTATTAATCCTTCAGGCTTGCCTAATGAATTGATTTCGTCTACTTTGTCATTAGTCTGGATAACAAAAAATGATGTAATTTGACGCCTGACATTTTATGGAAAAATCAGGTAAAGAAGTCCCCCCTCCCGCCCCCACTTCTTTGCACGAAATTTACTTTTTTAATCTATTTAGAATCAAAATATATCTCACATCTTAAAGAAAATTACCTTTAACGTCGAAATAGACTGCATAGTTTCCTACTGGATAATTAAATAAATAGAAAACTAACAAGTAATATACCAAAAATTTTATATTAATTTCGTCTTAATTTATACCCTGACGTCTTTCGTCTGACGACTTGTACAGAGGAAATTGAAGAAGACAGATAAACTAAAAAATGGTGGCAAACAATAAATTACAATTCTTGCTCTGTAGAAGTCATCAGAAGAAACGCGTCAGCACTTTAATATAAAATTTTTAATATATTGCTTGTTAGTTTTCTATTTATTTACTTGAACTTTAAAGTTCATTTATTCTGGAGTAGATTTCTTGCTCTTTAAGGTCGCTTCCAAATTTGCCGATTGCAACCGCTGTTAATTTCATGGTATCTTCGGACGAAAGATTTGAATTGTTGGGGGTAAGGAAGAGGAAGGTAAAAATTCCTAACAATTTTCTCTAATGTTCTGTTCAGCATTACAAATAACAAAATTTATTTGCTTGTATCATAGCAAAAACCGAGTGACAAACGATGGCAATCTCTTACTTTGGATATTGCGATTCATGCATGTTACGCATTTACTTTTTTGTTTTCCCCCGCTCGTAAAAGGAAAGAAATAGAATTGAATAAAACGAATCAAAGTAAAACTCCCTTAAAAATTTTTACTTAAGAAACGCTTTCTCCGCGGAACTTATTTCTTTTTCCTCCCTTCTATTGATTCGAAACATTTTCAGTGTCATTCTCCTGTCAAGTCGATCGGTTTCGTCGTTTGACGTAGAATACTCCACCGACCAACCAGTGGAACTCCAACCTCCTGTCATTTCCTATCAATTCTAAACCCCCTCCTTTCTCAACCACTCACCCACCTCTTTTCAAACACCACTCCCCAAAAACCTCTCTTTTTACTTCAGCGAAACTCATTGAGTTGAAAATTGAACGAAGAAATTTTTCCTAAAGATCCCAACCTCGCCAGCCAAGAATATACAGACGTAAAGGAATATTCATCTTCGTTTGAATTCTCATCAAAAATATTTTTCCTTCTTTCTAAGCTCTTCTTATGAACATGCAAATGTAATAACAATCATAATGGAAAATGACGTTTCTCTTTCAAAATTTTACTTCTCTGACTAAATAAGTGAAATCAGCCTGAACATGTGGAGGAGGAAAAGCAATTTTTTATCTGAAAAAAAAAATATTTAGTTGCTTCATTTTAAAGCCAAAACCTGTATGATTGCCATCAAGCTATTAGCTTTATTGGGACAAAAAATACAAACAAAAATTAAATATGAAAACACGATAATTAAATTTTTCTCAAGCAGACTGTCGGGATAGGAACGGTTAGGAAAATTGATTTGGCACAGAGCCAACAAGAAGTGGAAAACTCTAATAGCTTAAAATTATAAAGCTCTACCTTAACGTTTTTGAAAGTTCATATGAATATTATTAAACATTAAGTAAATTTCTTGATCGTTTTAATTGTTAAAGAAAGGAATAAGAGTTTGCCTCTAGTTCTTCTCTGACAGGTCGTTTTGTATCACCTCAAGAGGCAGGTGCAACACTTTTTCCAACAACGATGGCACCCTTGATTAAAAACCAGTATATTTACAAATATAATGTAGAATATGAAAATAACATTTATGAACAAGCCTTGAGAACATTTTGAGTCTATATTAAAAGAATATTTCTTACATAAATTGCAAGAGAGCAGATGGTTAAATTATAAAAACTTTTACGGTTGTTGATATTTGATAATTATAGTAGTCGGTATACCAGTTTTAATTTCCCCTTTTAATATTTCATATGATGTACGTATAAGGGCTACAAATACCAATGAATCATTATAAAATGATGAAAACGTAAAACCAAGAAGGATATGGGAAAAAAATTAAACAAAATAACAGCACCCACCGAATTGTTGTAATGTAGATCAAAAATCAATATTCTCTGTCCTATAATCAAGGACAAAAGGCAAATCCTTTATAGCCTAACGTTTCCGGAATAAAACACGGAAAGGTATAAAAACAAAATTTCCATATATTTTCCCTCCCCACTCATAAAAATATTCGCATTAATATGTCTAGTATATTATATCTCTATGTAAATAATGGATGATTTATGTTTTTGTATTCTCCACCCTACACAACAGCAAATAAAATTTAAGGAAGCGAGCTTTAGGGACCGCGAAAATAACCATCCATGACCTAACAACGTTAGTCTTGAAGCCCTTTGCCTCACACTTGAACTTTCGCAGATTAAACAGCGACCGGTAATATGATACAACCATTACAATTAAATTTTTATTTATTTTCTGGACTTGCAATCCTGGGCGGAATTTAGCGCTTTATTTTGGAAGTATCCCTACGACCAACTCAAATAAATGGACTATTCTCAGTAACAACGGTCAACTCAAAATGGTGAAAATTTGTTAGCTGAACGATTGCAATGCAGTTAAAAGTTGTTTTCAGAAAGGGCAGGAAACTTTCATTACTCGAAAATTCTTGAACGAGAAGAAGACAAAATGTTAATTTAATTTTCCTTCCGAAGAAAGCCAAATAACTTTCATTATATTCGCGTAAAAAAATTAACCACAGCAGAAGTGACTTTGGAATTTGAGAAAATCCGTTTTTTAACTGGAAGTTACTGTTTTCGCTAAAGTGAAACAACAACAAAAGATATATAAAGTCCCGGAACGGTCTAATATCTCGAAAAATGCACGTCTTGTCGATAAAAAAAATACGTGTCAAATATTTTGAATGCTATTTGATAGTGCCAAAATTAGCTCAAAACTAAATCTCCAAAAACCCCCAACCCCCATTTTTGTTTCCCCCGTTTTGTTTTAGGATGGGGGGGAAACTTTGAAATATCAAATGGAAACCCCCAATGTTTTTGCAGATTTGGATTCTACATTCAATTTTTAAAAATCTTTTGTAGATGACGCTGTAATTGCAAAAAAGTCAAACTTGCGCGAATATCTCTAGAAGTCACTTTCAAATCAAAAATATATCCAATATTTTTTGAAAGCTGCCGTATTTAATAGCGCGAAAATGAGACCTTCCTACCTTTCAGAGGGTAAGGGGGGGGGTGGCAACTTTGAAATTTTAAATGGAACCCCTATTTTTTATTGCAGAGTCAGATTCAACGGAAAAAAGTAAATTACGAGGGTTGGTCGAAAAGTAAAGCCTCTATAGCTGTAACTTTTTTAATTGGTAACCGATTTTCAAAATTCTTTTTGTATCTGATACTTACATTTGTCCTCTATGTAATGCATTATTTACTTTTTGACATAGTCCTCATCCCTTTCCACGCATTGCGCCAACGCGTGATAGTCGGGTGAACCCGTCGGAGAGGAATTCCGAGGTTGTTGTCGACACGAGGATTGAATGGCAGCTTTCACCTCGTCAGAACGCAACTCATGTCCATTAAGCTGCTTTCTCCTTTGGGAAGAGGTGAAAGTCGCAAGATGCAAAGTCTTTCATCTTTGAACTGCAGTTTTTCATCTTTGAATTGTAGGCGCTGCAAAACTTCTTATGTGTGGCGAACGTGTGCGGACGAGCGTTACAGTGCTGCAGAAGAGGGTCCAAAGCTGCCATTCAATCCTGGTGTCGATAACAACCCCGGAATTCCTCTCCGACGGGTTCACCCGACTCATCACACATTAGCGCAATGCGTGGAAAGGGATGGGGACTATGTCAAAAAATGAATAGTGCATTACATAGAAAACAAATGTAAGTATCAGATACAAAAAGAATTTTGAAAATCGGTTAACAAATAGAAAAGTTACAGCCATGGAGGCATTACTAATCGACCAACCTTCGTAAATTATTGAAAATTAATTGAATGTACCGTAGTTACTTATAGCGTAAACCAGGAATATCGAGATACTAGTCTTGTGTTTTCTGATGTTTGCTTTCATTCTGTAGGGATCTGATATTTACGTTCTATTTACTGAACAATTGTTCATTGTTTCTGTTTTATTTTAACGTGATGTTCTTTTTTTGGGTGGTAAGGGCTAATTTTAGCACTATTAAATACAGTAGCATTCAAAAACTATTCGATACTTTTTGGATTTGAAGTGCACTTCTCGAGATATTCGCACTAGTTTGACTTTTTTGCACTTACAATGCCACCCGCAAAAGTTTTTTGAGTAAAATAAATTATTTTTTTCTGTAGAATACGAATCTGCAAAAGAAAAAAAGAATTGGGAGTTCCCATTTGAAATTTCACCTACCCTGTCCCCTACAGGGTGCAGAGGATAATTTTTGACACATTTTTTTTTTTTTGACAAGACGTGTATATTTCGAAATATTGGACCCTTCCGGGAATTTTTATTCACCCGGTATAATGTTCATCCTTGTGCACATTAATTGAAACAAACAATTTCAAGTCTTGCGGGGATCCTTCTTGCTTTGTCGAAGCAAGTAAGCGTCATCTCAAGAAGTTGTTTTCTTCTTAAGGCAACATTTTCTTTTACGTTTAGGAGAAGCCGATCCGGTTTCCTGCTTCTAATTGATGATACAGCTGACAGCTGCTGTATTCATGCAAATCACTGAAGCAATCTCTCGATACATCTTGGCTGCGTGTTCATGCAAAGTTACGATCTTCGTACGTTTCCTAGGTGCTACATGCATCTCTAACGGCAGTCGAACCATCTGCAGGTTTCTAAAATCTGATGAAATACTGTACCTGCTAACGTAATGATTGCATCAGTCAACATAAAAAATGATCAAAATGATTTTTAGTGTTTGTTTTGAGTACATGATTACGAGTAATATAGAAAATATGCTTTGTTTCAATTAATTTACACAAGGGTGTAGACATGCTACTTATCGTAATCAACAACTTTGATCATATCCGTTGTCTTATTCTAGAAGTACAAATTGGAGACATCGTCGAAATTCAAGATCCGAAGAACTGAATCTAGAACTACTTTCTTGAAAATCGTTTATACGGTGAAATACAGGGTAAAAATAGAGTGTAGGGCGCTACTTGGAGAATCGCTTCCTAGGAACAAATAAGATGAAAATGTTCTTGGAATTTTTTAATAGACGGCATACATTTCGAAAAAAATGACTTCGAAATGTGATGACGTCATATCCGATACTGCGGTTGTGAAACCTCACAGCAATGCAATTATTTCATATCGAATCTCAAACTTCCAGAGGCGTGTTTTAGACAAGGAAAAAACAACGTATTAGTTGCACAACATTGGTCCTTTGAACGATAATAAATACTGTAATGTACACTGAACGACTAATTTATTAGAGACACCCCGCTAATAGCGTGTTGCGTCTCCTTTAGCGGCAAGAACTGCCTGCATACGTACGTGCTGGCATGGATTCAACAAGGTGTTGAAACAATTGCGGAGGAATAGCACCCCAGGCTGACATCACAGCGTCCCGTAATTGATGCAGGTTGGACGGTAGTGTGGAAAGGCGTCGGATGGTTCTCTCCACTTCATCCCATAAATACTCGATCGAGTTGAGATCGGCGACCGAGCTGGCCACTGAAGCAGGTGGAAGTCCGCGTCATGTTCCTCGAAGCAGTCCAAGACCATTCGAGCACGGTGACAGGGAGCATTGTCCTGCTGAAACTGTTTGTCACCACCAGGGAATACAGTCATCATGAACGGGTCACCTGATAGGCAATAATGTTCAGGTAGTATGTCGCATTCAGGGATGTGTCTACGGATATCAGAGGACCCAGTGTTCAATGCCTTCCACTGGCTGAACTATTTCAACTAAGCCACCAAAGACAATGGACATAATGTTAAATAGACATAATCACCCTATAACCAACTCCATCATATAATACTTAGTCGTGCCATTAAGGCTTTTAATGAATTGTCCCAAGAGAAGACACCCCAGACCAGCACTCCTCCTCCACCCGTCTGTACGGTTGTCTGCTGCCAGGATAGGTCCATGGCCTCGAGCTGTCTGCGCCAGATGCGCAGTCTGCCGTCCGCCTGATGAAGTAGGAACCGCGATTCGTCGGACTAGGCGCCCTTTTTCCACTCGTCCAGTGTCCAGTGGCGATGCCTTTGTGCCCTTAGCAAGCGCGCTTTCCTATTTTGCGGAGATAGCAGGCAGTGACTTCCCTTTGTACAGCTTCATTGTTGGAAAAAAATTCCCAGAAGATGTTGTTTGAGATGATGCAAAAGTACATCCATTTGTAACTTACTTACTGACTTCCCCTCGTACAAAACTTGCACGTAGAAATGACCAGCAACAGTCTGTTCAGGCGATGGCGTGCTTTCCTATTTTCACCATACTGGCTGCGTGTTGTTAAACCCAGCTCAGTGCAAGGTGCTCCGCACCGTGTGCTCCGAAATGGGTTGGGGTGCTCCCTCATTAAACTGCGCTGCAATTTGTTGGGCTGTTTCCGTCCTGTTGCTGAGGATGATTCGTGCCAGTCGCCGTAGGCCTCGTTCATCCACGGCCCTGTTTCGTCCGGAGTTGTTTGTTGGAGGTTGTTTTTTGGCATAACTTCCATTCACGAAATACCCTTGACACTGTTGCACGAGAAAACCCGAGGAGGTTCGCGGTTTGCGAAATGCTCAACTGCGCCCGTCGAGCTCCAACGATCATGCCTCGTTCAAAGTCGGTCAAATCCTTGGATTTACCCATATTCGGTCCATTTCTGCTGCTGACTGCAACTTGTTATCCAATGCTTCGGCCTGTTCCGTTGCTTGTGTGTCACCTGGAGGCACATCCATTTTCCGTAAGAGATGTCTCTAATAAATTGGTCGTTCAGTGTATGTATTTACAGTAACTATTCAAAATGTCCATCATGACTTCGATGCACTTTGTTTACCATCTCCTTGTACGCTCAAAAATATCAGGCGTTCCTCTGTTTTGCTGGCAGCCCATTTCGATACATTGGCATAGACAGCATCGTGCCCGTGCATTAAGACGGCTTTACAGTCGTTAATTGATGTGGACTAAACTATTGAGTTTAAATTAACCCAAAGATAAAAAAATCAAATGGAATGAGGCCTGGGGAATGAGGGGACCACGGGTTTTCCCCTCTCCGACCTATCCAATTATGACGATAGTTAGCTTCCAAATAATTTCGAGTTGTACGACTAAAATGGCCGGGAGTGCCAACGTGCATGAATGTAACTACCGAGAGAGAAGGCATCCGCAATGAAACCAAATTTAGGGCTAATTATTGGTAGAAATCAACGATCTGTAGATATATAGGGTGATTCAGAAAGGTAGGTCAAGAATGAAATACCATGTACAGTTTGTAGCGGGGAACAATATTTTTCCTATAAACATGGGTCCGGAAATGCATCCTTACAGAGATGATGCAACTTGTACGAGGTAGGAATGGATGTGCGTTACCCGGACGGCGATGATAGGGTCGATGTAAATTAGGATCTAAACATGTAAATTGTTCGTGTTCTCTCCTTTAAAAGAGAGGAGATGTTGGTTACGGAAAACAGATCGCGTCAGGTGCCGTTAAGTGGTAAAGTTTCAAACTCCTGATAGGGTGGCGCTGCAGTTGGGCCGATTGAACATGCAGCACCACTTTTCAATAGAGCTCCCGCCCTATCGGGAGCTAGAAACCTTAGCTTCATTTTAACAATGGAGCTCAATGACCATTTATATCTATAGACCGTGGTAAAAATACGATTCAAAATGGTCGAATTATGTAACAATTTATATTATGTTTCTAGGAGATGTTGGTTACGGCATGAGCCACTGAAAATATTTCAAAATCATTTTTCTTAAAACGTAAGCCTGCTATTAAAAAACTTCCAAGAGTATTTTTATCTTATTTTATCCTTAGGAAACCTTCCTCCATTTCGTGCCCAACATTTAATTTACACCCTGTATTAAAATTAAACCTTTATTTTTGTTATTATTTCATTTATGAGAAACAATTGGCGTCGATATTATTTTGAGTTGTCGAGGAAAAGAGAAAACTGTTTTCAATGAATAGTCCAGGCGGTTACTAAATTTGAACTTGGAAATTTTCAATTTTTAAAATTTTGTCTAAATACTTTGAATGGTTTGTTGGGAAAGAGCTCAAAGAGCTTACAATATCGATAATAATGTCCTTTTTGTATTTGAAGAAATAAAAAGTGAGTGTATTTATTTTGTGAACCAAAGGTTAAATTTTTTTCAAGTAGATTTAAAGCGCAAATATTTTCAAAAAATTCTTTAACTTGTCTTCCTTGATAAACATTTTAAAATACGGTATCATTTGTTTGATATTTGTGAACCTTCATCCGAGGAGTTCTGCTTCATTCTCTCTGGGTTTTCTTTTGTAAACAAGGAGATAGGGTTAAGATAAAAATATGTTTTTTTGGAATATCGATTTGTGGAAATGAATTCCAACTGCACTTGCTCATGTTAAGTTGAAAGGGGAGTGTTGACGACGTCTGACAACATAATAACACACATTCCAACCGATGTCGTCTCACTTTGTAAAAAATAATAAAGGTTGGAACGAAATTATTAAAAAAAAATCGACGTTATTATTTGTAGGGAGGTTAAGTGTAAGAAAAATCATTTTCGCCCGAAAGAACAAGCCTAAAGAGGTGGAGGGAGGAAGAGAAGAGTTCAGTGGGCAGGAATGTCGATTCAAGACGTTCACCTGGCTAAACACGATTACCTTGTCGATGTTGCCACGGTTTTCTCTTATATCTTTTCAGGGCCAGGATCTTAATTCTTACTCTTCCCTCGAGACTTTTACGTGATCCGGTGGCTCTTTAATACGCTTTTCCTTTCTCTGTCTGCTGGAAACAATGGAAGAGGAACGCTGAAAACCTTTTTGACGAGAAGAGTTCCCCGTTTTCGCTCTTTTGTGCGTTTAATCCCAAATGGTACCGCGAACAAAAGAAGCCACCTCAGTCGCTGCTTTCCATCCTACTTATTGATTGGAACTGATATCTGGAAACGCATTGCTTCCAAATAGCTCGACCTTCTTCAAAATGCTCTCCCCGGGTTATAAATTCGGTCAACGTCGTAGATTTTGTTATTGCTTGGGATTATTTCTCTAAAGAAATAATTTTTTTATTTTGCCCAACATAAAATTCGTTTTCTTGCCTCCAGAAAGAAGGACATTTTCCTTATTTTACAACGTAATGAAATTGCAAAAAAATTCATTTCCTTCCCTTAGCTCGTGTTGGAATTCGTTAATCCGGATATGGCAGAAGGCACTGTGTAGATTTGCTATGCAGATGAAGGACGACAATTATGTGTCGCAACCCCTTCTTCCGTGTACATAAATATTCCGAAAAATCAATTTAAATCAAAGAAACACCGCGGATGTTTCACAGAAATTGAATTTTATCTAATAAGAAAATAAACAAGAAAAAAAATAAATAAAATTACTTTTAAAAATAGCCGACTTTAAAACTTCGATTTGTAAGATCAATTTCCGGTTGTAAGTAGATTGGTTGTCAAGAAAAGTTGCCTATTGATTTTCCTACCGAGTGATAGATTAAGGGTCAGCTATGCCAATATGAACTATCTAAGAGATGACGAAATATCGTCGACAGTTCTATTATTTTCCTTTTTTCTTTCGTAATGCCATCTTCGAAAGTGGCTTTCATTTTTTGTCATTCTAAACCACAAGTTAGTCTAAACATTCAATGTTACATACTCCCTCTCTTTTTTGCTCTTGTTAGCGAAAAATTATGTGATTTTCCTACTTTGTTTTAAAATAAGAAATCAGACCAACTTTAAATTGCTCAAAACTTAATTTCTCTTTTTTCCTAAATTATAAAATGCCACGTATTATCTTGTTAACCTGACTCGGTGACTGAGAGCGCAGGGGCACAGGTCTTATCGCTCTTAAGTAGATTGGTTCAAACCGAGTTGCGGTTCAAATTCGGTTCTGGTATGGATGCCTGTGTTTGTGCTTAACTGGCTATGCGAAAGGCAGTGGAAAACCACCACATTATTTTCCAAGAATACCAGTAATGATGAATTATTGGCCGCCTACCTCCTAATCAGAGAAGGCACATCACGAAGAATAAGATTATCTGGTGCTCTATCAAACAAACACAATGGAGAACAAGTGAGATGTGTCCTATGTAAAGTTAATTAACTGTATTAATTTATTCCACCCAAACTTATCAGAAGTAATTACCAGCTTGATTAGATACACTACGTAAACGATCGTTGTTCATTTTCGATCGATCGAACTTTTCATGTCAAATTTTACAAAGAGCTTGATGTTGATTAGGAAACTCCGTGGACGTCATTAATTTATGAGCATTCATTCAGTTCAACCCGAATCAATAATTTAATCTGATGCGGTTTTTTTGCGTGGGAGTACGGCTGTTGATGTTTGTAAACCAAGCAACAGTTGCGAACTGCAGAAGTTTCTCATTTAACTGGAAATTGTAGACAAAGTTGGTTTTATAACATATAATTAACTTTATGGTCATCAATGATGAAAAGCTCAAAGTATGAAGGTTTATATGTTTTGGCATTTGTCGTTTTACCGAGCGGGACATCGGCAAGGCAACTATCGATTGATTTTGTACAAAGGAAACAACTCTATTATGACGTTACTATTTGTTGAAACTCATAGGATCATTTCTGGAAAGTATTCTAAGTAGGGGGGGGGGGAGTATATATAGAACTATTTTACTGAGCTATTACATAAAATAATTTTTTCAAAACAAGTGAGTTTTGTTCTTGGAGTTCGTTCATATATGTTGTCATCAAAATTTCAGTATTTTTTACCCCTCCCCCTACTGATGATGACATCATCATCTGTAAAGTTAACCCCCTCCCCCACTTAAAAAGAAGTAAAGAATAAAATAAATGTGTATTCAAAAAAATTTTTATTAAAAAACTCAAAACAGTTACATTTCGTTCCATTCTTGTTCCATCTGTATAATTTACAATATTCTCACTGTTTTTCCACTGGAAGTGGTACATCGGAAAATTAAATTGAATGTATTAAAAGTAAGGCATATAAATGCACTGTTGTAATTCGATAAAACGGTTATTACATTCACATCAACTTTACAGTTGTCCACCCATTCAATATATTCTTGATTTAGTTCATCTTTAAAGATGCAGGGTGACTAGCGACCGGGAAAACCGGGAAAACTCAGGGAATTTTACAACATCAGCAAAAAAACGCGAAATAGGAACGAAAAATTTGAAAAATGTCAATAATATTCTATGAAGATAGATTTTTTTTGCTGCCGGTGGTCAGGGAAATTACGTGAACATCAGGGGAAAAGTCGGAAAAATCAGGGAATTTTACAAAATCGTTTTGCTAAACACCCTGATTATTAGCTTCGGACCCTGAAGATTTTATTCCATTATTCAGACTCTGAAAATGGTCATTAGCTCACTTTGTCTTTGTGCTGCACTTCTAACTGGTCTCTTATTTGTGCTATCCATCCGGTTGGAAAATTTTTTTGTGATCTTCTGTGCTTTTCAATGAGGCATGATACAAGCCACAATTTCTGTAATGGAACGTCTTGCATTTTAATCTTGCTTAAATCATACTATCATTTAAGAGTGTGATTCTAATAGATTGTGATACTGTACTTGCAAATTCTTTTCTCTACCATCCCTTGTATTGATGGACAAAATGCATTATAAGGTATTTGGCGAAGTTCAAATTTGGATTCCTCTTGCAGTTTATGCCCAAACTGAAGATTTTGAAAGAGTGGCAAAAACTTTCCCAACTGGAAGAGCTGCAGTTAATTTTCCTTTATTCATCACAACAGGCACAGGGTTGGGAAGAAACCTGCTCGGGATGATTGTAGCAAGGCGACAATAACAGCCAATCATATCGAACAAAAATTATGAGAGCCACGTCACATGTTTTTCTTATAAAGCCAACTAGAAAGAAAGACCCTGAAACTCAAAAGTCATCTGACCATCTTAGTCCGAGCAACAATGTGGCCTTCATTGTTTCCAACAAACGAAAAAATACTGATTATTAAAATCCAAGATGGAGACATTGTTGCTTGGACTAAGATGGTCAGATGACTTTTGCGTTTCATGGCCTGTCTCGTAGGCCTCGCTTTTATCAGATATGTGATTGATAAAGAAAAAACAGAAAGAAATTAAAATTAAAAGAAAATTTATATATTTTGTCCGCTAAGAAAATTCAAAGCTTGAATGCGTCATTCAAATAATTAATTGTTGATTACATTTGTTTCATCATTTACATGTATAAATATCGTCGGCCCCATTTCGTTGGTGCTGACGTCAGTGAAATCTGCCACCCCCTCCCCCTCATCATCAATCGTCAGCATTTTCAAACCCCTCCCCCCTATCTAATGATGACGTAATACATGGGCGAGCCCTTGGTAAGATTATAAACAAAGCTGCGCAACTAATCATAAGTGTTATGTACAAAAGCACCCTTTTAGTTCAGTGATTATCCATCGATTTTTCAGCTTTCCTATCCGATAATCTCCAATGAGAAATATTTGGACGAAATAAAGGAGAATAGACTTATATCAGAGTCTTGTCTGATCTAGGTTAGAATCGGTTCGAGTCGTTGTGTCGTTTCTTTTTCATTTTTTTATTTTTTATTTTTCGATCAGTTTTGTGGACTTTCTAAAGATTGTTGCTACAGCTTGGACTCGAGCCAGAAAAGTTTCCCTTTTACGCTCTTATCAAAATGTGCCTCCAGTTTTAGCACAGATGGCAAATAAAATTTTTAGCCTTTTTCGTATATATATATATTTTAGGTTTTATTCTTTTCCAATGTTTTTGATCAATGGTCTAGCTCCGTTTGCTTTGTTACCATTTTCTCCTTCGTAAACCCTCGCGGCGTCTAACTGTTTATTATACGTTAATTATTGGATGAAAAATCGCAGAGTTAATCTTTACGCCTACTGATACAGGAAAGTTTAATATAGAAATCTGAAGACTGGAAACTTAAATCAAAAGCAAACGAAAAACTTTATAATGATAGTTAATTTGGATTTGCAAAAGAGGAAATTGGGTTATAGCACTGTGAAAGAAAACGATACATTATAAAATTCGAATTATGTGATCATCCTGTTTTTCCATGAATATGTATATGGTTACAGTGTTTACATTCTCCATTTGGAACTGCATTATTCATAAAATGACTTCATTGATGATATTTCATTGATAACAAGGAGGTGGATTGCAGCGCTAATGGAATAGATTTCAGAGTTATTTGCATAATTTCCCTTACTATTTCCAAAGATTACAAAATAAAACAAATTTTGCTACACTGTTTGTCCAATTTTACCAATAAATTAGTCGAAGAAGACTGAAATATTATGCATTTACAGATGGTTCATTAGATGTAAGGATAAAAATAGCTTCCTTTAAAAATATTCACAACATATGGCATATAGAAAAATTATAACCATGATATTAAAATTTCATTACCACTATAGATAAAAATAAAACAAACATCATTAGAAAAAACAATAAAAAAAATCTTTTGGCTTTTAACTGGTGCATTTTTTTAAGAAACAAATGACGTCTTCCATGCCATCCTAAACGTTTCTCTTTTTTTAGTTAATGATATTAATTTTTGCCTATTTTTTCTTGAAAAAAATGCTTTTATAATTTGTCTAGGAAAATTACACTCTAGGGAAAGGAGAACAATCAATGGCTTGGGTGGATTAGGTTCGGTTTAAGTGTTGGGGGCGGGCAGGTGACAGTTGAACCACTATGTGTGTGTGTGTGTGTGTGTCCACTTAGAGTTGGCTAAGTAATCTCATTGGTTAGCCTGTCGAAAGTTCCCCAGCTGCTCTGGTCGTTTTGCAATTGCTTTCGTTTTTCTCTTCTGAAAGCCAGAGGACACCGACCTGGTTCCCTTCACGTTCTTATTACCATCAACCCACAGCCCCTTTGCCTTTCTTCTCATTTTAACGGTTCAATAAGTGTCACATCTGTTTAGGGCGATGGGGGCTTCACTAAATAAAAACGACTCTTTCATTTCTCGCTAATTCAGGTAAACAAATGACATCTTTCATCCTGTCCTAAACTTTTCTCTTTTTTTAATATTAATTTTAGGCTACTTTTCTGTCTCTGCTATTATCCACATTAATGAATGATAATGCATGTCATGTCAAGGGAGCGTTGACCTCAAACAACTAAGAATGGCCTTAAAACACCTAAGATGGTTACAGGAACGGGGGGAGGGTGTAGAAAGGAAATTTAATTAGCGTAGTTCTTTATTACTTAGATGTTTCTATAGACAGAAAAACAGTGTTAGGTATTTTTAGAGATGCGAAGCCAATAATGTGGAGAGGTCAAGAAGAACTTATAATTAACGAAAAGATCAATGGATGATAAGAAACTTTTCCGTATAGTTTACTAAGAAAAACTAAGTATAGCAATTTAGTTTTTTATGCGTCTTTTACACCAGTTAGCAAATGTTGTTGTGTATGGGATGTTTATCTTCGTCTGTGGACGAAGCAGGCCGCCGATCTTAAAAAAAAAACTCGTTTTGGTGAACCATTTTCGTAACAGCTCTTTCAAATCACTTACATATTTATGAAATCGATTTTCAAAGAGAGCCCTAAGTAAATAAATCTTCATCTAACATTCAAGAAAATATCATAACATTCATAAAAATTCATGCAATTTTTCACGATGAAATTAAAATATTCATAGAAAGCGATCAAGAAAAACAAGCCCAATCACAATCTAATTCAAAAGAGACAAACAATTGCAAAAATGCTGTTCCACATTAAAAACATGTTTTCTTTAGGAACCTTTTCAAACATAGTTTCCCAAGCCCTTCACTTTAGACACTATTGGTTGCGCATATACAGAGTGTTTACTAATGAAGCAGTGATTTGAAAGATCTTAGGCTGACGTTCAAGAGATCACAGATTTGGCGACGGAAATGCGGCGGAGCCCCACCCTGTTGAAAGATGAAGCATGCACTTGATGGTTTGCACTGTGGCATGAGCAAATTTTCAAACATGTTCAGATTAATAAGCTTTATCACTATTTTCCGCAAAGAAAAACCTTCCAAAAATTTTGCATTTTGGGTGGCCGGCAATTCAAACAAAAATTCAAAGATCTGGTTCTTTTACATAACCAAACTTCATCATCACATTGGTAATAGAATTCAAGAAACCGTAGCAATTATTGGCTCACGTTGCATATAGCAAACCTTAGCTGGCTCAAATTGAAGGCGGCGTTAGTAAGTTTTAGACTTTCCACATTTAATACGGCCAATGAAGCACGTTGAAATCAGAGTTATGTTTATTAAATCCATCTGAGACTAATCGAGCACATTGTTTGCTGAAAATGATCCTCTGGGTTGCAGAACACTGTAACCATAGACAGGTACATCTAGTCTACAACAATGTTGAAATAGCTTGCGTCATTACGAGAGGTTTCCATTGCTATTAGAGGACTAAGAGTGTGACCCAGGGAAAATTGCGCAGACATTATTCTACCTCCCTTCATCTGTAGGGTTGTCACTTTGCAAGATGCTCGTGCTCTTTGCGCATTATTCTCATCCTTCCTTCAGCATGGTGGAGAAGGAACCGACAGTCATCGAGCTAAGCCAGTGTTTTTTCATTCATCATGTCTCCAATTACGATACTCCTTGACCCAGAGTAAGAGAACGTTTCTGTTTTTGTCTATGATAGCAAAGGCATCCTAAATGGTCTCGTACTATTACAACCTGGGACACGCTCCTTCATGTTGTGCTTTCATATATGGCTTTTTGTGCAGCAGTCTTGTGCTGAGCTGTAACCTTTTCTAGCCACGTGCACTTACACCTTGAAGTTTAATTGAAGAACCACCATTTTCTGAACACCCGATATACTGTTGCACATGAAAAACAGGATTTTAGCTGTTTCCGAACTACTAGAACCGACTCTTCTTGCACTTGAGATCATGCCACGTTCGAAGTTCGTTATTTTATCCATGTTTAGGTTAACTCTGCTCCCAACTTTTGTGCAGATAACTCATTTGTGCCTTGCACGAGCAAAATAAAGCGGCAACTCAAAACGTAATTGTAAAGTGCAAGAACAGGTGCCTGCTTTATCACTTAACTTCCACTTTAATTGTTTAGCAGTATTTAGAACACTTGGAAACAGCTTAGCCGCGTTGGTCCAGTTGGTAGAGGACAGGAGCCCCTGGTTCAAGTCCAATTTTTCTTTTCATTTTCATCTTTAGTTAATATGTTTTTATTTCCTACATATACAGGAGTCATTTTCTCAAGCAGTTGATTTCTTCTAAGCATTCATTAGATTATATGACTTAACAAATTCTTTACTTTTCACACTATCGCCTCGCTTCTTTCAAATTGAATTTTCCCCAACCGATGCTCGGATAAAAATTTTCTGTTTCCCAGTTGCATTCTTTAAAGGGTTTCCGACCAATTCATTTAAAGAATAAAATAAATTATTTTATTTAATTCATCATCCAGCATTATTCATTGTGTACTTGGATAACGACGATTAAAATTGACGTTCTGTGCTCCAGGCGTCAAGCAATATGTTTTGTCACTTGAAGTATTCGGCTGCAGTTGTGGCGTACTTGCGAACGATTTCGGCTAAGCTTGAAAATTCCAAAGGGAATTTAAAAAATTCGGCACACGTACCATCTGCATTGCAGCGCATTATCTGAACACGTACCAACAATCATGTGTCTTTAGGACTTTGCTATATCCTTCCATCGCCCGTTAACTTTGAATAGACATGAATAATGCTGTGATTACACGTCTTTTAATATAAAGATATCATCCGCGGATTCTTTATCAGCTATTCATTTATACGCGAATTCAAAAGTGTAAATCAGTTCACGACGCCCGCGTTGTGTTCGCGCCTATCCGTGGTATGTACACCGAATGTTCTCCCACTTACTCTACCACTTGAAAAACATGCTTCATGTTCGAGCAGACATCCAAGATATTCAATAATTGAATCCCTCAGTATCACCATGGTAATCCCTTCTATTACTGTGGTATCACGAAGCCTCAATTTACACGCCAACTTCTTGCATATTCCAGCCGTTTGATGAGCCGTTGAAAGAAACTCGGTAGAAATCATGGCAAGCAATGCTGACGCAGTTTTTAACTCAGATAGAAGGGAAAAATCACCAAGACTATAAACATACTGTGTCATTAGATTTAAATTAATATTAATAAAATGCTTATGTGTGGACTTATTTGTAAAGTAATAAGCATAAAATAACTTCATAAATTATATACTGTAGTACAATAGTATATAATGGGTATACGAAATGATGTGTTTATAGTAATGGGTAGGGTGAGAATTGAGGAGGGTCTTCGGGAATCTAAGCGATTTTTTTTTATAATATCAATGGTTCAGTATCCACAAATTGCCTATCCGCACTGCTTTCCAAGAACGTAATCTTAACCTCCGCAGATCAACTGTACGTTGTATTTTTATTCACTCATATGCATAACATTTCATTCATGTCCCATTAAAGAGATTTCAAAATAAATATTTTTAATCCCACGAACTATTTAACTTTTATACCACCATTTGTCATCATAATTACAGTTATAAAATCTTAAAAGTTATTGCAAGTTATAGAAAAATTAAATTTTTTACATGCAATACAGTTAAATTTCATATCAACCAGGAAAGAATTATTCAAATGAATCCAATCTATTCGTCTAATATTCAAGAAAAACAGCCATATTTACATTATTAATAAAATGTTTATTGGCAATAATTTTCTTATCCTGTATAACGAAGTGTTTTCTTTGATTCGTAGATGGGATGTTCCAGGCGGTAGAAATCCTTGATACGGCGGGTTCCCACCATTTCCCGGCGATGCGTGAACTGAGCATCCGTTCGAGCCGGGCTTTCGTCCTCGTCTTCTCCGTGGACAATGAGCAATCCTTTTACGAAGCTGTCAATCTATGGAAACTTGTGCGCAAGATTAAAGGTAAACTTTAATTTCAACTCGGTTTTACAATGAAAAAAATACTATGCAACCCCATTTTATTTTTTAATATTAATGTTTAGAAAATAATAAAAATTAAACTGAATATTCGTTTAATTTCATACTTTATAATAATTAATCAGAATAAGACTCTGTCAGTTGTGAGGCAAAATTCATAATCTTAAACAATACATGGCCTTTATACAGATATCGTCGATTGCATACAAACTCGAAGAAAACACTATCTTTGAATCCTCATTGCTGTTCGGGGTTCATCTGATCCAATGAAATTTTGAATATGAACGAGTATCCCAAGCTCTTAGACGAACTTTCTGTAGGGTTCAACAATGATTAAACCAAAAGAAGACGAATTAATCATTAATGCTAGAATTAAAATAGTTAAGAAGAATTTTATATTTTAGAGATAAACAAATAAATTGTTAAAATGTCGTGAATAATAAGGAGAATTTACCTGCATTACTGATTCGTTTATTTCACTTTTTTAAAAATAAGAATTAAAATAATTGAAAAAGACAAACAAAGTAGTTATCTAACAACTAATAATAGTCAATATATGACTCATTATCCAATAATAAGTCATCGTTATCCTCAGACAATATCCTCATTATTGGATAAGTCAACATTACCCGTTACCTATCGAAATGAGTTAAAGAGTGGAAATTTGAAAAATTACTCAATATATCCCAAGGACATGCGGTCGAGAATCTTCTAAGAATCTAATATAATCCAGAAATTGCTTGTGGTCGACCAGAATGCAACTTTTAAAAAATCTCTGAAATTCTTGAGCCAATTCCTTTAACAAGTGCAACGATGTTCACTCCCCTGACACTATCTGAATATTTATAAAACTTCACCGAGGTTTATTCACGATGCATTGCGTACAAGTGATTGTTTTCCTCTTCTGAACTCAACCTTACACTAATATCCTTATTAGGACACAAATATATGCAAATTAACTACATGGCGATCGAAATTAGGATAGCTTCCCGAGTATAGCTCGTTGTCATTCTCGGGAAGGCATGTGTAAATTATAAACACTAAACATTTAAACAGAATAGGATTTTTTCATGAATAATCTCATGTAAGATTTTAATTATTATACCTCTTTTAAATTCCAGTCATTTTTCGAGTTTTCAGGAGAAGAATCTTTTGAACATTCCTTAAAGGACTTTTCTTACGAAATTCTTATTCCATTCTTTTCTGTTTCTCTTTCATTTCTGGTATTTTCTGCGGAACGAGGATAAATGATATGTCACATGATATCCACTAAGTCCTTGATTGGCCAGGAGGCACATTCCTTGCCCCATGGCCACTTTATCAGGTGAATTGATTCATACGGTTTCGTTGCTATAGCAATCATCAATAAGGTAACGAAATCCCCTCTGGAGACTCTATGGACTCCATTAAGAAGAAAATTGAAGATCAAAGTTGAAATGAAAAAAATTAAAAGACAACAAACTTTGAATATATAAAGTTCAATGGTATCTCCAGTCAGTTCATCTACCTTCATTCGAATCGAATTCTATTCAAAAACAGAAGATCTGAACTCCTTTTAAGAAACTATTCCTTTCCGAATTTTCCTGCCTTTGTTTGAAATCCAGGAATGTAACAAAGGAAAAACTTTTCTCATTGATTGCACAATTTCGATTGTAAGGAAAAACGATTCTGAAGTTAAGAACAAAATGAAATATTTCCTTCGGATAAGACAGTTTTATTATTTTTGTAAAAATGATTTTATTTTTGTTTGAAGAAAAGTTTTTTTCCATTAAGAATACAAAGACTCGTTAAGCAAGAAAGTTTATTTGAATAAAATGCAACATTAATGCCCCCATTTATTTCTATATTTTAGTTGCTCCGGCTGAATTTCCTCTGTGCCTCTTACGTTTATGAACGTCAGAGGGCCCAAAACGTTTTATACTGAGGTACATTGTGTGGACCAAAACAAGTATTTTCTGCCAATGAACAAAGAGGGTCGGAAATGCTTCCTTGCTTCGAAAGACAATTCTAAACCTCAGGCAGCAACACTCCTTCATTTCCTCTCATAAAAAAGACTTTCTGAAATTTTTAATACGCTTTCTATTCCTATAGCCAATAGTGGTTTGACCCCACGGGTGAGCCCATTTTTTAAAGCAGGTACATTAAGTTTTTGTATATTTTCGTTGCCATATCAGAACTGATTAAGAACACCGAGGACATTGGAACTTCTTACAACATCTGAAATGTCTGACATGCTGTAATCATGGAAATACAAGAACAATGGAAGTTACGCTTGGAAATGCAAGAGCGTAACTATGGGAATACAAGAGCAGCTGTTGTCTGGAACCCTGAGTTATCGCTTTGTACTGAACGCTCCCCTAATCGTAACTTGCCACATTATTACACTTTTACATGTTTACATCAGCATCTCGGAATTAGCGGTTCCGTTCAAAAAAAAGATGCATGATTCAGACCAACGTTGAACCAGATGAGCATCTGAAACCGAGGAAGATATTCTGCTGTGAATTCAAATAACAGGCGCTTTTGCCTCCACAATTGGAATGCACAGTAGCTTTGTCTGAAATGTCCTGCTTGGCAACCATCTACATGCTTTCCACCATCACTTGCGAAAGTTGCCGATTATCCTTATCGCATGGGGTTTTTCCAGTTGTTTATGAAGCAAACTGCTATCTTATGTGAATTCCCTTCAGTTGTTCTGTTCACCAATGAAGCGTATTTTACTCATGAAGCTGTGTCTAACGTTCATAATTAACATTGCTGCACGTACTAAATCATCCATGGGTTCCAAAAGCGCTTTGTATCAACATACAGGCAGGCCTTGTGTGTGCTGAAGCGATCGGGCCATATACACTGCCTGATCGCCTGGACGAAATGACATGTCGGGTGCTTTTAAAAGACACCCTTTCTGAACTGCTAGAAATTGTGCTATTGACTATAAGGCAAGAAATGTGGTTTCATCCAAAGGATTCAAAAGCATCTGAATGCTACATATAGTTTTAAGTGGATAGGACGGGAAGATCCAGTTGCTTCTCTGGCTAGGTCGGCTGCTATGACATCTGTGATCTTATAAGCAAAAATGTCACCAAAAACTGTGGATACTCACATAAGAGGAGAAATAGGCAAAGTCTTCCACTTGTCCACAATATGTACATTTCGGATGGTATGCATCCTTCATTCAGTATATGTTGAATAAACTTTACCCGTATTGTGGACAAGTGGAAGACTTTGCCTGTTTCTCTTCTTATCTGTGCTCTTCTTTTTCTGGAGATATTTGCACAATTTGGTATACTAGAGGCCATTGAATCCGCAAAGAACCTACGTCACAAATTGTAGAAGCAACAGAGAACATTCGTGACATCTTCGCAACTTCGAACAACTCTTGTAATTTGCTATAACCACCTCAGAAAAGAACAAAGCAAAATTTAATCAAAGAATGCCTGTTGCGTTTTGTACGCACCCAATCACCTCAGTCGCATTTGCTGCTTGCGGTTCAGAATTTTCAATCGTAACAACAAAGCAATTCTGACTCCTAATTCACTGATAGAAAATGTTTATTTTCCACTTTATATTGTCTAGCAGCTTGGTTCAAACGTTTTTGAGCACTTTTTTTTTTATAATGTATGAATAATGTAGCAGGATTCGCCTTGCAGATGACCCTGGAAAAAACATGAACGGGACTGTCTGTAGCCTTGCAAAAAAATACATGAGCCGAGAAGCGCAACTCTCAATTGCTTTTCCTGGAGATGAATCAGTATCCTAACATGAGCCGTATAAGGAAAGTTATCTATTGCACAGAAAAATTTAAGAAAAAAACCAGCTTAATCTATATATATATATAAATGAATTGCTGTTCGTTAGTCTCGCTAAAATTCAAAAACGGCTTGACCGATTTGAATAATTTTTTTTGTTTTGTTTCCTCTAATACAGGGGTGGTTTAGAAAAAATAAGAATAAGGAAAACCAACCCCTAAGGGTGTGGCGTTGTTATTGAAAATTTGTTAACACATTAACTGGTGTTGCATTGTATACTTAACACATTAACCTCTTTTAAGGAAGGAGGGTAACGAATTGTAGAGTGTGCTATCCATGTAGCGTGATATCTCCACTAAGACCTACCTAAAACCTTCCCAGGGTCCATCGGAATTACCGTGAAAAATTTCATCAAGATTGGTCTAGCCATTATGAGATGCATAGCGAACAGATAGGTCCATGTGTGCTTCTTTCTTATATAAATCTATAGTTTAATTCCAATCTTGATGAAATTTGCAAATTTGATCTCCAAATCAAGAGGAAGGTCACTGTCTACATGAGATTTTGAAAAAATAATATTTATCGATAATAATTCATGGATTTAAATTCAAATTATGGACCAAAAATATATATCTCCTGACGAACAATGCAAGGTAAAGTTTGTGCAACAATAGACTGCTCTGTTTGTTTCAACAGTAGTGATAGCAACACGGAATTCTAAAAATGATATGATATTAAATGCAAAAATTGGAGAAAATATACCAGATTCAGCCAATCAAATCGTTATGTATGTAAGACATGTTCATTAAGACATGTAAATAAATCTGAAGACTGATCATTTTGTAAATTTCATTAACAAAAATATTTTGAGGACACACGACTTATATGCATAAATCGAGGACCATCCTCTTATAAAATATAATATTCTTCGGGCTTTCTAATTTCCTGACCATAATTTAAAGTTTCACGTAATGGTCGTCAGCATACAGCTGGAAGGGTCTTCCTCCTTTGAGAATCAGTGAGAATTGTAACAATACATATAATTCCTGTCCTTTTTGCTTTTCATAGAATTGATAGTTCTTAGAATGTAACATTTTCTTGAAAAGCTTTAAAAATGAGCATTAAATGGAAATAATGGAGAGTTAGCAGACTATTGAGAAACAGTGGAAAGGCGGCAGAGAAAGCAGCCCCTTCGCTTGCTGCTGTATCGATATTTCCAGCACACAGCTTCAACTAAACAAGTGGTGAGTGACCCTGTGGCCGTCGATGCAAATGTGTCAACAGAAGAAACTGCGACTGCCAGATCACACCAAGTGATGAATGCACCAGTTTTGCTTCAAGACCTCGAGAGCAGAGTGTGAATTGCAGCAATTTACCAATTAGAAAAATTGATGGAAAAATTCCGCTACCTGGATTCGAACCAGGAACCCCGACTGTCATGGTCGATGCCTCTATCAATTGGGCTATCACAGACACTTGAACAGCTATGTTGTTACTCAGTGTCTTAAAGACAACCAAGTTGTCATGAAGGAAAGCCCAATGGGAGGTGGGCACCCAGTTCACAGATCGTGAATTTCTCCTATCCAAACCATCAGAAAGTTAGATGAACACACAATAAGAAATAAAGAAATTAAACTGGAGCAAACACCAAACATTAGGCAAAGACTACTTGGTTGTCTTTAAGACACTCAGTGATAGGATGGCTCTTCAGGTGTCTGCGATAACACAATTAGTAGAGGCGTCGACCATGACATTTGCGGTTCCTGGTTCGAATCTAAGTCGCAGAATTTTTCTATCCAGTTTTTAAATTAATATCATTTACCTGTTGCTTGGAGTTTGCTCCAGTTTAATTTCTTTATTTCCTAACAGTTTATCAATTGTTGGAATTGCAGAATACACAGACACAAACGATCATGTACATCCATCGCCACCCAAGAAGAGAATTTTGGAATTGTGGAATGTTTAGATAAACAAATTAATTTTTAAAGGTAAGATCGCACAAAATAGAAGAACTACAGCCATAGCCAGGGCTGAAAAAACGTCAGATCAAACTACTGTTTCATTTTCATTCTATTTCCTCCCACTTTCTTAGCCATACACATTATTCCACACATTGTTTCTCCTGCACTATGGGTAAACTCGATCAGCTATAAACAACACTCCAACACGAACCAGGGAGAGCTGTTACAGGGCCATCCATTAGGAACATTTTAAAAGTTTTTTTCGGTTTTTCTATATGAATTTTTACTGTTTTAATGTGTTACTTTTTACTGTATATTCCCATTCAGATATTGCAAACTTTCATCAAAAAAGAGCCCGAGCAACGCCGGGTATATCAGCTAGTCAGAAATGAATTCTAAGATTAAGATAACGATTCAATCAATTAACAAAAACAACAATAATTGAAAATGATTTTAGAAAATAAAAGGTGGAAAACAGAAAAAAGGAAGAATTAGAAAAACAAATCAATGAAGATGCCCAAGTGTAAAAAAGTGTTAAGATAAAGTATTTTAATAGATATAATCTTTAAAGCAGTTCTTCAATTCCTCTCCATTGCAGAACTGCTTTGCCCCTATTGCTGATAATAAGATTTTCTCACGAGTTTTGCAAAATGAAATCATCATCCCAGGGACTGCCTTATTAAAAAAGAAATAATATTAACTATAAATAAATTCTTTTCCTTTCTCTGATCAGCAAAGTTAATGTTGTCGAAGTCAGTTCCGAAAAGGAATTAAGTTTTATTCTCGGGTTTCTTAGATAGCCTTTAATATCGCAGAGATCATACCAAGTAAGAAAAGTGGCGAACTTAGATTCTCTACTTCTTGGAATCCTCCTCTATCTGCAACCTCCTAAAGGCGATCGCATCCGGTCAAATGATAAGTTCTGACTTCCGAATGTGTTGCCGTGCGACTACTCTTCTATATGTGTCGGCCTTTAACTTGATAAACCTGAATAACCTTCAGGAATAAAAAAGACGGACAAGGACGTTTTCAAAGTCGTTTCAGGGCCAACTTTGTTTTTCTTTAATAGGAACCACGTTGTAATAATTTTTCTGTCGAAAAATGGAAGAAAAAAATTCTGCGACCTGGGTTCGAACTAGTAACCTCGGCTGTCATGGCCAACGCCTCTACCAGTTGGGCTATCGCAGACACCCGGTCAGCCAACCTATCACAAGGTGTCTTAAAGACAACCAAGTTGTCATGGTTGAAAGCCCAATGGGAGGCAGGCACCCAGCTCACAGATCGAGAATTTCTTCTATCCAACCATCATTTTTCAATATAAAAATTATTACATCATGTTTGGAGGTTATCTCCAGTCTATATTTAATTAGGAACCACGTTATTTAACAGATTCCTATTCTGAATAAAATAAAAGAAAACTGTATAATTGAATGAATTATAAAGAAAGTGATAACCTCTAATCAACGAAGACTAAAGAGAAAAGAAATATGGGATACGTATTTAATAATTTTTCAATTGAAAAATGGAAGGAAAAACTCTGCGACCCGGATTCGAACCAGGAACCTCGACTATCATGGCCGATGCCTCTACCAATTGGGCTATCGCAGACACCACGGACAGCCAAGCTGTCTCAAGGTGTCTTAAAGACAACCAAGTTGTCACGGTTGAAAGCCCAATGGGAGACGGGAACCTGGCCCGCAGATCGAGAATTTCTCCACTCCAAACCATCAGAAAGTTGATGAACTCACAAGTTGATGAGAGCCCAATTGGCAGAGGCATCGGCCATGATAGTCGAGGTTCCTGGTTCGAATCCGGGTCGCAGAATTTTTTCTTCCATTTTTCAATTGAAAAATCATTACCTATGCTTGGAGACGTATCTCCAGTTAATAATTATTATTATTCACTTGTGGATACGTATTTCTTTTCTGTTCAATCTTTGTGGATTAGAGGTTATACTTTTTCTTTTTAGTTACGCATTCTGTGCTAAAATTAATAATTTTTGTCCTAAACATTTTTTAAATTCAGATTCATAATTAAATAGTATTTGAATATTAAAGATTTGAGGCATTTGGATCGGAATCTAAACATCTATAAAATAACGCACTAAACTATATTTTAGACAAAATTTGCTCTCTTCTAATTTGCCGAGATAGCTCTGAAGTTGTAAAGTATTCTTCATGATTAACTCCATTTTTATAAAAAAATGTGTAATATTTTTATTAAATAAACTTTACATAAAAACATTTTTTTTATAAATAAACAATATGTAATTAAAACTTGTTTGTTATGAGAAACTAGGGACAGATTTGGTTTTTGTTTGTTGTTTTTTTTTCAAATAACATAAGCAAAAATAAAAGAGTGACACGAAATAAGCGAAATAAATTAATAAATATTCAAAATGATGACATCCAACTTTTCAATAAGTTTTATAAAAAAAAATTGAATAGTTTTTCGTCTGTCAGTACTTCGACAAGTATTTCTAATTCGCTCTTTCGTATTTTGTGAGGCGTTTGGCACGTCCTGATAAACTTTCTCTTTTAAATATCCCAATAAAGAACAGCAGAGATTAAATAAGGCGACCAAGCAGGCCAATTTACTAAAACAGCCAGTCCGATCCACCGACCAGTGCAATGCCAAACAGAATAAACTGAATTATGTGCTGACAACCATCATACTAAAAATACACAGACGAACATAGAACCTCCTCCTTTTTGAAGTCGGTTAAAAAGGTGTCCAATTTTCTTTTTCTCAAGATAATTTCTTCTGAAGTCAATACTTCTTCCATTAAAAGGAAACAAGTTTGATCGAAAATACATATATTTTTAATGGTTGTTTTCGAGATTATTAAATGTGCCTCAAATATTTAGTGTCCAAAATACTATTGAACTATGAGTTGGAATAAAAAAAAAGTTTGGAATATGAACTTGCTATTTTTTATTGTAGAATAAGAATCTGTAAAAAAATACAGATTCCTATTTTTTTTTTAAAAAAAGTTAACCTTGAAATGACTGAAAATGTCCACCAAATGGAAAACGAATACTGCTGTCTTCTTTCTCCAGCAAAAATATACAATTGCTATCTAAACATTTTTCTTTAAAATTATTTATTTTTGAGTATTTAAATTGTCACGTTAAAAACTGCAATCTGTATATCTATTTTTGAAATCCACTCTATCAGAAAACAGGAAGGGAAAAAGGCCCTTAATATTAAGACATCAGGAGTTCATCCTATTATTATAAAATGTAACATGAAAAACCCATCATGTAGCACGAATAAACAGCTTCCAACGCGATCTCACTTTTATGGCATAAAACGAGACGCTACTTTAGAAAACATTGCGGCGCATATACGGGGAGCTGACGTTCACCATAAAAGTTACTGTATTTTCATGCAGGTTTCATTAGAATCAATAGGAAAGAACGAGAGGTAACATATTGGATATTCATACCATAATGCTTATAGAAGAGCTATTTCAAGGGAATTGCAAAATCGTGAGAAAATGAGATGTTTGAACTTTAACAGCTTAATGATGACCGTGTATAAATCAAAAAATAAAAAATAAAAATAATAATAATAATAAAAAAAAACGAATTCTACAAATTAAAATGGAGTCGACATTCACGTATTATTGAGTATAATTTCTTTGGTGTCGATTGCTTTTAAATGTTGGTTCTGCTATTCTAAGAAATAGTTTGAATTTCTCGAAGAAGTTTAATTTATGACAAGGTTTCTGATAATGGTTCGTATCTATGTCATCTTAGGATGGCAAATTGAAACAATTCACCATGCTAAATGTTCCAAAGAATGATTCCAAATACAAAGTAATCGCAACTCAATTTCTATGGGTCTCAAAATCCTTCTTTCAATAGGTGTTAGAAATTATATCTCATGCTTTTAAGAAAATTAGGACAAAAATTAGGATAAAAATTAGGACAATAATAAAGCTGTACTGTTCTAATATTTCTGAAGAAATTTTTTTCAATTATAGGCCAAAATTAAAATTTCAATTAATTTTTAGCACTATCAAACGTTTAAATTTAAAATAATTTTCGACCCAATTTGATAATTTGCTTTTGATTAGAAACTAATTTTTATTTATTTATTCAATGGAATCCAATATGTCCATCCAGAGACCCAACTCGTCGGCGTCTAGCCCTGGATGGACGACTGCTGTATGATGGTCGCTGCAGCCGGGGGGGGGGGGGGGGATTGTGTGGCACTGACGGTCGCCCATCCAGTGACTAGCCGTGCCTAGTGTTAGCTTAACTTCACAGAAGTTGTGTGTTCAGTGGAAGCCCACCAGGCCACAGCCTCCACCCATTTTGTCTTTAATTTTAATACTTACATCTTAATTTTGTCTTTCTCCATAAGCAGATGGCTCGTCTTCAATAGATACTTGTGAAATTGCAATGAAATTACAAACAATTTTTTTAATTGATTTCTCCACTGTTATTGTACGAGGAGAATTTCATCAGTGGACGAAGGCACTAACGAATATTCACTGAAGTAGCCTATTCTTAGCGCTAGTTAATTTTTTATTAGATGTGTCAATAAACTCTTGATTTAATAATGGACTAGAAGACAATTAGAAACTATACTCCAAAATTTTATTATTATCTAAAGTGGTCAGAAAGATACACAACGCCCATCTAAGGAAAGGAAATTAAAGACTTCGAAATCAGGACTTATAGACTTCGTTCTCGTGAAATTATAAAGATTAAACTACATATATTGTATGAATTTAATTTTAAAATTGGTAAATTTACTTTACAAATCATTTACTATTTAAATACTCCAGAGTAGGATCGGAGCTAAAGGGTTTAGGTAAAAGACCAGATAAAAGCTAATGATTCCAGCTGCTCTAAGGTGATAGTACATTTTCTGTAATTGAATCCAACTTTAGTTAGAGCAACAGGAGAAATTTAAAAATTTTTGCTCATTTGTACCCAGTCAAGACTTAACATGGAAACAAGGCCGGAACTTTCGCTCGTTCGACGATTCGTTAACGGCCAACTGCCAAATCCGCTTGAGTTTCTTCTGAAAACATTTTCTATCATTTTCGGCCAAGTGTGAATACACGATTGCAGACATCAAATGAAGCAAGGCTTACCTCTGAGCTACCAAGCAGGGCATTAAAGTTTGGACATAAATCACGAAATGTCAGACTCTGGAAGTCTTTTAAGAGGCGTTCGAGTCCATTAGCAACGCCATTCAAAAAAGAATCGATGCGTTACTCATTTTTTTTTTTTTATTTTGGACATGACATTTAAAAAATTATTAATTTAAATTCTGATCGTTTATATGGGTATAAATTTTTTTTTATCATTTTTTTCAATTTTTCATTGGATAAGTCTGATAATCTAAAACTTCCTAAGCGAAATGACTTGTGTTGACGCGAGGTTTTTTGCTTCATCATGAACAAAGAAAATGACATGTCGAAACGAAATCTTTAAGCTTCTATAAGCTGTAAAAGTTTAAATTGGTTTTCAGTCTCGGAATTTACATGAAAGTTGCAGATTTAGCATAGTCACTCCCTTTGTTCAAACATATACTCTCTGTGCTAATATGTCAATACCTTCCAGAATATTTTGACATTATTAAGCAATATACAGGGTGTTTTTAATTCAAGTTCCGTACTCTGAGCATTTTTTCTCAAAAACGGTCTATCCGAATTCGGCCAGATTTTCAGGATATCTTAACGAGAGTATGGGAGAATGAAATGTGCAATAAAAAATAGTTCACTATTTCGTCGTTAGGTGGCACTGTCTCAATTAAAATACTCAAAAAATACGCAAACTAATTCTTATCGCTATTTAAACACATTGCAAACGCTATATTAAGATTTCAAAAGGTGGCATATAATGGTGGCAAACATATCGAACACATATCTTGAAATGAGTTCTATCCATTTTATGTCATACTTTTGAGTATTTTTATTGAAACAGCGCCACCTATCGACGAAATAGTGAACTATTTTTGTATTGCACATTTCATACACTCGTTAAGATATCATGGAAAAAGTAGAATCTACTTCTTCCAAGAAGATATCCTGAAACTCTGACCAAATTCGGATAGGCCGTTTTTGAGAAAAACTGCTCAGAGTACGGGAAATTTAATTATAAACATCTAGTACATTGAAAAATTTAATAAAATTTTAGATGACTCTATTGAAGGTGTTTAAAATGGCCCATTTAAAAACAGATCAAGGCTGTCTCAACGTAAATTGCGCTTCTAAACTTTTGAATGGCTTAATAAAAGGTAATAGTTCAAGATAAAGGATTCGGAAATAGAGGGTTGTCCGCAAATTTTCCGATTTAATGAAGTCACAATATCTCAAAATTATAGGGATTAGAAAGTTTCTTATTAGAAGACTTTGAAAACTGCTCGGAATTTTCGTTATTTCATGCAATTAGAGTTCGAATTAATTTTTTTTTAATATACCGTGAAAATTATATTAATACATTAGTCTTAAGTTTTTCAGTAAAATAAACATACCATTGAGCTTAACTTAGTAAGGAGCGCAATAAATTCCAATTTCATTTTTTTTTTAGGTTTAATTCTTGAACCTGCCTAAAATTTAATACATTACAGGTTTCAGCTTGCGAAGTGTAACAAACAGCCGTTTCACCATAAGAAATTCATAGAAGAGGGTTGAATAAACAAATGGGAAAGCACTAGTCGTCTTTGCACGAATTTTCTGCGATGTTTTATGCCGCTTGTAATTCGCATAAAATAACTGCTGTGGTGTCGCGATTTTCCTATAAATAAGAAACAGCACCATTGTGGCGTTGAATGGAACTTCTACACGGACACTAAAAGACGGAAACCACTATTCCACAAAAAATTACTAGCACGGATGCACATTTCGGCAGCCAAGCTGCCCTCTTCAGCGTGATACAAGAAGTGATCAGAACAGAATAATCTGTTAAAATAAAGAATTGGGATACAATACGAGTATTTATAGTAAAACTAGCAGAGGCACCCAGCGTTGCCCGAGATAATTACAGTTGTAGGTTAAATAGAACAACCTCATGAAGTTAAATAATAAATTTGTTTTCAGTAATTCTACAATTTCCGTCTATAGACGAAGCAGTTGTTTAGATTTTTCCGATGCCCGGATAACTTTTTGTCATCTCTGCCCAATACTCATTCATGTCTGTCTAATTGTCTGTCTGTTACTCTGTATCTCCTAAACCACAGGATGGGTTTTCAGATTTTTCAGACGGTTTTCACTTTTCTTTGCCGAAATAAACGTATCATATGGATATTCTGTGATGTATTTTTTCTCTGTGCTAAAATTTGTCTAAATATGTCGAGACATTCAGTGTAAAAGCGCAAAAACATCTAAATAAAAGAACATTGTAAATATCCCACGGGAACGCATCATCGGGGTAAACTATTATACAGGGTGATTCACTCAATTTCTGACCATTTCAGTACTATGATTTATTGACCCATTAATGTTTACAAACTTAGCATTTCAGCATGATCTTTTAGGCAGTTCGGAGTTTTTATTCCCGTGGAAAAGTCTTGATGATATGCTCAATGTGGCCACCAAAAGCGTTTTGAACTGCTCGCAGCCGAATGGTGAAGTTGTTCATAACTCTATCCAGGATTACTGCATCCATAAGGGTGCAGCAGTCGACGATGCTTTGTCGCAGCTGGTATAGGGTTCTTGGTGCTGTAGTGAACACACTGTCTTTAAGGAACCCCCAGAGATAAAAATCACATGGGTTTAGGTCAGGACTCGTAGGGGGACAAAGAAAGCCACCCCCGAATCGATCTGGAAACCTGTTTGAAATGACACGATTTCCGAATTTCTGATTGAGAAAGTCTAGCACTTCATTAGTGGTGTGAGGCCTTGCCCCATCCTGTTGGAACCATTGATGTCGAAGCGGTATACGCCTCCTTCGCAGCTCGGGGATGAAGAAGGTTTCCAACATGTTAAGGTAAGCCTGTGACGTTACTGTGCCCTCAAAAAAGAACGGATCAATGATGCCTCTTTTGGAAATCGCGCACCAAGTCATAACCTTTCGTGGATGAAGAGGTGACTTATGGATCTCATGAGGGTGCTGGGAACCCCAAAACCGAACGTTGTGTTTATTAACGTCACCTGACAGATGGAAGAAGGCCTCATCTGACACCCACAGGTTGTCCACAATGTCCTGATTGGCTTCCATTTCTGCTCCAAACTCCATCGCAAATTGTTGTCGCTTCTGTCTTCCAGTGTCTGTTAACTCCTGATAAACATGGATCTTATACGGGAACAGGTGTAAATCCTTTCTCAAAATTCGCCACGTCGTGGTATACGACAGCCCTTCTTCAATGGATAGGCGGCGAACAGATTTTTTGTAGGGGAATCGACCAACCTTGTGCGAACATTTTCGACAACTTCGGCCGTTCGAACACGAGCTTCGCTCCCGCCTTTTTTCTTGCCTTTAACACATCCAGTGGCACGAAATTGCTTGACAAAATCCATGATTGCTTGCCTGCCTGGTGCGTCTCGACACTTATACTCCTTCCGGAACTTTCTTTGCACGGTTACAGGTGATTTTGTCTCGAAATACCATTCGACAACCTTGCATTTCTGCTCTGTTGATAAGGCGGGCGCCATTTTTCAACAATACGATTTTCATGCAGCGCCGTTGCAACAATACAAACTCCAACTATTTAGAAATTCGATATGGCGCTCATATTTTTTCAATTTTTTATCCCTAATGCACGTCATTCGAATGAAATGGTCAGAAATTGACTGAATCACCCTGTACGTGTTAATCTTTGGACATGGTCTCTCTGTGTGCCTAATTTCATCCAAATCCGTTCAGCCGTTTATGCGTGATTGAGTAACAAATATTCAAACATCTTCACAATTTTCACATTTATTATATTGATAGGATAGGATTCCAGACGACATTTTTTTTTCCAGTAAAGCCAAGTAAATTGGCAACCACTATATTCATTTTTCCATTATTGTTTATACTAATGGGTTTAATGCAATAAATCTCTAAACTACTACAATATAATGTCGGTTTGTCGGTTCTGAGATATGCACCACAATTTATTTCTACGACACGAAGCGTACTACGCGAGAGAAATATTGAGGAGTCCTATTTGAACCTTCCACCTCTGATGTGCAAAATTACAAGCTCCTCTACCAGGTGAAAACGCGATAGCGAGTGTTAAAAATGATAGATGCCCGTGATGCATATTAGAAGCAGTTGTGAAAAGGTAGTTGCATGACCAGGACCAAGAATGGTACCGAGGGGGACTATACAGTCTTCTGGAACGCTGGCATAAAGCCAAAGAAACGAAAGAAGACTTTTTGAAAATTAGTCAGTAGAACTGACGGTTGTAGCAATGCGATGCCCGAGTTTCAAAGTTGTATGTTCCATACTTTCAGAGAAATAAATTATGGTGTATTATCTTTTGAGTACCCCTTTTAATGTAAGCAAGGTGACGGCATGTTGAATATACAAGCACCTGTCTGCATTTGCCTAATCCTACTACGCGCGCCGATATTTTTTCAATCATATTATATCGGTATAATAAAAATCAAATACTAATAAGTTTTAATTATTATGGAGTTCTAATGATATATATTATTTAACGGACTAATCCAGTGGCCTGGCTCCCTCTTTTTAAAATAGGCCAGTATTTTTTGAAAATACGAAAAGCAGCCAATAAGTTCCCGGAATTCGCTTGTAGACGGAGAATAAGAGATAAGGTAGTTCGCGCAATGTTATCGTGGGAAGTTTGGCATGACTGTTTATCATTCTTATTAGTTCCAGCCAGGTTTCGACGTTCCGCTTCCTTTAGATCCTAAGAAAAATGAATGCTCAAAAAAGTGATGCATTCTTTGACGTCGACGGTTTGGTCAATAAGCTCGTACCTTCTGAAGAGATAGTTGCTGGCTATTTCTCCATCTACACTTCACTCTCCCTGCCACTTCCCGTGACACTTCCACTGAACTACTTCATCCACAGATTGCGTGACATAGTTCAGAGGAAGTGTCGCGGGAAGTGGCAGGGAGAGCGATTTTTTTTATCACAATAATGCACCGAGCCACGCATAAATTATTGTGCGGCAACTCCTCGCCGAGAAAAAAAAATCCTATCACCGCTCAATCATCGTAGTCTCTTGATCCGAAAATGAGCATAAAGGAGGATCCGTTTCGCAACCAGGGAGAACATCGAATCGAATACAATTGAATTCGGAAGATTCCAAAACAACATTCCGCGGGTTCTTACCATAACGGCAGGATCAATGCTAAAGATTTGGCCTGTAATATATCAAACAATTTGTAATGACGTATCATATGTACATTTGTGTGTGTGCGTATACGCAAGGATCCTATGCCGAATAGGTAAATGTTATACCACAATTCGGGAACATTTTGACCTGACTTTGATTCCTGAAGCTGCACTTTCTTTTGCTCTGAAAATAAATTGGAGATAAAACAAAAAGAATCTGTGTCGACTGATCCGTGCAAAATTGACAAAGTAACTGGATACCAATTGGGCTGAAATCTGAAACTCATCCGCGAGAAAATACTTCAAAAGAATAGTTTCGCAACATAAAACGTCGATGTAGAAATTATTTTCTGATTACTATCTGTATTTTGCCTTTAGTAGAACATATTTTCATATAGATAATAGTTATTAATTAAATAATTCTCATATTTTCATATAGGGAATAAATCTGGGCAAATTGAGGAACTAGATGAAATTGCCCATGTATAAGAGAATCGGTACATTTTCCTTCTCCGTCCATTGCTCGTCAGGTGGCACTTTTGATTAGAACGCCCACGAAACGCCGAACACGAGCCAAACCGGTTCCTGAACTTGATTCTTTTCGACCCCGTAAAAGTCAAAAAGTATGATCACCATGGCGACCGAGAATCATTTCCCCGGTTACAGCTCCCTCATTTGCATTGAACCCTCCTCATGGCTCAGAAATAATGAACCTGTTGCTGAGCGACCCCCTCAATCCACGACCCAGAGGCTTGGAAGGAAGTTTGGACAAGAAACCTTTAAAAATGCGTACGAGTATAAATAAAATGAAAAGAGAAAAACAAACACTTGAAAACTCAACGAAATTCACAAATCTTTTCAAAGTTTGGAATGCAATTTTAAAACTTTCATTTTTTATTAAATTCAGTTCCTTTTCTTCGCTCGAAAGCTTCAGTAAAGCCGAAACGCAAATAAGGAAAGATTTCAACGTCTCCATTTGACGGAAAAATTTCAATGCAAGAATTCGTCTGCAGAAATAGTTTGGAAAAACTTCATTTTAAAGAAATGTCATACTGCTACTTTCTAATAAAATTTTTAATAAACTAAAGATCGCTTCCTTTTTGGTATCGTAAGGAATTTGGTAAATGTTAAAGGCTAAATCTTAACACCTTAGCATTTTATTTCATCTTACAGGCAAGAAAACAAAAAACACAAGATGTTTTCCAGGCAAAAAACTGAAACATGACATTCATTACCGGTGGAAAGATATGATAAAATGAGTTCGGAAAAAATTCGCAACTTGTAATTTTTTAATTAAACCATCGGTAGTGATTTCAGTTTCGTAGTGCAGAGGCGCTTGATGATTTCGTTCCACTTTAAGGTAACGCAATCTAAACCAAAAGGTAAAGCAATCATCTGATGAAGGCTAATTGAATTCTCGCAGGGAAGATGACCTTCAATAATTCAAAACAAGTGACTTTTATTACTTATTTATATACGTGGCAATTAATTTTCATTAAAAATGTCCGTAGCAGGCTTTACTTGCTTTCTTCCGATAAATCAGTTTACCGTTGATAAATAACCCATTGCTAAGTAAGTTTCAAAACAGGATCAATTTTACACGAAACCAATTTAGCTTTTATTAAAAAGTTAAAGTCTGAGAAGCTTAATATTAAGTAGTCCCCGAGAGAAAAATATAGAAGAAATAAATCAAAGAACACGGTCTTAATTAAATATCGTGTGAAAAGACATTACTCAACAAAGTACGATATAATTCTAGCTCAAATTCCATTTTTAAGTTTAGGGTTTAGATTGGTATTTGTATAACATTGTTAAAGAAGTATCTTATTTCTCAATTCCTTACCTCACCCCCCCGCTTAGGCTATACATTTTCTCTTCTTAAAATAACTTTACTCTCAAATCTGCGACCGAGAACAAAGGCAAAGCCTTTGAAATACAGATTCGGTATTTCATATCTTGTTAATCATCGTGGTTGAGATGTTTCCTTTCTTTACTGGGTAATAGAGAGAACCCAAAAAGAATAAGGCTACATAAAAATTGTAAGAATAGTTACAGTGTGGCTTCTATGAGACGAATCTTGTACGTCCAGAGAAAAATATGGGTCTTCCACAGCTCTTTCCGGTAAATTCTTCCTCAAGAATTCCTCGCAATTGTTTCTCACAGAGGAAAAGAAGCGAGACTTCTGAAATGTTCCGAAACAAAGCGGATTATATTCGATTTGTTTTTTAAAAAATTCTGTAAATTTATTAATCCAAAAATGCACGATTATCACGTTCTGTGAAAAAAGATTCATGGCCAGCAAAAACTAGTTTTCCGGTGGGAAACAGGTTAAATCTTGTGTTAGAAATACCGAAAGAATAAGCTACTATAGCAACACCTGTTGCCCTAAGAAACGTCAAACCTGTTGCCTTTTTCTGGAATTTAAAAACAGTATAGCCGAAAACATAAGCTAATTACAGGCTCTCTTAATCCCATGGAAGTTACCTTTGTACAATATTCGATATTTTATTACAATATGATAAAACCTAAGCATAAAAATGACCTGTAGCCTCTGAAGAAAAATACCCTATAAAAATTTATGTGGCGATCTCTTTTTAATGATGTTTACTTTATTTGAACAAAAAAAAATTCATATTTGTAGAAAAAAATGTTCCTTGCTTCATTAGCTTTTTTTCCAGGAAGCTTAAGACGATGAAAGGAAAGCAAGAGATCATAAGTTTTATGTCGTTATCAAGTTTCGTCTAATGGTTGGTTTTTTAATTTCGAGAACTCGCTACGAATCCCACGCACCGCGCTCTCTGACCTTTGACCTTTTCGTTGTCCGCGCATTTGACTCTGTTGCCCTGTGAAATAGCTCCCGACATTATTTTCCATTGTCCATTGCTACTGTATTTCGCCCCCTTCGTCAATTCATACTTATTGCATTAACAAGCTTTCCTGAGAAGTGAATATTTTTAAACAATGACTGCACGAGACTCAAATTGGCTCCTCCAATCGGGTAGCCGGGTAACCACATTATTAGGGAATAATGCAAAATTCAGGTTTCATCATGATTGAAACTTTCTTAATGGGTTGATATACATTATTCCTCCCGTTTCTTTCTCGTTACTACCTCATTTTGAGTTTTTGTTGTCAAATTTGTGTTTTGCTGATCATTCCAAGCCATTCTCTGCACACTGAAGGCTACATAAAAATTGAAAGAGCACATAAAACTGTGTATACCGTTAAAATTGTAACAAGTGCTGATTAGTACTCACAAGTGAACACGTGTTTTGATGTTGAATGAGTAACTCGGAAACTTCTTGTTGGAATTCAATCAAATTTTAACGGTATACACAGTTTTATGTATCCTGTTATTCCTCCAAATTTCATTAATCTAGGCTTTACAGAACCTGGGTTATTAATTTGTTGATCTTGGTGGCGGCATTTTTATTTCTGTTCATATCTCAGTTATCGTTCAAATTCGGACGCATGTTCATAGGACTTTTTGTGTTTACCTTGACCTCTATAATATCCCCTTAAATTGTTTTACACATGATTTGAATCACCCTGTATTTACAATTGCATTAACCAATCTACATTCTTCATTCTTAGGTTTCAAAAAAGTACAGTAGCTCTTGCGAAGAAAGTTCTTCAAAGACTCTTACTAACGGGTATAAATTTCCCCAAGACATTATTTGGGAAAGGATGATGTCATCCAAACATTTTAATTTAAGTTCGACGTTCTTTTATCTGAAGGGGATATTTTTTGCTTGTCGAGCTATATACAGGAAAGAAAGTAAATTGATTTTTTTACAAATAAGACCGCAGAGAATAAAACATCTGCGCCGCGATTTTTTCGAAGTTTTTCCTCAAGAGTGTCGTCTTCCTTTTCTGTTACATCTACGAGGGTGAGAGTTCGATAATATTAAAGAGAGGTCCCTAACTCTGTCTAAGAGTGTTTATCAATTGGAGGTGAAGTTTCTTTCAATCTAGAGATTCCGACGAGTACATAATTCTCTCCGTCAAGGCAGAGAGAGAGAGAGAGAGAGAGAGAGAGAGAGAGAGAGAGAGAAGGAAACGAAGCTGTGTGATTGGTTGCTCGCATAAAACCCTCCGGATGAGATTCACCTTACTTGAGAAAGAATTCACAAAATGCCGATCGATTCCATTCGAAATTAAGTTGGAAAATTTCCAAGGAAGAAAAACCGGGCGAGAAAAAAAATGAGAAAAAAGAGAAGAAAAATGAGAGAGAAAGACACAAGGGGGAGGGTCGGACATTGGATGGTAAGAGTTGGGGTTTGGGGGATTTCAGTGATGTTGGCGTCGCTATGGGAACAATGGGAGTCTGTCCATCGGTGATGAAATGCGGTGGCCGTTTGTTCTTTTTCCCCGCTGTGTCGCTGGTGTGTGCGCTGAATCGCTATTGCATGCGCACTTCGGCAAGTAATTATTCCGGAAAGAAGTCCCAGTAAATTTTCTCTGACATAGTTTATGTAACGAAGACAGAGTTGGTAGAGCGAGGAAATAGTTAGTTTTAAAGCTTAAAAAAGTAAAATGACACCAAATGTGTGCTGTTGGAGACTATTTATTAAGAACTTTAGCTGAAAGGTATACTTATAAGAATGGACGGTTGGTCTGTACGTTTATTTGTACGGCCGATCGCTGTTTGCAAGATAACCTGAAAACGAATAATTTTTCCAAATTCTATTTTCAGCAATATGATCATCAATGTCTTAGCTCGGCTCTATCAACTTTTCAGGCTTTTTCGTGGACCCTTTTAATACAATTCCAGTGCTCTAACGGTAATCGTCAAGAATGCCTTGACATAGTCTGTGATATAACAATCTACTCCAAAGCTAGCTAGATAAACCAGCCCTGACCAACACCTCCTAGAGAGAAAGCCTATGCACTGAAAATTCATACATTGTTACATGATCATAAGAAGTCATAATTTAGGGCTTATTATTGGTAGAAATACGAATAGCAATGTCTTTTTATTAAGGCACTATATAGAAGGTATAAGCAATCCGCCATTGTTGATTATTATTTCTATAGCGATGTATTGGAAGTTTCTAAATATTTGAGTTTAGTGCTAAAAATTTATAAAATAAATAAAATTTACGACTTTAAAATGCTTATTAAATTAATTGTATACAAGTCTTTTTAAATTTATTCACAAATAGTGTTTGATATGAAATTTTGTTGGGCTTTTTTTGTAAATTTTTGTTAAAGGTTCTACGAACGTTTTTGTAGGTAAAGCGTTTTAGGCGTTTCCTTTATAATTGCACGAAGTAAAGCTTATCCACCGTGAGCTTATCTCACAAAGTTTAGAATTAGCAGTGGCCTTCCATTTGTCACGACGACAATTTTGTAGGCAAATCCTTCTTCTTTCTTCAGTTTTTGGAAAAATAAAAAGTCTAAACAGTTGAACCATTTAAAGTTTGAGGTTGCACAACCACCATTGTCTTTAGATAGTCGACAATAACAACTATCCATATTAAAATATTAAAAACATGAAAGTGAAATAAATGGTAAATATTCATACACGTGAGAGAACATGTATAAAGAAGCATTTTTATTCCTATGAACATGGTGTCGCAAGCCAACCTCCACAGAGATACAGGGGATTAAAGTATGTTGCGCTGCCTGATTGTTGGCTTCCCGCGAGCGACTAGGCAATGTGGTGCAGCCCACATTGGATCTTACAGCCCTCAGTACTCACGGGCTCTTAATAACTGCATCAACGATCCCATTTGTGAGGGTTCAGGTAGTAAGCTTATTTGTGAAATGGTCCTGATTGTGTAAATGTATGCAAATCAATACGTATGCCACGACCTCCAGTGACATTTAAGGTATTAAAGGTTTGTGGAGTGACTGACAGGGGCAGCCATTCGAGCATACATTGACATCTCTTGAACAGATGTGGGCTGCACCACATTGCCTAGTCGCTCGCGGGACGCCAACAATCAGGCAGCGCAACATACTTTAATCCCCCTGTATCTCTGTGGGGGTTGGCTTGCGACACCATGTTCATAGGAATAAAAATGCTTCTTTATACATATTCTCTTACGTGTATGAATATTTACCATTTATTTCCGGACACACTGTATAGTGCCTTACTTTTTATGCTGATGTAACAATGTATGAATTTTCAGTGCACAGGCTTTCTTTTTAGGAGATGTTGCCCTGACGCGGAAAAGTCACTTGACCATCAAAAGGCTCAAACACATCTACACGGAAACTGCGCGCACAGATTTCATCCGACAAAAAATGCGCACGACGCGTGCGACAAGATTAGACACACTTGCACGGAATTCATCCGACTGAACTAATTCATAACCAATACCGCCTAGATCGAAAGCCTGCTCACGGAAAAATCATGCAATGTTACATTACCTACGGTAGAAATTACAGTAGTTGATGTAACAATTTCTGGCTTATTATTGGTAGAAATATGATTAACAATACCCTACTGTAGGTGATGTTACAATGTATGACGTTTTCGCGCTCAGGCTTTGAGTAGAGGTGGTGTTGTTATAACACAGGAAGCTGACTACTTTTCTGTGGAAAAAATGGATTCCAATGCTTTGAAGAGGCGAGAATTGCTCTTAAAGCAGCAGAGAATATTATTATTATTAATATTGCTGCACTTCTATAATTAATTCTTCGTTGAAAGTTCTTAGTTCATGTTCAGCTCTCGCTTCGACTGAATAGGCCTCCATTTTGTAATTTGTTGTTATCGAAACTCGAAAGCAAATGATGACGTAGCAGAAGCGAGCAATGTCATTGGTTGTTCGTTTGCTTCGAGCGGAAGAAAGTCGGACGAGCTCAAAGTCACGCGTATCGTTCGCGTGAGTCGTCCGACTAGCTCGTAAAAGATGATAAAGGCTCAAACACATCTACACGGAAACTGCGCGCACAAATTTCGTCCGACAAAAAATGCGCACGACGCGTGCGACAAGACTAGATACACTTGCGGGGAATTCATCCGACTGAACTTGCTTATAACACAGGAAGCAGTCTACTTATTATTTTATTTTTAACAATTAACACAAGCAATCTACTGTAATAACTTTTAAAGTAATTGTTTGCAAAGAAATTTCAAGGTGCACGTGCTTATTTGTTGAAAAGTCTTAGGACCAGTTGCTTGGCCACCGAGATCGCCAGATCTCACACCGATGGATTATTTTTATGGGGAAACATAAAATCAATGGTGTACTCCGAACCCGTAGATACCGAAGAAGAATTGGCGGCTCGTGTTGTCGCGGCAGCAGGTGACATCAGCGACCGTGCAAATCAACTTTTCAACGCGTACATCAATCCATCATAAGGCGTTGCGAATTGTGCTATGAAGCAAATGGCGGTCATTTCGAACAATTACTGTAAAAGTCATACAGTGGATTGCTTGTGTTAATTGTTAAAAATAAAATAATCTAGGCCTACAAACGCACACTGCGTCCCGGTGTCATTTGATTGTTCAATACAGTATTGTAAGTAAACAATGTTATATGAAATTTGCGGGGACCCCATGTTCATATGGCAAAAATACTTCTAAGGACCTCTTCTATCATCTCCCAAAAAATCTGTACTCAATTCAAAAACACCTTGTATAAGCAATGAAATGACTTAATAAGTGTCTCATTATAATCTACATAAACTGAAGACTGTTTTTTCTCGTCTGAAAAAATATATTTTCTTGTTTCCTATATATTTTTATCAGATCATAAACATCCATCATAAGCTTGGTTATCTTAACCATAATTCTGAACTACCTATTCTATGAAAAATGTTATTACATACTTTAAAGTTGCATTCCCTCTTAAATTCTTGCTAAATCAGATCTGGCATACAGAAACGTGTGGGCTAAATTTATGTCTTAATTAGAGCTTCAGCCGTCTAATTCTTAATTCAATTTAACAGTTTTTTCTTGTTCCTTTTAACGTCATCATAAGTTTACACAAACAAATCTGACATAGACTAATATGACATAGCCTAGAGCTAATATTTTTTTACTTGTAAATATGTCTTTAAGAGAGTCTGTCTTTACTGCTAAATATGTTGCTCTCAGCCTTAGAGCTAAGAACGTTCAAGAGCAATCTTATTCAGTAGGAATAAGATAGACAATCCGTCGAAATCCCAAGAAAAATTATCATGATCTTCTCTTTAAGGATTTGCACTCCTCCAATATGCAATCACATAAATGCATAACAATAAGCAATTAATATCTGCTACGGTCATGAAAATTCAAGTCCAAAGCAAGAAAGTCGTCTCCTGTTCCTCTCAACGAGTCTTCCTTACGATATCCTTTTTTTGATTGTCGCCACCTTTCCTTCAGAAATCGTTGAAGGAGCTCTCTGCCCGGCAAATCGTTAGAACAATCTTTAATCATATGTCACACACAACTTCCAATAACTAGAACCAAGCTCCAAACGTCCGAGTTTTCTCTCCCCTCTATTTTTTTTTTTTTTGGTCCTCTCTCGCCTACTTTCTTTCCTCTTTCGTTTCACCTCTTTCCCTTCTTTTTTCATTGTTTATTAAACAACAACAAGACTGTACCATGCTGTATCGTCTAACAACACGACAACACAGTGTCGCATATATAACGACATCTGTTATATTGTTAAGGGTTAAAGCTTAAATCAACCAGCATTAGTGGCGTACTTTGCGAATGCCACAAAGTTAAACAGAATGTAACATTTTATTCATTGTTGGCTCGTCACTACGAAACATTTGTTATATCACTGTCATCAGAGCCGGATCTAGGCAATTTGTCACCTGAGGCAACATTGCTAAATGGCGCCCTCTTCCTCATCTAAAAATATACTGGAGATAAAATAACTCCAATTTGGCGCCCCCTTACAACTGTCACCCGAGGCGAGTGCCTCACTTGCCTCACCCTAGATCCGGCCCTGCTGCCATTATCTTGGTATTCTTAACGTTCACCGTTAGAACGTGCAGATCCACGAAAAAGCCCGAAGTTGATACAGCCGAGCTTGATGATCATGTTTCTGAAAATAGAATTTGAAAAAAAATAATCCTTTTTCATGTTATCGTGAAAACGGCGGACGGAGGGACGGATAAACGTACAGACCAAACGTGCATTCTCAGCTTTAAGCTAAAGCTCCTAATAAAATGTTTACACACACTTTCCTAAAAGTCAGGTGTTTGTACACAATTGCGTGTACAACAGCCACACTCAGCTCCACTTCAGCTGCAATTTGATGAATCGTTATCAGTCTGCTTGTCAGCACAAGGTCCTTAATCCACTTCACTTTTCCTGGATTCTGTGGACATTAAGCGTCTTGAATGGATGTTTGTCCTTCCCGAAGTCTCCCCCTCCCATTCCTTAAACGTGAGTAAGGCTAAGAGTGTAAGGATCGTACATCTGAACCATTCGTCGATGAACGGCTGTGGGACCATTCCGTTCTGCAGCTAAGAACCGAATTAGGCCTCGTTGCTCAACAGCGAATATTTCTATTGTCAAACAGGCACACGCAAAAAACTGATAACGGCTACAAAAGTTTACATTATATAGGGAGAAACCTTTCCTGCTTTGCATTTTCATCATGGAAATATCCTATCCAGCGCCGTATCCCTTGGCTGGTTATTTATTGAACGGCCCTTATAAAATAATAAGTCTTTGAAAAAACTTATCTACATAAGAGTCGTCGTTTGATTTTGTAATGAGATCCTGTTGATAAATAACGTAGCCGTAATAAAACCTTTCACGAAATTTCTTGAACAGATTTATACTACAAAAGACATTGATTTTTCCGTCACATTTTCTTTTTTCACTTATCACTATCTGAACAACCCTTTAGTGTGCAAACATAAATTTTAGGCAAACTGTTAGGCGGATGGTCAAGTTGTTCCCAACCAAAAGATCTGATTAGTCGGGAACAACTTGACCAGCCCGGAACTCGCGTCCAGTGACAACTACCTGTTTCGGGATTTAGAGGAATTTATCGGCAGCCTGCGTTTCAGCAATGATAAGAAGTGAAAACTGCTTGGCTTTCCTCACCGGTGGAAGACTTCTATGAAGTGAGTTATGTAGAAGCTCATTGAGCGCTATGACATGTGTTTAAATAAACTTGAAAACTATGTGCAAAAATAGTTAAAGGTATATAGAATCTGGTAAAGAAAAAATTTGAAAATATATATAGTAGTTTTGTTTTTATTATGAAACGGAACTTATTGATACTTTCTGAATACGCCTCGTATTCTGTAATGGAGAATTCAAGAAGTAGGCTAAGTATAAGAAAAAACAGTAATTAAAACAATGATATTGCCAATAACTTACATAAGTTTATTCTTGCAGTTGAATAACATTTTTCAGTGCTTTATAGTGGCATTAATTTCGGACTGGTAAAGCTACAGGAGAGTCGTATCATGGACGGATATCAGGAAATAGTCTTGGTAGCAGACATGAACCCGTTCCTTGTCTAGTCTCTGCGTGCTTCTTACAACAAAGTATACCTGTAGATATTACTTTTGATGTTACTTTTTCCTCCAAAAAGTACAGTGCCCATCTGAAGAAACCTCGCCAGAAAAGATCTTGTTGGCTCCTTTCTTGACTTAACAAATCAATATATATTTCATCAGTTTTGGCAAATTGCGAGCTAAGAAGAGAATCCTTAATTTCATGGTCTACTCGTACAATTTATTAAAAGTTGACAAGGACCCATATCTCTCAACGCAACATAGCTACGACGACAAAGTTGCCTTTATCGTTGCAAAGAAAGATGACATCTGAAGATTTCTGCCTCATACAATAGGGCAACAGTGTATTAGGAGAAAGCGGAGGAGGGGTCAGATACAGATACTATAATAATTTAATACTTTTTTATTGAAAAAAACGCATCCCCGAATCAGTGGAGTCGATATCCCAGGATATGCGGAGACGCGTCTGAGCATAAATGGGGCGAGTTTTTGGACATTTGATCGCGGGGTAACTTACAACCGTAGCCTACGAAAAAGACAAAACATCACATGATCAAAGTAGATCTAAAGTCAAAAGTCACCTGACTATCTTAGTCCGAGCAACAACTTAATCTTCATTGTTTCCAACAAACGAAAAAATATTGATTATTAAGATGATCAGGTGATTTTTGAGTTTCAGGACCTGTCTTTCTCGTTGGTTTTGGCTAACAATCAGGGATTTTGAAATTCTTCACGAGAGATGTCAAGAGAAACGGTCGGTACCTGGAATATAACAGGAAATACGATAATCCCAGATGCGGTATTAAAGCTCATGGAAGACATTTTGAGCAGTAATAACTGCAGAACTATGCTTGCTCTTTGTAAACAAATATGTATGAACCAAAAAAGAACCTGTAATTAAAAAAAAAAAGAGACACAGACCATATATTTAGAAAAACTTCATTGCTTGCTTTTAGATCTTCTATCATTTAACGAAAGGTTTCAGGGAAAAACTATGGCCCGCAGGCCGCATGGAATACGCAAGAGCAGTTAGAAATGGATAATTTGAAATTAATTTTAGGCAAACATGTCATTTTATATTAAACATCTTACAAATTATTGCATTAAATATCATAATGCCACATAATAAATGGTTCTTATAGTTACCTATGTTTTGATTAAGCCTTAGGCAAGTTGTAGTATTATTATTAGAGAGTAAGGGAGGGGGTATAAATCGTGATCTGATGATCATAAAATCTTTTTCCCTTTAACAACGCAATAAAAAGCACTTCTATTATTTTACGCGTGTATACCGACGCCAACGAGAAAGACAGGCCCTGGCGCGGAAAAGTCACCTGACCATCTTAGTCCGAATAACAATGTAACCTTCATTGTTTCCAACAAACGAAAACTTGCTGATTATTAAAATCCAAGATGGAAACAATGAAGGTTACATTGTTATTCGGACTAAGATGGTCAGGTGACTTCTCCGCGCCAGAGCCTGTCTTTCACGTGGGCTACGCGATAGGGTATTGTTAATCATATTTCTACCAATAATAAGCCTGGAATTGTCCCTACAGTAAGATTTTTCCGTGAGCAGGCTTTCTCTCTAAGCGATATTGGTCTTTCTCGTTGGCTACGGTGTATACATATCCATTTCCTTTAATTTGTCTCTGGTTGCAACAATGGATTCTAGATAATGCGATTATAAGCCAACAATGGACTTCGCACGAAGAGACGTCACCTCCTTAGTGATTCGTCATCTTGGTTCCACACAGCCGCTGCTAGGAAGAGTTTAAATCATTTTCTCCTTTTGAAATTAATTTTGGGTCGTCATAAAAAACGTAGCAATGAAATATAGTTTTATTGCAGACATTCTGATCGCTTATGTAGCCAAACTAGTGTCAGAATCAGCTTATCTAATGTTTAGCAACGACATGTGTGGAACCAAGATGGCGCGTTGCCAAGGGGTGGAGCTAACTGTTACGTCACTCGTGCGAAGTCGTAGCCCACGAGAAAGACAGGCCGGGGCACTAAAAAGTCACATGACCAAGGTAGATCGAGCAACAATCCGCTCTTCATTATTTCCATCTTGGATTTCAACAATCAGCATTTTTTCGTTTGTTGGGAACAATGAAGGTTGGATTGTTGCTCGATCTACTTTGGTCATGTGACTTCTTAGTGCCCCGGCCTGTCATTCTAGTTGGCTTTGTGCGAAGTCCATACATATACTTTATACTCGGTGCGGCAGAAACAACTCCCAGATTTTAAATGCAAATAACAAAGCAATAATAGAATTCAAAATTTAATTTCACAGTTGGAATAACAGTGTTTACAATTTACGTCACATACATTATCATTTAGTTTTGAAAACCATATCGTCCAAATGCCGACCTTCATTTTGTATGCATTTCTGAAGCCTCTCCCGGAAGTTCTGCATTACCCGGTCATTTCTGGTGCTATTACCGCAATTTTTTTTGGCAGAAGGTAGCTTTCAGTTCTTCTAATGTTCTCGGCTTTCGTTTGTACACTTGCGGAATCGGCGGAGCGTGCTGGCCTTTGAATGTCACCTCGCAAGGAGATCAACTGCTATTGGACGATATTGTTTCCAAAACTAAATGATAGTGTATGTGACATAAATGATAAACATTGTTCTTTCAAATTGTGAAATAAAATTTTGATCAGCTTCTATCATTGCTTTCTTATTTACGTTTGAATTTCGGGAGTTATTTCTGCCGTACCCTGTATAAAAATGAACGAATTTCTCATTCATACCGTACCCTGTATACGAAATTTCGAGGTAAGTCAGAAAGCAAGGTTTCTTAATAACCAGTGATATGCTACATGGGATATAGATGATTCTTAGTTAGGGTAGCATTTCCGAATTTGAGACCTAGTTAGCAACAATAAAAAATTCTAATATCGCCATTTTTTAGAAAGATGCAGCAAAAAAAGAGATCTGAGGAATTTTACGGTTTTTGTACCAATACAAATTCATCATGAACTTGAAGCTGCTTATTACTTGAACAAGATGACTGTGCGACATGTGCGATATTGGTGTCATTATTTTAAAGAGGCCGAAATACTGTGACTTGGCTTTTTATTGAAAACGTTTTGAATTATGGACTCCCGCTAGAGAAATGTCTAGACAATTTTAGAAAATATCCTTAACATATTAAGTACTGCAGTAAAAAAAAAAAATTAAAAATAGATGAGTTGAACCTTACTTTATAACTTCCTCTTGTACGATAACTCGTACATACAGTAATCTCATATCTCGTAAAAAAAAAATGATTAAAGATATAAAGATGGTGTAAAAAATAAAAAAATTCTTGTTTTTTTAGTAAACCAATACAAAAATATGTGTCCAAACCAAGAAATTTTATTAATGCATTCAGCAACAAAATGGTATCGATAAATATTTTAATGCCACGATGTGGTTTGTCTTATTTTTTGTTTTTCTCTTTATTATAGGTGAAACAGACATCCCCGTCATCTTGGTTGGAAACAAAGTGGATTTGGACAACAGTAGAAAAGTGGCAAACGAGACGGCCGCCAAGTTCGCCCGAGAAGAAATGCATAACAGCAAATATATCGAGACGAGCGCCAAGTTCAACGTGAACGTGTCGCAGCTGTTCACGGAGCTCATGATGCGGGCGGTGTACGGCAACGAGGCCGGCGTGGACCTGTCCGCCCGCCGCGCCTCCCGTCGTCTCAGCCGCCGGCTCAGTGTCCTCAGCCTCCGTAGAAAGCCAAGCGCCGGCAGCGTCGACAAGGAAACGGCCAGTGCGGATGTCACGGGAATGGAACTCGGACTCCTGCACGCCGACACTAACAAGTGTGTCGTTTTGTAATCCTCTAACCAATCCTTTCCAATATCCTGAGTGGCTCATCTTCATAGAAGATTGCACTCGCCATTAGTACCAAAACTCCGCTCTTATCTGTTATTACGTACTTACCAAATTGTTGATCTTTCACCCTTACAAAGGGTTTCGCTGTTAGTATTGAAAATGGCCTTAGTCTAACATACATACAGTAGAATTGACATGTATATACATATATATTATAGCGTATAATATACTCAAGTGTGTGCCGAATATGTCCTTTCCAGTCCGAAGTTTCTGTTTATATGTACAAGTATCTTCAGCTCGTATCAAGGCCAAAAAACTTTGCGTTTAATTTGACAAAAGCGTGGTATAGAACTGCGTAGAATGAGTAGCGTTAGAAAATAATTATTTGGTTTTGTATTTTTATTCTGATACTTTCAAGAACTTCGTTTTTGGCCTTCATAGTGGTTCAAGACAGTAAATGGTTCTCGTGAAATGAAGAGAATTAAGCTCACAGATGGATAAGACAGAAATCACGATTCCTTTACATGTTTATGGATTCATAGCCCCATTTCGAATCCTTATTTCATATGGTTTATTCTCAAGTGAGTTCATTTAGCCAGAGCTTAATAAATTATCTTTATTTAATTTTGGAACAACAATACTGCGTTGTACCAGATTAAATAATGATTGAAAAAAATATTAATTCCAGTAATACAAACAACAATTGCAGAAAACCAGAAAAAATATAAAAGGGGGGAAGAGATGTGGATATGTTCAATACAATAAAAGAAATAAAAGACTCTTTAAATGATTGTTTTATACATTTGTGATAAACATAATTAAACCTTCCAATGCGTTTCTTAGTTTGAATATTCTCATAAAGTTCACTTTTATTCAGATATTAAAATATAATCCCGTCCCCTCTTTAATTGAAGTTATATTTTTGTTTAAACTATGTTGGTTATGTTTTTTCGAAAAGTTGCAATAAATATCAAAAGATTAAATTCTCAAATATCAAAACGACAGTATCGACAGCAGATATTATTGAGTATGAAAAGAAAAAAGTATTTTAAAGGCTAAACCATATTTTTTATAAACCATACATGAAACAGAGTGAATTATTTTATATAAAATTTGTTGTATCTGAAAGCAAATGGTTAAAAAATTACCAAAGTAATACGTTGAATGTAAAAAGAAAGTTGGATAGTATTTAAATAGGAGAAATGGGTCTCGTACCTGCTCTGAAAGCCTGTAAATAGACGAGATATTTATCATAAAAGATACATCCAGTCTGCTAGATATTTTTTTAAAAAGAAGAGCTTAATTTTTTTCAATGAGAAAAATCCCTTCACAGAAGATATAACGATGATTTAATGAAGGTTTATTGATCTCTTAACTTTCGCGCTTGCGTTATTAGATGTACAATCAATTCGTTAATAGATTGTACACAGTTTCTCCTTAGAGTCTTCGGCGAGGGCAATGAAGAACACTAGAAATCATTGTGAATTAATGATAAACGAATTTCCCTTTAGAAACTTTGGAATAGTAGAAAATTTATCATGAACATTTGGTTGGCTAAAATGTTTTATTTTCCCCCATACAAATAATTTTTCTCGAAGATTGCTGAGAATCACTTGAACGAAAAGAATTCGCTATATTTTGCGTATATTTTCTATACATATTATACATATAATATATACAATATATATATATATATAGACTATATAAAATGTTAACTAGAATAATGTTTTGTAAAAAATGCTCTTGAAATAAAAAAATAAAATATATTTAAAAAAAAGTTGTATGTTTTATTAAGTGCCGAAAGGTGCTTTATGCGATTACTGTGGGGGAACGTGTCTGTCTGTTCGTCCGTACCTCGATCTTCTCGAAGCCTTTTAGAGATTTTCAAAATCTGTTTTTGCCAATCGATTAATATGGTTCATCACCCGAACCGATCACGAAGATGATCGAAATTTTCAATGCTAAGATATAGTTAGTATATCGTAACGACAAGCAATAAGCGATTATAACGTTATTAATTACTGTTTTCGGCAATCGATAAACATGGTTCCGCGCATGAACCATTTTGAAGACGGTCGTAATCGATACAATGGTACGTTCTCTAATGGTACTATTATTACACCCCTCTAAACTTTTCATTGCTATGATATAGCAAGTAGTACACCAAACAACTCGAAATGACAAGATAAGAGTGAATATAACGCTATTATGTGCGTTTTCTCCCATGCATGCTCAATCGAGCTCATATTCGGAAATCTTGCTGGCCACTCGATGCAGTGAATATCCTCATTTTGCAGAAAGTCCTCCACGATCAGAGCTCTGTGGAGACGTACAATATCTTCTTTGGGAATAAAATCTGGACCCATGGCACTTCTGAAACCTCTAACCTGACCTTCTAGTGAAATTATTTCAGTAGTACATGTTTTAAAGATACCATTATGGTACCATTGGAAATTTCCAATGCTAAGTTATATCATGCAATATATCAAGTAACTTGTAACGACGTGTCATGAACGAAGTATTAGCAATTAATAAGTTCGAAGGTGGTCGAATTTGATTCAGTGTTACCTCTGCTAATGATACCATGAAGGAACCATTAGAAATTTCCAATGATAAGATATGTCATGTAAAATATCAGACACCTTGTAACGACATATATATGAATGCATATATAAAAGTAATTAATAAGTTCGAAGATGGTCGAATTTGATTCAGTGGTGCCTGTGCTAACGAAACCATTGTAGTACCATTAGAAATTTTCAATGCTAGGATAGGGCATGGAACATATCAAACAACGACGAAAAATGAATAAATATATAAGAATAATTAAAAAATTTGAAGAGCATCGAATTAGATTCACTGGAACTATTTTCAAAAGCAATTCAAAAATTTTTGAAATGTTTCAAATACTTTATGTGACGGAAATTATTTTAGCCTTTCGATATTTGGTTATCTCATTCCTTAAAATAAAATTTGATTATATTTGGTTCCTATAAAATTTTATCAGATAACTAAAACGTTCTTCCAAATGTATAGATTTTAAATTCTACAGAAAAAGAAATAAGTTTCAGTAAACTAAAATGCAACCAGAATAAATAATTTTGCTGCAAAAACAGAACACAAACATGAAAGAATGAATCTGACAATTCCACTCTCTAACACTTACTTTATTTGTTACCAGAGAATATTTGTAAGCAAGCTGTTCTTCTCCAAATCGTCTTACGTCAGCAAAGAGGGAGATAAGGTGATTTGGAGAAGCACGATGCACACTTCGGCCACTAAGCAATCTTATTCAGGTGATAATAAATTCGTCGTTGTGGAAAATGGGTCTTATCTCTCTTTTCCTTCACTCTACTTAGTTTTTGTAGCTTATTCTCGCTCAGTCATACGCTAGATTTTATAAATAAAATAGAAGACTTAGGAAAAGTAGCTAATAATGAAATTAGCGTAGTCTTTTATGTTGTTTTTTTTTTTGTTTGTTTTTTATTTATTTATTTATTTATTTATTTATTTATTTATTTATTATTATTTTTTTGTTCAATCGGTGTGACAGAGAAGAGCTCATTAATATGAAGAGTTGCGTAACGTGGAACCGCGAGTATGACAGAGTGGAAATGATGCGTGCAATTAGCTCCGCGTTTAATGATAGGTTTTGTTTTGATGCCGAGCAAAAACTTCCCAAACTTTCGGCCATAAATCAAACGTTGGGTGTGCAATCGATATATTGCAGGGCGCTTTACTTGACAGGAATCGTTCTTGTCATTCCAGATATGAAGAAAATTTAGAAGGTAATTCGCTCGAGAGTTGCGAAATTAAAAAACTTATATTCATTCAAAATTTTTTTTGTATATCAGAAGTCTTTAACAGAGTATTGGATACCTACGAAAATTTCTTATTTGAAATTATAAATCCTAATGCGTAAATTAACAATAAAAAGCACTTTCTGATACTCGCGCATTTATTTTGATCCACATTTAAGACAAAATTTTTTACAAGTCGCAGCAGTTATATGCTGTTGAAAACTCCATTTGGTAGTTTCTGTATTTCTAAAATATATTTATTTTTTAAATTAAAATATATCTACAAAACCAAAGGAATACTCTATTAATTGGATAGATGTTGGTCCTATTATTTTTGAGAGTCACTCGTAGAAGGTTGTTGTAAAGAAATCGACAGCAAAATAGCTTCAATTTGCGCATGTCGAAAAACGAAGATCGCATCATTTCCTTTCGCCGGATGTCGCGAGACGTCAACCATATTTTGTTCTTCTCTTCGATGACAAGCTCAGGAGATAAGAATAGCACGAATCATTTGCGTTAATTGGTTGTTAACTGCAGATAAGGAACTCGGCTAATTTTCGGAAGGGCGCATCGGATCAACATTCGTTTTTCGGCTGGAAGATGCCGTTGATGACGCCCGCCATCACGTGATCGCTATTGACTCAAAATAAAACGTCATTTAGCAAGGGCGTCGTTCAAAGAAACGGCAATCGGGGAGAAAAAAAATCACTTCCTTTAGAACTGGAAAATTGCATAGCATTAAAGGAAATCAAAGCTCATTTCAAGAGCGAGGGAAAGCGCTGTCACCTACGCACGCCCATGGGACGAGGTCTTTGAATATAACGAGTCCACTTATGAAAAATCATGAAAATTCGTCCTCTCCAATCCAGCTTTATCCCTTAGCTATAAGAAGAGGCCTAAAAGCAGATATTATTAAAGAGAGTCAAGGAGAAGCAAAGTCACAAAAAATATATTGTCATCATTTATGAATATATTCGCCTTATTTTTAAACCTTAAAAAATATACTGTCATCGTATAATTACATTTCAAGTTAATATTATGATAATTATGTTCAAAACATTTTATTTGAGAACATTATAGTAAATATTATTGCATTCATCTACTCCTTTGATTTAATTGCTTTAATTATAATGCTTCTTTGAAGATGACAATTGAGGTAAAAACAATTTCATTTGTTTATTTTTGTTTTGAACCATCTTCTATTTAAATTTTAAAAATGTGTGTTCTGATTGGACTCGGGAAAATGCGATACAGCTGATCAAAAGCGGGGTCTCATCAATGCGACCTTTTCAGTATCTGTCCAACAATTTGATTCAATATTCTTAAGTAGATAAATCGATTGTCCACGTGACATTGATTCTCTAAAGCACGAGATTTCAATCCAAAAGTAAAAACAACCCATCCGTTTCCGAAATCTGTCAGATTTACAGATATGAATTACTGTATTATTCAGTTTTTTAATAAATGTAGTTATGAACGTGCAAAAGCCCCGCCTAAAACTCGAGAATTAGTGTTACTGCACAGCACCAATCGAATAAAGCCTCAAAAGAAACAGCGTTTGGTTAGAAATCACTACATGAATTTATTACTTGGGCATTTGTTAATGTCAATTAAAAATATTTCTTAATAATACAAAAGATAAAACATTTATTTTTAACAGAGAAAGATCTTATTAATGTTGGTAAGTCGATAAAGAAAAAACTTAGAGACAGCTTTGAGATATTCAGTTTCTTAAGATATTTTTATTGAATGAGAGAAAAATTGAGATAGAATATCTATATTGAAACCAAAGCTTCAAAGTGCTATTCAATCGGCTGAGATTTTTCTGCAATTACTCCTGGAATTGATCTTGGATATCTAATATTTCACAAATAATAAACTCAAAGGCGAATAAGCTGGTTATATGATGAAATAAAACAGCATTTTTGAAGGGAAACAGAGAAACATTCTTTACAAAACTAACAACAGTTTTGGAATAACCCTTATATACTATTATGCGTGGTTTAACTATTAAAGCCCATGAAAAGTCCGCATACTAATTTTTCCACGCTCCATATTCATTATAATTAATGCAAATGGAAGATAAACCTGAGATTCTTGCTTTATTTTATGGTCTTAGATAACAAGATGTTTACTTTATTTTGTTTAAATGCAGGGTGTCCATAATTAAAGGACCCTATTGCAAAGCTGCCTACAGGCGAAACCAGTCATCAGAAAAGTGTTAAATTTTGTGGAGGACGTAATGAAAGGAAGGGAATTTAAAACACAACAAATTACAACATAACATGTTCCACATGATGGCCATCATTTTCAGATACCATCTGAAATCGCAAGATGGCATGTTCCACAGTTGACCGAAGTGTCTGCAGCGAAATGTTGCGCACTTGGCGTGAAATGCTGTCTTTAAGATCAGGTAAAGTTCTTGGATTGTCACGACTTACCAGATGTTTCAAATGTCCCCAAAGCCAAAAGTCGCATGGAGTGAAGACTAGGGATCGGGCAGGCCATGACGGAAGTGACGGATGGTGACACGTCCTTCTGTAAAATGTCCTCTAAAAATGACTTAGTTTCGAATCTGCAACCCGAAACATTGAATCATGATAATGTTTTTAGATGCAACAAATAAATAAATATTTTATATAGTACATAACCCTTTTATTTATTTATCAATGGACGAGTCTACAGAATCATGTACATCGGTAATACTGAATAAGGGCTTAGAATAACTGATGTATGAAATATAAGCACGAGTATCGAGTCTCTCGAAATGTCGAGTAAACACAGTGTCTATACTGAAGGTTCCTCTCCTTACTCGCGTCTGTGGTCAAAATCGAATGCGGGACAACAAACACGGCGCGTGTAAGCTAAAATTGCGGTATCTAAAATTGCAGTATCTAAAAAACACGTCGCGTTTTGCAGTATCTAAAATAATACAAAGAGTGTATTTTGTATGACGAAAAATTAAAATTATTCACGCGTAACGCTCTTTTTGGCCGGAAAGTTATTCTTAACTATAGAGAGGAAGGAATTTGTAGAAATAAATTAAGCACTTCAAAGTAAATGTACATAGAAATTATGTAACCAGGGCGTAAATTATAGATAAGTTGAAGACTTCAAAAACCATCAAAAGATCTAAATGTTTCAAAATAATAAATTATGAATTAAATTGTGAAATATAAAATATATTTATTGTAATGGAAATGAGTTTATTCCAATACACTAGGATTCATTAGTCTTCATTCAAAACGCTAAAAACAAAACAGTAGGCCATTACATGGTTAGGTAAGAGAGCGAAGTATAGTTGCGCTATCTGTTGCCACACATTAATATATTTCATAATATCTGTGTAGTAAAGATTTAAACAAGAATGATTTTACCGCCAAAGCGGATAAATGGAGCACATTTTCGTGTTATAGCATCATAGAATTAACCAACATTTTAAAACACTTTAGAAAAAATATATAAATATGAAAACTAAATTGTAAATTACTATTTATGTAAACAAGTGTATAGAGAGAATTTGAACAAATAAACTTGAAGAACTGAAAGGTTAAATGGAGAGTGAAGTTATTCTTTATATATTTGAACAAATAAAATTTGTTCGTACTTGTTCGTGCTCTGTCCCATAGTAATGGTTTGGTGAAAACAGAGTGTAAAAAAGTTAATTCGTTTTCAAGTTATCGTAATAAATAATACGCTCCGTACGAATAATAAAATTCTTTTGATTTAGAGACCGTTCTGCCCTTTCAATAATCGTCATTCACGTGCATCCTCCACGCGCACCATCTCATTAACGTTTAGAGCACGCGCAAACCCGAACCGATGTGCTCAGTACGCCGGGTACCTCTGCTTGTGTGCTAATAAAAACTATTGCTCAGACAACAATGGTCACGTGTCTTTTCAGTTCCGGCGTGTGCTTCAAGCCGGCGCCAACAATGGTTAAACGTGCATCAACAATGGAAAACTGTTTCCGTAAGACTTTTTGGTGTCGTTTTTCGCATCACGTTTTTTGTAGATAGATGTCCAGCCTTTAAACATTATCATGTTAAAACATCCTTAAAACAGTGCAATGTGTGGAGGAGCCCCGTCTTTCATAAAGATTGTGCGGGCAAGACACTGACGGGCTTGCAGAGCCGGAAAAATTTCGTTCTCTAACAGCGAAGCATATCGCTGCCCGGTGATCGAGCATGTCACTTGACCTCTAGAACATACAGTAACTCCTCGAAGAAGTACAGGCGGAGAATAAATGATGCCGTAAATCCACATCATGCCGTCACTTTGGTTCCCAAATGGTTGCAGTTGTGTGTATTCACTGCACCGTCCAAGTGAAAATGCGCTTCGTCTGTCCAGAGGATAATCAACGGCCATTCTGCATCGACTTCAACGCGAGCAAGAAACTGGAGTGAGAACTGGAGTCGATCGTCACAATCATGTGGAAGCATCTGCTGCACAGGTGAAAGTTTGTATGGATAACATTGGAGGATATTCAGCATGATACTTCTGGACAGTTGAACGTGATCTATCCAACGCCGGACACTGGTGCTACCATGAGAATTTGCAGCTCTATCCTCTTCCATCTGAAGCGAAACCTCCTCTCATGTGTCTACAGACACGGATTATCTTCCTCTGCCAGGACGAACAGACAATGATCCTGTTTCTTCAAATTTCATTATCATTTTCCGAAGGTTTTTCACATTCATGGGACCTTTTCACATCCCCTTCAAAGTCCAAAATTTCCGTAGAGCAGCTGTTGCGGAATTACTGTTTTGCTAAAACAATTTCACTAATAATACGCGATCTCGTAAATTTAACGTCATTGCGAGTAACTTACACATTGAATACAGGATCTTCGTGAATGTTCCTCAGTTTTATACAATAGGTAACAGTTGCTGCATGATGGCACATAAATTTACATTTTTACTACAAGTAATTAAAGCTCCCTAAAGTAGTCAACGTAAAACGCCCTCTGGTGGCGAAATTCGTAACTACTTTTTTTCCCGCTGAAACAAATTCCTATCCCTTCATTACGTCCTCCACAAAATTTCACATAGGTTTGCAATAGGGTCCTGGTTTATGGATACCCTGTATTTTTATTGCGTTTTGGCGACGAACACACTACCAACCAACCTAACCTAAATTTCTTCCTGTCATTAATAATTAATAAAGCATTTGCAATTATTCAGCACCTTCTAATTTCAAAATGTAAAACAGAATTTTATGAAAAGGTCTTTAAGATTATAATTTAAATTTATTTCTTTTATTATTAATTTTTAAAATCTGAACAAACGGCTGAACAAAAGAAAATAGATTTTATCTTATCGCTTACCCTTATAAGTATTGTCGGAAATTTTTCTGGAACTCATATATACAAGGTGATTACAAAAGAACTTCACACTTTTAAAAATTTTATTACATCAAAGCTATTCAGAATATAGACACACCACATACGGATTCTTAAAGAAAAACTCTTGAAGTTTATTCTGACACAGTTAAAGATGTTCAATATGCCTCCTTGTAGTCGAATTCGTCCCAAACCCGCATTAACATGTCTCCATCAATCCCACGTATCGTACCATAATGCGTCAATCCCACGTATCGTACCCCTTTCAGCTCGTCTAGGTCACGGGGAAGGGGTAGGGTGAAGACCTTGTCCTTTAGACACCCCCATAAAAAAGAAATCACAAGGTGTGAGGTCGAGGCTTTGCAAGTACCAGGTTATTGTTTGCTCGGCCAATCCACCACTGTGATTTCTTTTTATGGGGGTGTGTATAGGACAAGGTCTTCACCCTACCCCTTCCCCGTGATCTAGACGAGCTGAAAGAACGCATTACGGTAGCGATACCTAGGAATGATGGAGACATGTTAATGCGGGTTTGGGACGAATTCGACTACAGGGGGGCACATTGAACATCTTTAACTGTCACAATAAACTTCAAGAGTTTTTCTTTAAGAATCCGTATATGGTGTGTCTATATTCTGAATAGCTTTGATGTAATAAATTTTTAAAAGTGTGAAGTTTTTTTGTAATTACCCTGTACTATAAAACAAAATTCGCGAGAAATAATTACGAATAAAATATTTAGAACTTAGGTCACCTTAATATTTATCTTTAAGAATTTTAAAATAAATTCACCTTAATAAATTTATCTCTAAATATTTTAAGAAAATATTCTTATACAAATTTAATTAATAAAAACAACATTAAATATAGGTCGATAAGCCATTTTTACTAGCACAAATATTCTAAATGTAGTAAAGTTAGCTTAAAATTAAATAAACACATATACAATTATTTCAATATTTATTTTTAATAATATATCAGGAGAAATGAACTGAAAATGTGAAACAGAACAAGCATTTTTATCATTCAGATACTTAAGCCATGAACTTGTTTTCTGTACGTGAATGTCACTGCATCTTTTTTAAATATCTCTCATTTGCTTTAAGTTTTGATCAATATTTAAAATAAAGAATGACAAGAGTTGTTTTTAGCAATTTTTAACAATCTGTGATTTCCCTTACCATAATAATGAGATTCTATTTGTGATTGGGAAATTTTTTTATTCCTCCTTTTAAAAAACAACTCCATCCCTTCAAGAGCATTTTTAAAAAGTCGTTTCTAATGATGCAATTTTAGAAGTAAACACACAATCGATGATCTCTTGATCAGCTTAATACTGGAAGATTTTGATATCTTGATTTAGCAAATACCCTTTAATGGTGGTTTTTATCATCTTCTATAGAAATTACTTTTTTTTTTGTTTTCAATTTTCATAACTCGGAAAGTATCATTAAAATTTTTATTTATGAAAAACTATGCGTTTTCAAATATGCATTTTAATTCTTAAAATTCGTAATAAAAAACATGAATAAATAAATAAAGAACGAAACATAAAAAGAAATTGATGAAAATACATACAACGATATTTTCAAAGCGAACCAAGCTCTTAATTTGTTTTTGTATTACAGAATCATGAAGCTTTTTCAAGCTTCTTCAATGCAATAATACTGTTTTCTATAAAATTTTATCGAATTGCATTATAGAAAACGGATTTTTGAAAACAGTATCACCCTTGACTTAAGAAAAACATCGGAAATATTGCGTAAAGTTGCATTTATAATACAACTTTCTTCTTGTATTTGAGAGGATTTTGTGAAATGCCAGTAACGGATCTAATCAATGCTAATTTCAGTAATTATGAGTCTAAAATTAAACTGTCTAAAATTTAAGTGCCTAAAATTTAAGTATCTAATTTAATTGTCTAAAATTCACTAATAATAATTATAAGTTTAGATTCTCTGAAAACCTCCTCATATATAGTACTTTGAGATCAGATTAGATTCGGTTCAAAGTTTCAAAATTTTCAGGAGAATGCGGAAGCATTTTGGAATGTATCTTTTTTGTATCCGCAATAGGAAACAAATTCAACAAAAGGTAAAAATACAGTCTTAACATAACAATATTTTTCAGCCACACAAAGGATGCTTAAATTTGAAAAATGAATGATCATACCAATATATTCTAAAGGGATACAGTACTTTGGCAACATATTAAAGTTTCAACGTCCCCGACTTAATACTAATAATGTTCACAGAGTTAAAACGAAATTTAAAATATGAAAACAAGATTGTAAGCTCGATTTTCTCATTAGTTATATAAAAAAAGGATTTGGACAAAAATTATTTGTTCAACAATTTATAACCTAACCAAATTTATAACCTAAAGGGTGTCCCAACGGTACACGTCCAAAATGAAAAATTTAGTAGAGGACCTCAATACCTATGGGAATCACTCCCATGTAAGAGGTGCGATCAAAAGGTTCCAGGACTGGTTGCGCATCTCGCCAATAAATGGCAGCACAAATCCACAAATACAGTAAATTATAAGGGACTAGTTTGTTTCGTGTGCATTCGGGACTGAGAAAATACTAATATTGTGACCACATGTGTGAGGTCTTCTGCGATTTTATCGTGGACATTAAATTTGAGAACGAGCAAATTCGAGCAACGAGCAATCTGAGGGAGGACGATGGCGAAAGCGACCACATCTGTGGCGTGAAAAAAAAACTGGATGCTCCACCACGACAATGCACCCTCTCACCCATGAGTTTCTTGCGAAAAACCACAATTTCGCTTCCTCACCCACCTGCTCGTCAGATTTGGCTTCTACAGACTTTGCCCTCTTTCCGAATATGAAGATCGAGCTGAAAGTCATCGTTTTGATACGATTGAGCAGATCCAGTGTGAATCGTAGAAGGTGCTCGACTCGTTTCAATAAAAAGACTTACAGGACACATTCCTAAATGTCAGGAACACTAGACTTATTACATAGCTTCGCAAAGGGGCCATTTTGAAGGGAATACTGTATAAATGTATTTAAATAAACTACTTTCTCTTTAAATGAACCAGAACTTTTTGATCGCACCTCGTATATTATTCGAAATGTTAGCATTATGGCGATATAAACGATTTTGTGATTTTTATCAGTAAACCTACCTTATTCCGTTAAAATGTGTGTTTTAGGGAATGTATGTCATTTGGAGAAATGGGTTAGAGAAATTGTATAAATTTCAAGAAATGGACGAATTGCATGCCTAAAGTTTTTCGGAAATCAAGGTTAAAATAGGAAGTTCTGAGTTGTCGAGAAGTTTCAGAGATTTTGTTGATGAATCTAAACAAAATAAATCAAGTCAGCAGCACTGGAAGGTACATTTTAAAAACTTCCCATTTAATAGACAGTCAGAAAAAAATAGTACATATAATAAGTCAATCGCGTGGCATGACAGTCGTTCTCCGTCTAGGCGGGACTGTATTCATTGTTAATTTTTGATGTCTCGTTTCTGTACTTGATTACAGTATTATTCGTGGCATTGGGCTGTTAACTATCCGGTGTACGGACCGTGCATGTATTGTACATAGTGCTTTTGAACTGGATTTTCGTGACGATCAGGACTTCCTACTTTTAACCTTGATTTCCGAAAAATTTTATGCATGCAATTCGTCCATTTTCTGAAATTTAATACTACTTTGCCCAAAGAATACAATTCCGCTAACCAAATTCCCTAAAACGATATACATTCCCGAAAACATATTTTAACGGAATAAGACAAGAGTTACTGACAAGATCACAAAATCGTTAATATTTCCATAATGGTAACATATCAGATAACATACATGGGAATGATTCTCATATATATAGAGGTCCTCTACTCAGTTTTTCATTTTGGACGTGTACTGTTGGGACACCCTGTATAACGACAACGGTTTAGATGACATCAATGTAACCTGGCAGCCAAGCAAGGAAAGTTGACTGGAATATGCATGCGTGAATAACAACGACTTCACTGTAGTATTCAATAAGGGTGTAGATGCCATTGAATGAGCATTAAGTTTTGGCCGTCATATATAAATAACTGAACGAGGTGCAAAGAATCTTCATCCAATTTTGCATTAAGCTTGAATATTCCTCCGAGAAAACTTCGGATGATTCAGAGGGCTTTAGGAAACAAACCGATAACAAGTCGATAACTTGGGAACAATTAAGGCTGGGAACGTAAAGTTTGGAAGGATTATAGGGAAAGCATATTCCTATATGCTGTTAAAATTTGATCACATTCGTCTGAGTAATCTCCAAGATTTCTCCTACAATAAATGCAAAACAAATTAGTATGACCAAACTCAGGGAGTGGCCTTGGCCGTGGCCTGGTTGTCTCGTCGGTTGGCTCGCTGATCGATGGAGTTAAGCAACTTCAGGCGCGGCCAGCTGCTGGCTGGGTGACAGCCAGTGGCTTGAGGACTACTGCTGGGTGGGACGGCTATTTGGGGCACAGCTATTGGGGGACTTTGGTCTCACCCATTTGCTGAGTGACCAGTGCTGGATGTCCAGCAGCTGGTGATAGCCACTGGTTTGTCCGTCCGCCAGCAGCTCTTCCATCATGAACCCCCCGTGCTTCGGAGGTTCGTTAAGCCGTCGGTCCCGCTGGCTACTGTCATCTCGTAGCAGTCGTTAGTTACTGGGATGGCGCAAAACTCCCTCCAAGGAGTAAGTGTCGCAGATTATCGTTCTGCGATAATCTACCCTCTGTACAAGATAATAATAATAATGACCAAACGCTTTAAAAATAGCCGAGTGTCAGGTGTGAGAAAACAAAGGTGCGATGAGAAATTACTATGCTTTTAATGAATTTGTAATGCAAATAAAATAGTACAATGCTGATCAATTCTTGTCAGCCAAATTCTGGTAACACATTAAATAAAGCAATACAGAGTAACGAATGTGGAAGCGTAATAATTAAATGCACACAGAGTAGGCCTTTCAATAAATAACAAACAACAATTTAACAACTCCCGCCTTTTCAATATGGAGTTTTCGGTAGGGACTTTTCCGTTAGGAGTTTTCCGCTATTTTATATATATATATATTATAATGGAGAACTACTTTGCGGCGGGCTGTCCGTTTCACTTTATAACTTACAGCAGGCTCTAGCGCCTGACCAGTCTCCAATCTAATTTCCAGTTCCGGTAACAAAAATGGAGGCATCCACTGCACTTCTGTTATTTGATCCGAAATCCTATGAAGAAGAATTCTGATCGCGCAGTGCGGATGCATCAAGTATAAGAACTAATTTTTGATTGGCTGACTTATGCCAAAAACTTAAGTCTAATTCAGAGTTTTTCCTTACAGTCATAATTCGAAATGTTATAACGGAAAATTCACTGCCGCAAAATCTCTAATAGCGGAGAAGATAACTTACACTAGAAATGCCCGTTGGGATTTTCCCTGAAAAAACGATGCACACACAAACTCACAAAGGTGCACTTCTAATTTCTGCTGGAGAGTGAGTGCTCCGGACGGCTTGCTGTTGAGGCAACAAAATTGAATAACATGAAATAGAACAAGTTCCTAAAACAAGACTACAATTACGCAATATTCTTAATTAATACAGAGATTCCAAAGAACTGAAGATAAACGGAGGATTATCGCCATTTGCCAGTCAAGTACCAATATAATGCATCAAATACATTTAAGCTCCGGAGAGAAAGAGTAAATACAATCCCAATGGCGTTGAGAACCATAAACATTGTAGTTGCAGATAAAAGCACGTTGCTTTTTAAATTCTAGGCAAATGGGAAGCGACAATGAATCCGCCTACGCCCTCCTGCAAGTAGCATTTCAAACCGAATAGGAAAACTCCCGTTTCGGTTTCGGACCAACTAAAACTATTTAATTCGTTGAAAGTTTGTGCTTTTTGCTCCACATTAATACAATTCAGCATGGAAATGCAATTCCATAAATATTATTGCCAGGAAAATGTGATGCAAGAATATCAGTAAAAATAAATATATTGTCGTGCATCTCACCTGCTTGCTAAATCTTGTTAACTCTCATGGAACTGTCTCATTACCAGACAACGGGAAAGATACGTCACACTTTTCAAGACGAGTGGTAGCAGTTTCAAAATCTGAGAAAAAGGAAGGACACAATTTATTAGAAACTTCAGCATCAGTGTTGGTATTAATAATTTCCAGGCCACTACTAAACTCTTTCGTCACTGGAGAAGTTTGTCATGCGGAATAGAGTCAATATTAAGAAATACAAGTGTCACTTAGCTTTTGAGCGTTGCTTCTGCAAAATTTACTTCCCTCAGCAATTTTAAATTCGTCGAAATCATTTAAAACTCGAAAAGATCCATCGTTGGATTGCTGCAGCTTTTCCTTTTGTAGGTTAACATCAGTCTTAAGAAGATTATGTAGAAAAATAGTGGAGGTCATAATATTGTTTGTACAATAAAAGATTAATATTTGTTTAATTTTTTTTAATGTCTCTGTCTTTTTTTTTTTACTCTTATGATCTTAGTGTTTATTCAGAAATTTATTTCTGGCTATCGAAGTAGTATTAAAATAGGATGAATAAAAATTACATTGTGAGTTAATTATCATTAGGTGTAGAACATAAAATCTTTTAAACATTCCAAGGAGGAACTTTAGCAGGGAAGCAGAAATACATTTATACATTTATTAACAATAAATTACTCCCCCTGAGTAGGGTAAGGCACTTAGCAGACCCTGCGATTATCTATTTTTATCCCTTTATCTGCACTTTTTACCTCCCCCCCCCCCCCAAGTTTTAAATCAAAAATTGACTGAACATTGTGTGTAGAAAATTTAAAAAACTCGTATCTTCTTTCCTTTCACATCATTTCCGATGGAATGACATATCACATGACACATGTTGCCATAGTTCTCACGACCAAGTGACTGCCACCCCCGCAACTCCGACCCCACTGGAACAATTGGCCCTAAACTTCATAGTAAAGTAGATCTTGCCTAGAGGAATCTGGATACTGAATTTCACTCCTTTACGTACCGAAATAGCACATAGATCTTTTGTCCTCTCTGGATCCCACTCCCGTAATTCCGACCCCATTGCACCAATCAAAACCAAAATAAATACATGTAGTGAAAATACTAGCTCCATTCTTCCGCTACTTTATGATATAATTTATGAGCACTTGAGCGATTCCACGTGCGCGTGCCGATGTCGATAACGTAACATTATATATATTCTTGACAAATCGATTGTTATATGACATGCCATTATCTTGGTATTCTTTACTGTCAGTGTTTTAGCACCTGAATTCGACTTAAAGAGGTCCACGAAAAATTCTGAAAAGTTGATACGGCCGAGCTAAGACTTTCTGAAAACAGAATTTGAAAAAGTTAATCCGTTTTCAAGTTATCGTGCAAACGACGAACGGCCGGACGGCCGGATAAACGTACAGACCAAGGGCGCATTCTTATAAGCAGCTTTTTGCTAAAGCTCCTAATAAGGACATCTTTGTGAAATAACTAACTAACTAAATAAATAAATAAATAAATCGATTATGTGAAAATCTCACACCATAGAAAAACTTGGTTGTCAGATTGGAAATCAGCACCAAAAAACTCAAAGATATGGTTCAATTCAAAAGAATAGCTAATTTTGTTGTTCAATGTTAAATTCTAAATATCCAAGCCATCTTCTGTTAATAACCCACAAAATTCATACATTGGCGCTTGACTTCATGCAGGAAACTATAGATAAGCACATCCAACAGCCGCATTCTTAAAACAAGTGCATTATTAGAATTTTTAGAAATGCACTGAATAACAAAATATGGTTTAAAATGGTCTCTGTCGACACAAGAAAAATAAAAAATTGCAATGTAAATTAAAGCGTCTTTCCCTAAATAATTTACTTATTGGCAGCGTTTCAGAATTATCCAGTAAACACTTGAAAGGAGTGTCTTGAATGGAGTGAATGAAACCCAGAATGAAGAGCAAATATCATTAAATTTATTATTAATAATCTTCTAATCATAATAAATCCTCCAAATTTTATAGTGCAATTTGGAAACTGACAACCTATAATATTGGGAACAAATGTTAAACTATTAGAACAACTTTCAAGTGATAAACTACCAGCTCCACTCCTACCAATTTTCTTCGATCGTAAGTTATTTTTCGAACCTTGGAGTCTTTATTCGCTAACACGAAGATTGATCCGCTCAAATATGACGAGCATTTATCACTATTTACTCGAGAATTGGAGGAATTTTCTCTTCTCGTACGCAGGATTTCTTTCTCCCTCGACAGCGGACGAAAGGTCGCCGAGAGAGAAGCCCCTAGCAGCCGAGGCGATCAATTCGCCTGCCGTGCACATAAATAGGGGGCGAGACTCCGACAGACAGATCACACATCATGCAGAAGGAAAGAAAAGGGAAGAAAAGGATGAAAACACCCTCTTCTCCTTCTTGTTCTTTCCCACCGTGACAAAAATGATGGTTTCGTCGTAGGAAAATTAATCTCATATAATCAGTTTAAATTTTTCCTCAAAGAGAATTCTAGACTGAGAGGTTGAAAAATGAATCTCGAAGAAAAACATTTTTTTTGCGTAACAAAAATTTCGTATTAAAAAAAAAATCGACGAATATTAATTATTTTTTCTTTAATATTCTTCAGTTATTAAAAATCTAAATCTTCTCAAAGTATAAGAAGATAACATTGCCCCCGAATTAAATGTTTTGCAATAAAATAGAGGCCCACAAAAATTAAAATAAATTTGAATAACTTCGAACTAGAATAATCGATTACTGTACCGAATCTCTTCTAAATATGATTACTGGGCGGAATTCCATAAATGTTAAAAGGGCGAGTTGAATAGGCGGACGACTCGAAGGGAGGTCGGGACGGAGACTCATTGGCGACTTCTACAAAGAATCCTTTTGGAAATTTATGAGGAAGCCCTCTAAAAATACAATTCCAAAAAGCAGATACCCTTTCAAACACACCCTAAAAAAAAATATCAATGCAGTTGTCATAAATAGAACTTTGAATACCATTCACGAATAACAATAGAGCAGGCATTTTTATTTTCAAAATAATAATAATAAAAAAATCGATAAATGCTTTTTCGATAAACATTTTGAAATATTCTTCAAAACTTTTGAAATTTGATATAAAATTAATATTCTTTTCAAATTTTTTTTTATTCACTGCATTTCTCTTCCGATAATTATCTCTCGTGAAGACTTTCGATGCTAATAATTTAAAATTGCAAATTATTCAATTAATCTTAAAGCGTTTTAAATCTTCATGAAGAACGAAATGCATTGGTAGGAAGAAAAATAGAGTAATTGCAGTTATTACAAGAGGAAAAAATGTTGTCATGGCATGTTGTCGGAAAAGTGAAATGAGGTTGAAAAATGATTGCCTGAAATAATTAAGCAGAGATTGTCTTGCTTAAATTGCAATTTTCGCTAAATATGCTCCACTGGAAACCAATCATTCATATCGGATTTTTTCCCCCTTGCGACAATGTAATAGTATTAGGTAAATCATGAATGTATTTAGTATAATTCATTAAGTGATTTCAAAATTTACCTGAAATAAGTTGGTGAATGAAAAAGCGCCGCTTAGAAATGACTGGCATTTCAAAAGAACTATTCAAGAAATCAAAAAAACAACTCGCGGCGAATCAGCCAGCGGTAGCTAATACAGAGTATCCTTATAATTTTTGTGTATATTTTCTTTGCAGAAAATGTGAAAGATGCGAACAAAATGAACGTAGGTGGGGGATATCGAGGACAAGGATCTACGTATTTTTCATGTACACGGAACAATCAGTTACTAGAAACATATCTGAAAAATTTGGGACCACATTTTTATGTCTGATGGAATTATACCCACTGTGTTCCAGCAGGATGAGGCACCACCCAATTTTGCCACAGCATTTGCGGCTACCTGACTTCCTAAATGACGCTTTTCCCAGTAGATAGATGGATTTGGGTCGCCCATCCCCGTCTCCAGACCTTAAATTTTTTAATCTGGAGATTTACCAAGTCTAAAAAAGGTTTATATTTATAAAACCGGTATATACCTAATGAAGATCGACAGCATTGAACAATCGAACAGCATCCACAATATTACAATCGCACAATACAACCGATAAGTTCCGGTAGTTTCGAGCCGTGGAGAAGGGCAATGGGGTTGTGTCCAGACATAAAAGACAGTCTAATTTTTACTGAATATACGTATATGTACTATTGTAAGACTATAACCAGACTATCGTTTATTAGACAATAAAATATTATTATTCATGGTTTTTTTTGTAATAAATTTATAGAGACTTTATAATCACCCGACATTATAACTCCAAATTCTGTTAGATTTTTCAGGGCCGGTACGTGCCTTTTGGCCGCTCGTGTGCGAAATTCGATATCAGAAGGGCCAGCGCCCGCCTTTTGACCGACACCCTATGCGCCCTATTGGTCCTCCATGTGCTCAAGTGGTACCAGTGCTGGCGCCGGTCCTAAGACTTTATACCCACTCTATGGACTCTAGAGATCATCAATAAATATATCTATATACACTATATGATCAAAAATATCCGGACACCCCTCACAGATCATCGATTGGCCCAATGTCACATGATAATGACTTGCACATCATTTAAATAGCTTCCCACACCTTCAGACACAACTCTGCTTGGACATTCTGAGCTCTGAGTTCCAACGTGGAACCATCGTTGGATGTCACCTATGCGGCAAGTCCGTGCGTGACATTTCCAGCCTTCTTCAGATACCCAAGTCAACAGCAGGCGATGTCATTATGAAATGGAAGACCCGGGGATCAACAACAGTTCAACAACGAACCGGTAGACCCAAGAAACTAACGGACAGAGACCGTCGAGTGCTTCGTCGTGTCACCCGCAGCAACCGGAAGTCCTCGGCGGAAAAAATTGCCACAGAGTTTCGAAACGCCTCTGCAAATGATGCCAGTACCATGACAATTCGTCGGGAACTGCACACGATGGGATTCCATGGCCGTGCTGCTGCCCACAAGCCCCACATCAGCAGGGTCAACGCCAAGCGACGTCTGGAGTGGTGCAAAGCCCACAGAAACTGGACAATGGACCAATGGAAACGTGTAATGTGGACAGACGAATCTCGCTACACACTCTGGCAATCCGATGGACGAGTTTGGGTTTGGCGCATACCTGGAGAACGCTTCTTACCTGAGTGCACAGAGCCCACAGTCAAGTTCGGAGGAGGAGGAGTCATGGAGTGGGGCTCATTTTCATGGTACGGACTGGGCCAGCTCGTTCCTGTGCAAGAAATCATGAACTCCGACCGTTATCTGAATGTTTTGGACAACTGTGCACTTCCAACGTTGTGGCAATTTTTCGGAAACGGGCCATTTCTCTACCAACACGACAATGCTCCGTGCCACAAAGCGAGGCGTGTACAGCAGTGGTTTGCGGACTCAGGGGTCGAAGAAATGGATTGGCCGGCACAAAGTCCCGACCTCAATCCTATAGAGAGTCTGTGGGATGAATTGGAAAGACGCTTGCGGGCCAGATCACATCGGCCAACTTCTGTACCTGAACTGATTCTCGCTCTTCGGGAGGAATGGAGGAACATTCCGGAAAGTACCTACCAACATTTGGTGGAAAGTCTTCCCCGAAGGGTGGAAGCTGTGATTCGGGCAAAGGGATGTGCAACGCCCTATTGATTTCCATGAAATCGTGGCTAGAGCGCAAACGTGCATGTGTCCGGATATTTGTGATCATATAGTGTACTTGTATATAAGGCGATTCAGAAAGATGGAGCAGATCACCAAACTGTAAAAGACAGAATCCGCCATCTGTTCGACAAATAAGAAAACTTACGAGTGACATAAAAAATTCGGTCTCCCATAAGCCCAACGCTCGTGGGAGACGGACAACGGCAAAAATATGAGAATTCCTGTAAGGGCGAGGTACAGCGGGGATTTTAGAATCCTGGCACCGTTACGAAAGCTGTAAAGGCCGTACGGGAACCCAGAAATGTGACGGCCAACGGGGCTCTGGTGAAGCCAACTTGGGGGCTTTAGGAGGTACCCCTCCACCAAGTTAGGCCGCAGCGGTCCAATCACCTGCTAGCTGAATTGGCAAAGATTAAAAGAAATTAGGACGGATTACATCGATGACGAAATGGGATCGCAAATCATGGAAATATCTGTGCAAATCCTCTGCACTTAAGGTAGAAGAGGACTGGACTAAGTAAGTAAATAAGATAGAAAATTCGTAGATGGTGTTTACAGTTCGCAAATTGCAACATGCAAAACGACTTCTCCTGGGGGGTCGCCATTTTTCCTATAAACAAGAAATAGCGCCAACGGGTGATAGAGATAGAAAGAATGGAGAATGGACAATTTTCAGTTTTCCCATAATGAAATCTGTAACTGATTTTGTCGGGGCTCCCTCTGGATTCTGTTGCTCAAGCTGAAGAGGCTGTTATTATGGGATGTACACTGGTTTTTATTAAGTGACGTTTGCCTGTTGATTGAGCCCTTTAAAAATGGTCTCTTCCAGCTGCTTCCAGCCCCTTTGCTTATTTTACTGCATCTTTACTTATTTTATTTATTTATTAGTATTTATACATACAGAGTAATAAATTATAAAGTAAGTCATATATTACAAAGTTTAATTCAGAGGGAGTAACGACGAAAAGGTTACAAAAAATTAGAATAAACACTAACAACCCTAAATGTCTCGCAGTTTATGTGCAGCCACATACTGCATGAATCTTTACGTAATAGGCTACGTGTAAAATGTGTGCTGATAATTAATAGACAGAACACATTTTACACGTATTACATAACGATTCTTACAATATCTGGCTGTGCAAAATTACGAGCCATTTAGGGTTATTTATAATGTTTTTTATTTTGGAAAAATCCTAAATACGAGTTGCTACCCAAAATATTTCCGAGATTTTTCTTGTAAAAAGCATAAAACGTACCTTACATCCTAATTTCCATTGTCACCTTCAAAGTAGTCACTTCCGGCACGTAAGTAACGATCCCAGAGATTTTCCCATTTTTGGAAGCACTCCTGGAAGTCCGAAAGGCTGTAGGGTGTTCAAGAACAGTTGCGATTCCACTTGGATATCTTCAATGGAGTCAAAACGTCGCCCTTTCATTTTAGGGAAGAGACAGAAGTCGCAGGGGGCTAGGTCAGGAGAGTACGGAGAGTGGGGGACCGTTGCTATGTTGTTTTTTGCCAGGAATTCCTTCACAACGAGCGAGGTGTGTGCGGGCACGTTGTCATGGAAGAGCAACCAGTCTTCCCATGTCAGGCCGTTTGCGCAATATTTTTCATCGCACTCTTCAAAATCTCGCAGTAAAACTTCCTGGTGACAGTTTGACCAGGTCGAATAATTTAAAAATTCGCAGAAGCACAAGAACACGTTACAACACAAAAGCAATAAATTACAAAGAAATGCGCCTATGATTACGAAACTTGGCAGAGCAGCAGTTGAAGGTAGGGTGCCTGGATAAGTGCGGAGAAGGGTGGTGACAACTCCTACTTCCGTCCGCCATTTTGATCCCGGAAGCGCTCAGCCACGCATTGGAGAACGCATGTGTTTTTGCTTAAATACTCGCACGATACTAACAGACTCGCTTGGTTATGTTAGAATTCTCTTTGTCTATTTTTTGAACTTTTAATCTTCTGAACTTTTAAAATAAGTTACTAACATCGAATTTTAACGAGCAAAAAAAGATGCTTGGTTGTTGCGAGCAAAAAACGATGCCAAGTTATTCTTAGGCTATGCCTGCATGTAGCAATCACTTTGATAAAAGTCGAAGGCTTTTTTCGTTCATAGAGAACTTCCTTTCTCCATGTTTTTCGCTTTCCTGCAAACGCTGCAAAGAGGAAAATTATGGGTAATTCGAATAAAAAGAAACAAGTTAAATCCAGGCCACAGAAGATGAATAGGACAGTTATTTCGAAAATGAACGTAACAAATACTGAACACGGCATCATCGAATATTTAGGAAGTACGATCATTAAAAATATTCTGAGATGAATAAAAAATTGTTTCATAGACTACAAAGCTTTATTGATGAAGAACATATATGAGGAGGATATTAATGAAGCCAATAAAAAGTTGGGCAAAGTTTTACGTTTTCATATGGTTGTACGTGGATCTTGCTCGTCGATCGAAGTGGTTCGTTTAGTCGACTTTGCCGATAGGAAATAACCTCCCCCCCCCCCCCTTCATCCGTTTTTGCTTAAGATTTCATCAAAAATATAACCCAGCCAGATGATGACATATCAATGATCCGTGCAGGCTGCGATGTCGTTGACTGCACTGGTGGAGGAAGTGCTGGAAAATCTTCCACTAAAAACACGGATTCTGCTCCTACTGAAACATCTACGTCGCCATCTACAGAAGCTTCGTCTTCATCCATCGAAACACGTGCAGGTGAAATATTGAATAGTTTTGTTGTTAATTAAAATTAAAACAAAAAAAACAAAAGAATCATGAGCCATTATTTTTGTAAATTTATTTTTTTCCTGTGATATTTATGTAAAGAAATGAAATAAAACAAAACAAATAGTTTTACATTCAACTATAGGCTTTAAAATTGCATAGCTTCAGGCGACAATAAATTTGTCTAAAATAACGAGAATTTAGCATAGTTACTCAGTTGTCACTTTCTACGACGGATTCAAAATGGCGGTTCTCCCGCACTTATCCAGTCACACAAGTTGAAGGTAGAGCACTAGATTCAAAATGGCGGTTCTCTCTATCTAGTGCTCTAGTTGAAGGGTTCACCAAGAGGCATCTAGCGGCAGAACCTCGTACCACTTCTTTTCTTAATATTTTTAATAAGTTTTTCTATTATGTTAATTGTGACAAACTCGGATTTGCTAATGATTTAAAGATATTCTCTAAGGTGGCCTCAAATGAAGAGCCTCTAGACTGCAGGTATGTTTAAATCAATGGCTCAATGGTATGCAATTAATAATCTATCTTTAATAAAAAAAAATTAACGAGTAGCTTTCACCCAATTAAATATTCATGCAAAGCCATTCGATGCACTTCTCAAAAGTTTCCGAGAAAAAAATTCATAAAGTTGTTGGCGACACAAGAGCAGCATTCATAAGTTGTTGCCGCGCCATGTTCAAGAGCGACGGACCAACTGCCGCAAACTGTATGAACGATATCTGGCGGATGAAAAGTCGAAATGCGTGATCACACTAGATGAGGCGTATGTTTATTAAAGCGACTGCAAGAGCCGAGCTAGTTTTTACCGCCCAAGGGGTTCTAAGGACTTAAGAAAAACCATTTTCAAAAGTTTCATGATTGTGGCGGGATACAGCTACAACGGCAAGTTAACTTTACACAGAGTTGAGTCAAAGGCCAAAATCAACGCCATGTACTAGCAGACTAACATTGGATACAGAGGTAAACAAGGTATCGCTGCATCAAGACAAGGCGTGGATTCACACCGCCGCGTCAATTCGCCATTTCCTGGAACGCATACAAGCAGATACCGGAATTCGCTCCATTCCATCCGGCGACATACCCGTCAAGTCGCCAGACGCATCGCCTATGCATTTTTTGAGGATTTGGCCTACTTAAACGGGCCTACGGAAAGAGACGATCGCGAACAGTGGAGGGAAAGCGTGTCAACAGCAGTGGTTACGAATTGATCTTGGTGTCCTGCGTTCCAGCCTCTTGCAGTGTAAACTGCGATGCATTGCTACGAGATACGAGATAGAACACACTCGATGATATTGAAAGGGTCTTTCCATTTTTTCTGGCTATTTTCTTGCTTTGAAAGTCGGTTTTATGCAAACGTGATCATTAAAGGTCCAGCGCCTTGCTCGGTGAGCTTCGATTATTTATAGACTTTCTGTAACCATTGAAATAAGAACAATAAATATAAATTCACCCCCCCCCCCCCAGCTATTAAATAATTATTAAGTAACGGAAGAATGGAACTACTTATTGTTTTCACAATGTCCGTCTGTCTGTCTGTCCGTCCCCTTCATAATTTCCGCATTTTTTGAGTAGAAGGTTTAAATTCGGAATATAGCTTACTATGGGCGTGTGGACTAGTGATGTGCGATACCATCGATACTTCCGATATCGAGTAGTTTAATAAAAGATTCGATACCAATATCGAGTACTCAATGAGAAATTATCGATATTATCGAATAAAAATGAGTATTTATTTATATGTTAAAATTCATTTCTGAGAGGACGTCGAACCTATACTGGAGCACGTGGAGGCTAACATAACTCATTACAATTAGACCTCATTACTAATACTAGGAGGCTATCATCACGTGTCCGAGTCATTAGCTTTTTTTTTTTATTTACTGTGCGCCCATAGAGCGAGGCGTGAGCTCGACAGCTCGACCACGTTAGGAGAAATAAAAACAAACGCTTCGAAAGATACTTCCCTAATCAGTAGGCAGCCACTGGAATAAAAGCGTTAAAATATTCAACAGATTCTGAATTAACGCTGAAAATCGAACATCTTCATTAGGTGACTCATAGTTTTTTTCAGTATCGAGTATCGATGTGGAAACTATCGATACTATCGATACTTTAGCCATTTTTGATTATACGATGCTTGAGTACTCGATACCGGCAAGTATCGATACTTTTTGGTTTTGGTATCGGTATCGGCACAACACTAGTGTGGACCTTCACTATTTAGTTTGGTTTTGATTGGCCCACTGGGGTCGAAGTTTCGGGGACGGAAATTAGAGGGAACCGCGTATTTATGCATATAAAGGAGTGAAATTCGGTATGCAGATTCCTCTAAGCAAAATCAACATTACTATTTTTTTTATATGAAGTTTCGGCCAAATTGTCCCAATGAAGTCGGAATTGTGGGGGTGGCAGTTACTTGGTCTTTAGAACTAAAGCAACATATGACATGTCATATATCATTCGATCGGAAATGATGAAAAACGAAAGAAGACAAAGCTCTTTTACACTTACTAAATACTACGTTCGAGAAAATCAATTTTTCAATTTAAGAAATTGGGGGTCGGGGGTACAAAAAGGGTAAAAATAGATGATGTCAGGGCTTCCGCTATTTTCCTATACCTTCCTCGGGAGGATTAATTTCTTGTTATGATGGATAGAAGCATTGTATGCATTTTCTCATACATGACTAAATAATTCATCCAAATTTTTATTCTCCCGTTTTTAAAACGGACACTAACGCTTGTGTTAGAGTAAGGTACGAATGAGGGAGCGCTGGGGGCTACGCTATTTACTTCTTAGTAACCTTGCACATGAATGGTATTAAAGCGTGGAATTTTTTGATGACATTGTTTGCAATATCGATTGTTCAGACCGAGAAACAACGGCAGATGTAGTGCAGACGCGAAATTTGTTAGAAATGTTTGTTAATAAAGTTTCATTAAGATATTGGTTCGATTTTCCAAAGCGAGCATTTACTTTATTAACTACCCTTTGAATTGGTTATTGAAAAATTGTTTTATTCAATGAGGACAGAATTGTCTTTTCTTCTCATTTCTTCTCTTCTCATTCCTGCGAGGTAATGAGATATGATTGAGATTCAAGAGATTATTATTATTATTGATTAAATAAACTATATTGATTGATTATATCATATTAGTTTCATTCAATAAATTAATTTTCAATTAAATTCTTCCTTTTCTTTTACATATTTATTATATTATAGATAAATAATTAATTACGATATTTTAATTTCTCTGTCTTTAAAAAGGATCTTAACTCTCGTCGTTAATAAGAAACGAAAAAAAAATAAATTCCATGCAACTGGAAGTGAAAAGAAAATTTATTTAATTGAAAATGCTTTATTTTTTAATTTTCTGGGAAATTTTCCTTTAAAGGAATTATATGAGACAATGATCTTTGTGACCGTAGATTTATGTTAAAATGCTTTCGGACTAATTGAATTCATGGACTGATGGTGTCGAAGTTCTTAAAAGGAAAACACATGGCTTTACTTATAAGGAGTTTGGCGCCATCTGTTGCTATTCTCTGAACATAATACATTCACAGACTTAGTTATTACGTACAATAATAACTTGAACAGAAACAAATATTGTCTCTACTATGTTGCAACGAATTTTACTATATTACTACATAAATCTACTGTATACCTACTGTATATTAAAAATGCTTATTTAATTTGGAAGAAATTTTTAGAAAACTTTCAGACATCCTAATACCATGTAGGCAATTTATTGCACAGACAACGATTGTAAAATGAAGAGAGAGAGAGAGAGAGAGAGAGAGAGGTAAAATCCACATTCCAAAAAATTTATTCTTTATTAAATTTATTGTGGGAAGCGTATTTTATCTTTATCGCTCCACTTTACTGTAAGTATCCAAAATTTCCAGTTGTCTACTCTCTCTCTCTGTATAGCTCGATTGTACGTAATTCGTTTTTGGATTTGTTATCAAAATTTTTTATTCATTTATCTTAACGATTACATTTAACCAGGTATTTATTCCTACTTTTATTGTGAAAGTTTTAGTGACATTCATTAAAAGCGATCTTTAGAAAAATTCAATTCAAAAAAGAAATTTCCAACGATTTTATTACACTCTCCGATATAACCTCTGGACAAACCTTCGTTTTCATCATCATTCACTGAGCTCCCTTCTCGAGCTTTTATTACAACAGTATTTTTAAGGAGGAATACAACCCCACTTCCGTTATTTATCGATCGTATCCATAGTCAAAGTGAATGTAGCTAATCTCTTATGGTATGATTTATCTTCCGTGATTTACGCCATAGATCAATGGTAAAACAAAAGAAAGAGACAGCGAACATTTTTCTTGATATAAAAAAAAAAAAAAAAAAAGAAAAGAGTCTATCTCTGTTGATTAGGTGAATTCGATCGTAAACTTCTGAAAAAAAAAATCAAAGTCTGAACGAAGGAAACCACCGTGGGAGTTGGTTATTCGTCTCCTATTTTCCCTTCTTTCATTATTAACCACATCATTTATCCTGCTTGACGGAGGATGATCATAATATGAAGACTGCGAGGGTTTGGATGGACGTCACCGCCGCCGCCGTCACGGAAAGGTAATTTCTCAGGGATCAAATTATGATCGAATTTTTCCCGTTCATGAATAACGTAGCAGAAAGAAAATAAATAAAACAAATTCAAAATAAAAAATTTACGACATTAAAATCTCGAAGAAAATGATACACGTGATAAAAATTTTCCACCTTGTAGTTATAATGCAACTGACTTTGAGAGGGAAGCGAGAAGAAATATGGCTTTGACTTTAAGGCATCAAAAAATAAGTTAGTAATATCGACAAACTTTAACAAGAGTATAATCTTATAACACTATTTTCATCCAAAACAAATACTGCTACTTTTATATTAAAAAAAGTCAAAAGTATTTTTTTAATTTTTAAACTTTTTTCAAATATTCTTCGTATTTTTAACTTATTCAATCACCATCAGTTGCACCTTTGAAAATTCATTGCTAACAGAATCCAACATCAGAAGAAAGAAGACGAAGAAAAATAAATTGATAATCTCGCAAGATGGAAACTCTACTCGCACAATATGAAGATCATATGTCGAAATATAAAGGTAACAAGTCAGGCAATCGAAATGCCCAGGACCGATAGGATTTTAAAGAAATCAAGAACGAAAAGGAAAGCATTTGATTTCTAAAGAAGCCTTTCATTGTTATGAATTAGATGAGGTTGCTAAGGAAGCCTATGGTTGCTAAGCAAGACGTACTTCTAAGGGAAACGTATAGTTCAGACTGAATAAAACTATCTGAAAAGTTAAATGGAGAAAGTAGCATTTCTCTATAGATTAGAACATATACGAATCCTTTAATTTATTAGCATTTCTATTAAATAATCTTTCTTCAAAAACAATTGCCAACGCATTTCAGCGTAAGCATGTATCATTGAAGGGATGAGTAGCTACTAGCTGTTGTTAAAATTTGCCTAACACAAACTAACTATTGATATAAGGTGTAAGTAGTTACATGCCATATTTTATCATTGAAAGTTCTAATGAACCATAATGGTTCCACAAAAACCAGGTTCCTTGGAACCAATTTCGACTATCATTAATTTTACGTTATATTCATTCATGACACATCATTCCAAGTTATTTTATATATTATATGCCAAATCTGAGCTTTGAAAGTTTCCCCTGAACCATACTGGTTCCATGAAACCACATACCATTGAACCTATGTCGACTGTCATTAATTTTACGTTAATATTCAATCATGACATGTTATTTCAAGCTGTTTGATATAATACATGCCATATCTTAGCATTGAAACTTTCCAGTGAACCATAATTGTACCACTAAACCACATACCCTTGAACCAGTTCTGACTGATATAGACCATAAAGGAAGACGATCTCGTGTCTTCACTTAATTCACAAAAGCCTTTTCTCTGCTTTAGCTATAGAATCTTAAAGGGAGAACAGCATTATGCAATGCACAGGCCATTTATACATGGAATTGTATAGTGAAAAACGCGGTCCCCTATATTATTTTTGACCTTTTGAACCGGAAGTATTTTTGATTTTTTCCACCGACGAACTCAGTCTTCCGATTTCCCTAAGTTGTGGAAATGCGAAAACGGAAGTCGAAAATTCGGAAGCGTTCGAAAGCTAGAGCACCAACAGACGGACAGACGGACGGACAGACGGACGCACATTGTGAAAACATAAGTACCTATCGGTCCTAATAATGGAACGACACTTCTTTTGCCGTGGTTGGTTCAGCGTTTATGTTTGCAGTTTCAATAAAGTTACCTTATAGAGGAAATAACACAAGTGATTTTGATAATGAATAATAAAAAACCTAAAAGATATTGTAGATACTTACTCAATGGAAGATAGGAAAAACGACACGTTACTTGTCCACAAAGTCTTTTATTCAGTCATTTTTGACTGCGATGCAATCTCAACTTGTATGGACCCATACTGAATGAATGTTGCTTCTTAACCGAAATTTGTACATTCCGGGTGGTTGTAATTAAAGTTTCTCACTTCTGTGCGGTTTGCAGATCACGTCATTGCACGGATAGTGATGAAACTTTGTGTATAGGCTATGTAGAGCGTGGGGAAGAAAATTCCAACGGAAAATTTATTAGTACCGTATGCAAAAGCGCAATGCGTCTGTGAACAACCAATCTGCAGAGATCACAATGCCATTGAGAAAGAAAGAACGTCCGCTCCTGGTGAAACTCTATTACCAGAACAGCAACAATATTGCAACAGCACTACGAGAATATCGGCGTGAGAAGGAATTGCTAACAGGACCCATGACGATGATGCAGAAAATCGAAGAGTCAGTGTAGTTAGGTGTGCTAAGGGCCGGACTAGTACCTTTAGAGGCCCTAAGCACTGCACATTTTAGGGCCGAATAAATAAGTATATCATTACTATTTACAACTATTTTCGGGGACCCCTATTCAACGAGGCCCTAAGCACACGCTTAGTCTGCTTATGTATTAGTCCAGCGCTGAGTGTGCTGTCCGTTCACCAGGCCTTAATCCATGTGACTTCTGGCTGTGGAGAACCCTGAAGGATCGTGTTTATCATGGAGACGTACGGACCTTACCTGAACTGAAAGCCAGCATCATTCGTCATGTTGCAGCCATTTCACGGGAGACACTTCGTGCTACTGTTGAGCACGTTGTCCTGCGTTTCCAGCATGTCATCGATGCAGAGGACGCGCACATTGAACAGTCCCTCTAATAGCATTCCAGTAGTGCATTACTACTAAAGTCTAAGTATGATTTTGCAGCCCCACTTTTTCCACTGGTGTCAATCGTATGGACTAATAAATTTTCCGTTGGAATTCTCTTCCTCATGCTCTGCATAACCTATACATAAAGTTTCATCACTATCTGTGCGATAACGCGGTCTGCAGCCCGCTCAGAAGTGGGGAGCTTTAATTATAACCATCCGGTATTTGGCTGAATAAACTTTCTTGTGTTTAAGCGGCTTGAAGTTCCTCCTACCTTCCTCTAAGTGCTTTTGAGTTTAAACGACTAGCCGAAAGAATATTTAATTCCGAATGAGTGCTTTCTTTTTAAATCGTCTTCGAGCCAGCAATAGGATTGGAGTTTCTGTTAATGGTTAGGCAGCAAATGGCTTTTCACCCTTATTTCATGCAACCATTCTGCCATTCTCTTAGTTAAGAGGGCACAGCGTGCTTATTCTAGAATCTGATAAGCGTTGCTTTTAGGCTACATGAACTGGTTGCTGGGTATAATATTTTACTCGTAATCATGCTAGGAATCATTTGCAAATTCATATGCTGAAAAACAAAAAGCTCCAACACTTGAGCGTGCTATTTATTTTGAAAAGCAGGTCCTCATCTTGTCCTATATATAGCAAGTCTTAAATTCTTCTATAAGCATATGAGGAAGAAGGCGGAGTCTTCGAAGGAGAAGAGCATGAAACAATATCTTGGACCTTGGTTTAAAAAGGAATATGTTGGTTTCCATAAATGCATCAATTTTCACCTTCACTATTCAAAATTTAAAGCAAAAAGAACGTTTATTTTTATCCCGAAAAATACATTTTTTATTTCACAAACTTTATTTATAATTCTGCAAAATGCCTTTTCAATTCTACAAACTGCGTTTTTATTTTGGAAAATCCATTTAAGAATTCGTAAAAAGCCATATTTCACAATCTGAATTTTAATGACAGAAGTGCCATTTTTTAAATCTGCAAACTGCAGTTTTTTATTTTGAAAAATGCATTTAGCAATCGCAAAAAAAGCTGTAAGTATAGTCCTCATCCAATAAATTAAACCTCGACCTTGAAGGGCTAGGATTATTCTATTGCTAAAATGGGAGGCAAGAGGATGGAAAAAAATCTGATGTAGTGCAGGGAAGTACTAGTACTACATCAGGTTCACCAAGTTTACATGCACATTTCGATCCGGATCGACTTGAGCTAATCCAAAAGTGCCTCGCGTTTACAAGCATCTAACTCGATCCGGATCTGCCTTGTGGGTAAAGCTCTAGATTAGGAAAGTACGCCAGACAAAAAATGCGTCTGCTTTAGAATCCACCTTTGTTGGCTCAGTCGGCCTTATCACTTGAATTACGCTTCCTCTAAAATACAGCTAAAATACAATTTTTAAAAATTTTCTCATTATTATTGTCTGGAAATGTAATTGACAATCTATAAATTTTGTAATTATTTTGTCTTCCTTTAATTTTGTTTTCAATTAAAATTTCCTATATATAGAAATTAAGGTTGAGGTTACTACGAGCAAGATCAAGTTTTTGGTTTATTTACACCTAGAAAATTATAATTCTTAATAACTTTTAAAATGTATTTGCATGTTTAAGTTTTTTATACTTATTTTTATCAAAATATAATTTTATACATTCTTATCAAAACATAATTTTAATAGATTTTTATCAAATTAATTTTTAGATTTATATCAAAAACTTTAATTTAATAGTTTATTTTAATTTTATTAAATTATAAAAAATTATCAAATTATAATTTAATAAAATACGTAGAAATTGTTAAATTGAAATTTTTGATATAAGTATAAAAGTTAATTTGATAATTATAATTTGATAAAAAAGTATTAAATTACATTTTGATAAAATATATATATATATAAACCCTTAGGTTGATAGAAAATCTGAAATATTTTAATTTAGAAAAAGACATTTTGATAAAAAAAATTTACAAAAAAAACAAAACAAAACTAAACATGCAATGTATTTTAAATTTTATTCATTTATTTATTTTTAGATATTTATTGTGTTGAGGTGTAAATCAACCAAGAATTTATTTTAGGTAAAATTTTCTATATTTTTTTTTTCAACCAAACAGCAAATTTAAACTCGATCCGGATCAGGGTGTTTACATGCACGTTAGTGGATTAACCTCTTTCCTGAGGCATGCTTCCCTGGTTTCAAACCACCTCTTTCGACTGGATTGAATTCGATCCGGATCGGGGTGTTGAAGCCTGTTTACATGCCACTTTTTTCAGGATTGACTTGAAACTGGTCTTTCGATCCAGATCGAAAGTGTGCATGTAAACGCAGTGATTTTTTTTCCATCCTCTTGCCTCCCATTTTAGCAATAGAATAATCCTAGCCCTTCAAGGTCGAGGTTTAACTTATCGGATGAGGACTATATTGGAGAAATTTACAGAATTTCTACAGTATGCAGCGCCATCGCTTGACGTTTTCTGCACTTAAAGTCACCATTTTCTTTCGCACTAAAAATCAAGGTTCTGGGGAAATAGAACAGGCCTTTTACATATAGGGAGTGCCTCAATGGGAAGTATGATTATGATAACATCATACGCTCACTAATATCATACATAGTCTTTCTATCATAGGATATAGAAAGACCATGCTAATATTTTACAAAAAAATTGAATAGTTAAAGCCGTTAAAAAGTATGTAAATGACAGGAAACAGTTAAACATAGTTTTCAGGCCCCCTACGATATCTCCTTCATAGAGAAAAAATTATTCTTGTATTTCTCCTGTACTAACTCAATGAAGTTGAAGATAGAGTCACTTTATAAGAAGAGTATCGCAATCGTCTTGAGCGACGCCATTTTGAGTTTAATTCTTCTCTGCATACAAAGGGCAGTATGGAGATTACGTTGTTTTGTGGACATTTTTTCAAAGTATTCACGCCGCATCTCGAGTAATATGTTATGATGTAATATTTTACGATTTGTAAATTCACTTAATACATGATAAATAGGTTTTTTTTAATATATTTAACGTGGTAAAAATAAAAGATAACTCTACTGCTCAAATTAAATTGTTACATCACTTCTTTTTTTTTTTTATAGGTCATCAATAACAAAATATAATCTGTATTTCGTTAACTTATAAAATTTCATAAATTTAATATTTAATTCAAATGAATGTAGAAAGAATTTTGGTTTTTACATGGTATTTATGAATTTGAAATTAAAAAAAATAGACAAGTTAATATTTATTTTTTCTATTTTTTTTCTTTTTCATTTTCACATCGTTTTTGCACTGCTTAAAATAAATCTCAATGATTTATTTCATGTAGAGTGGGCAGAGCCGGCCCGATGGCCGAGAGGGCTGGGGCGTAGGCTTTCCAGTTCTCGAATATGTCGGGTCGCGGGTTCGAATCCCGCCGTGGGCATGGATGTTTGTTCTTCCCAGTTGGAATATAAAACATTAATTTTCCTTTTCTACTGGATTTAGTGCAGTTTACCGCGCAACAATTTGGCATAATGGCCCGGATAAAGCGAAAGCTAATTGACGAAATTATTCATCTCTAAATCTTAGGAAAACTTTGTTTATTATTAATACATGCAATTGCTATCGATAAAATAGTTTCTGTTTATCGATTGAAACTTACTATTTGTTGATTAATGTCTCAGGTGCTCCCAAATAAGTTTCAAAGCTCACTGAAGTACATAGAAACGATTAGCAAGCATTCACCTGGGAAAACTCAAAACGGCTGCGATTATGCCACGTGATACCGAAAAGCCAATCAGAAGCCTTGCGGCAGAGTTCACTCAAATGCGGTACTTTTCCTATAAAGTGACTCTAGTTGAAGACAAACATGGCTGCCATCTCCCTCCTGATAGCAACATTATAGTGAATCTTTTCTACTCTTTCTCATAAAAGTCAAACGAAACGAACCAATCATTACTCCGTTCATTGCTCCACACTCTCGCGTTTTATAGCTATACACTTTTCAATAAATTTTCCTTTACATAGAATACATTAAATGAATTAAAATGATCAAAGTAATATTTGTAATTACATGTTGAGATATTAGTAATTAAATGTTAATGGATAGATATTCAAATCTCAACCTATATAAATATTATTATATTTGTAAACTCTTTCTAATTTGTTTACTTAAAAATATCACGATGTGGACGTTTACAAACAATTAGAATTAGCATTAAAACATTAAGGATTAGCTCTCTCTGTAACTTGCGTCTGGAGAAAGGAAATGATCCGCTTGTTGACTGGTCGAGAAATTACGTTAGTCGCTCCGTCGAAGAGCGAACATGACGAGCTCGCATCGCATCGTAGAGAAATGCCACATGTTAAGCACTTTTATCTTCGCATCGAGCAGCTAATATGAGATAGGATGAATATTATGAATGACGCCGACAATCTCCAATTCAAGAAACACCACATTTTCTTTAAATATACTAGATCACATGAGTAATGAGTATCGATGCCTCCACCCCCCTCCCCAAGCATATTTACTCATGCTGCTCTGCTCTCATCGCCCTATATAGGCTATTGCTCTTTTGCAGTTTATTTCATGTAATCTTATCGCAGGTTTTACAATTAAAGCTACACACTAGGAAAAGATACAATTACAATTTATTACAATTAATAAAACTGCTGTAATAATGAAGCCTTCGAACAAAATATTAATAATAAATAAACATAATCAATGTTTATAATAATAAAGTATAAAGCCAATATGTGAGGATAATGTTGTTATGAAGCCGTATAAATTCATAATAAATGCAATAAAATAAAAACTAACACAGCAGCGTCCGCGCAGTCCGCTCGCCAAATCGCCAGTGGCGACAGTTCAACTAATCTGACGAATAAACAATCACATTTGGCGAACATACTTGGCTAATTCTATTTATATGGAAAATTTTTATTTTCAGCATCGAAAATGAGATTATCATATGATTAAAAGGATATGTCGTTTATTAGGAACATATTTTTTTTAAATTTTTTTTTTAATTTTAAATTTTGGCCAAAAACAGAGGTTCTGGCTTAAAGAAAATCGCTATTGGCTAAATCATTGGGGATAAAAATTTCAAGTACTGAGAGGCCACTGAACACAACATACAAATTAAGTATATTTTATTATGCATACTATATAGAATTTCAACGTTGCTACAGTAGTTGTAGGCGTGTCTGTAACAATATTTTGTGCAATATCTTATGAATTCATAGCTTCATATATAAAATCCATGTTCAGAAAATGCTCTTGCATATCTCCATTAACTAAGTTTTCGTCTGATATAAGTTGTTTAATTTGATTATTGGCCCACCAAAGGTGTCCTACGCTTTCGTTTCCACAACTCAAAACTTTTTTTTTTTTTGTTTTCTTTTTACGAAATTCGACTTCAAGAAGATGTATTGAAGTTTTGAAAAAAAAATCCGTCTCTACGTATGTTAGTACGTTTGTATGTATGTGGCCAACTTTGTGCAGCTAACTCCTGTGAAAATGCAAATAGCAGAACCAAATAAAATTAATACATACTTAGAGGGTATATTAAACCCTGCCTTGACGTATTTTTATGACAATTGATCAACCTTTTTAGAGATATTAACTTTTTTCGTAAAATGCAGAAATGGCTATAGCATTCATACAAACGAACTAAAGTCAATATATTCGAATAATTTTTGTAAATAGTTTGTTTGCCAACCAATGATGAGCCATTTTGGAGATATTAATTGATCCTCACCCCCCCCCCCCCACCCTCAAACAGAAAAAGATTTTAATTTTTTTTTTATTGTAAAAATTAATACATACAGGGACACTTAAACAGACCTATTTTTTTTAAGAATGTTGGTTAAGCCTTTTTAAAGAATTGGCTGTAGCATTCATTCCAGCAAACAAAAGTCATGTTACTGACTCCTCTCAATAATTTTTTATAGAAAGTGTTTAGCTGTGAGCCAGTGTGGAGTTATTGAGGATATAAGGTTTTAAGGACCTCATCCACCCAAATAAATTTTTTTCCCTTTTCATGACAAACAGGGAGGCCTGTACGAATGCGTCATTCCAATATAATTTTTAAAATACCTCAGTTTATGAAGCATTTTTCAAGGAAATGCATGTAGATAATGGTCACAATAAAATTAGTCGTGAAGTGCATGATGATGAAAACGAAGCCGACTTGGGGGGAAATCTGAACACAAGTTACATTTATAATTCTCTTTTTCAGTAGATAAAGCGCAATGTCTATTCTGGTTAGATATGTTCGAGAACTTTTTTGTGCAGCAACAAATCGCTTGCAAATCACTCGCTGTTTCCACTCCATGGTTTCGACGGAGTGACTGACGTCTTTTCTCCACCAATCAACACGCGGATCATTTCCTTTGTCCAGACGCAAGTTCTCTACAACGCCTCCTGATTCTATTGAAGTATCAGGAGAAAGTAATGAATCATCAGTGCTTGCATCTGATTGGTTTCCGAACAAAGCTCAACGAACTTCTTTTATGAAAAAGACTATAGTCATTGTAGCCACAATTTAAGCACTCTAGCAAACACTAATAGAATCCATCGACTCCGGCAATCACTAACGCTCAGGATTATTAAAGATGGCAATTACCTTCCCCAATGCTAGCAGATAATACTGGTTGTTGAGTGTTTGGTTTGAGATCACGTGAGTTTTTTCAGCCATCTTTGGCCCAGACATTTATTCATTTATTAAAGTTTATTAAAAGTGTAAACTTTTTATTTGATTATTATAAAACAAAAGGTTTATTATGTTGAGCTGTAATTCAACAAAATTTTATTTCATTTGTAAAGGTTGCATGATGGTCTATATCGCTCTGTAACTTACCTGATAGTGATCATAGCTCCTGATGATGAGATTTCCTCGAAACGCGTAGAACAATTAATAAACCGCTACCATATCGCTATTTCCAGACCTTTATTCTTTCAATTTCATTTGTAGTTAACATTAAATTATCTCAACTTTAGCTCCCAGTGACACCCAAACAATAGAACAGGCCGAAGCGGTGTATAAAAGGGATGCATTGGATCACAAGTTGCAGTCAGCAGCAGAAGTAGACTGAATATGGGTAAATCCAAGGATTTGACCGACTTTGAACGAGGCATGATCGTTGGAGCTCGACGGGCGCAGTTGAGCATTTCGCAAACCGCGAACCTCCTCGGGTTTTCCCGTGCAACAGTGTCAAGGGTATTCCGTGAATGGCAGTTATTGCCAAAAACAACCTCCAACAAACACAACTCCGGACGAAACAGGGCCGTGGATGAACGAGGCCTACGGCGACTGGCACGAATCATCCTCAGCAACAGGACGGGAACAGCCCAACAAATTGCAGCGCAGTTCAATGAGGGAGCATCCCAACCCATTTCGGAGCACACGGTGTGGTGCGCCTTGCACCGAGCTGGGTTTAACAACAAGCAGCCAGTATGGGTACCGTCGCTATCATCTCAAAATAGAAAAGCGCGCTTGCTATGGGCACACAGGTTTCGCTACCGGACACTGGATGAGTGGATGAAGGTCGCCTGTTCCGACGAATAGCGGTTCCTACTTCATCAGGCGGACGGCAGACTGCGCATCTGGCCTAGACAGCACGAGGCCATGGACCCATCCTGTCAGCAGACAACCATACAGGCGGGTAGAGGAGTGCTGGTCTGGGGTGTCTTCTCTTGGGACACACTGGATCCTCTCATATCCGTAGACACATCCCTGAATGCGACACACTACCTGAACATTGTTGCCGATCAGGTGTACCCGTTCATGATGACTGTGTTCCTGGTGGTGACGGACAGTTTCAGCAGGACAATGCTTCCTGTCACCGTGCGATCGAGCATTTATGGGATGAAGTGGAGAGAACCATCCGACGCCTTCCCACGCTACCGTCCAACCTGCACCATTTACGAGACGCTGTGATGTCAGCCTGGGCTGCTATTCCTCCGCAATGGTTTCAACACCTTGTTGAATCCATACCGGCACATATTCAGGCAGTTCTCGCCGCTAAAGGAGGCGCAACACGCTATTAGTGGGGTGTCTCTATAAATTGGTCGTTCAGTGTATATAAAATTTTAATTGAAAACAAAATTTAAAGGAAAAATAATAGTTACAAATTTTATTGGCTGTCAGTTATATTTTTAGACGATAATAATGTGAAAATTTTGAAAATAAAATTTATTTCAGCCAAATTATTAGAGCTGGCGCAATAAAATGATTCGGCCAACGGGCTAAAAATTGTGGTTTGCCGTACTTTAGTAATCCAGAGCTTTAGTAATCAATGAGAATATGCCTCACCTAGTGATGCCAATCAGAAGCTCATTCAACGGGGTTTTAAATTTTTGGCAGGAAGAAATTATTCCTATGAATTCCATAATGACCCTCGTACATAAAGCTTGGACTAAGTGTTCACTAGTCATTCTTAATCTTTTGCTTAAACTGAAGCTACTGTTTGGCAAATAGCGACAATTCTTTTGAATACACAGCTATAACTCGTTTTGAGCCTGTCAAACGATGAGTTTAATTCGTTAAAAATAATGAATTTTTTTTCTTTATTTTGTTTATAAGGTGTCACAAAAAAACGGGATAGAGCGCTGGACGATATACAAGACCGTGCGAGAGACATCTTGTCATTTTCTTTTAATCAGCATCAACCAAGGGCGGTTCCATATCCATTGACTCTCATGAGGTGATTCCCTAGAGGAGTCTTAAAACTTAGTGCTTGGCGCAAAATTTTTTATTATTTTCAATTTTAATATTTTTTGTTAATTAAAAAAAGTCAATAAATTTTTTATTTCAAATTTGTTTATATATGGCTATGCATGTAAATAAGTAAGGATACGAATTTTTCTTTGCCTAGAACGCCAGATACCATTGCACCGGCTCTGGTATCAAGCAACACAGGGTGTCCCTCGATGACTGGAAGGATGCTTGCGCAGCATTGATGACCATCTACTGGACGTCATCTTCCAGACATAAACCTATCCATCTCTTCAATTGTATGTAGACTATGCACGAGGTGTGATCAAAATATACGGTGAATATTTAAAATTTATATATAAAGGTGTCTCAGAATACATTGTACAAACTTCTAGGGGAGTTAGTATGGGTGATTCTTAGCAAAAAAGTTCATATGAACATGGGTCCGAATTTGAACGATAACTGTGATATGAACAGACATAAAAATGCCGCCACCAAGCTCAACAAATTAATAACTCAGGTTCTGTAAAGCCTAGATTAATGAAATTTGGGGAAATAATAGGGTACATAAGGCTATGTATACCGTTAAAATTTGATCGAATTCCAACAAGAAGTTTCTGAGTTACTTATTCAACATCATAATACGTGCTCACTTGTGAGTACTAACTAGCACTTGTTACAATTTTGACTGCGTAACTCGGAAACTTCTCGTTGGAATTAAATCAAATTTTAACGGTATACACAGTCTTATGTACGCTGTTATTCATTCCCCCAAATTTCATTAATCTAGGCTTTACAGAACCTGAGTTATTAACTTGTTGATCTCTGTGGCGGCATTTTTATTTCTGTTCATATCTCAATTATCGTTCAAATTCGGACCCATGTTCATATGAACTTTTTTGCTTAGAATCACCCATACTAACTCCCCTAGAAGTTTGTACAATTAATTCTGAGACACCCTGTATATATCACCTGAGTATACATTGGCATTAGTCTCCTTCAAAGTAGTCTCCCTTACTACGAATGCATTTATCCCAACGTTCTTGCTCCTTTCTGAAGAAGTCATGGAAGTCTTTTTTTCTTGAGTGACTTTAGTTGTGTTGCCGTGGCACTCTGGATGTCCTTATTGTGTCAAAACTTTTTCCTTTCATGGTCTTATTCATATTTGGGAAAAGCCAGAAGTCGCAAGGAGCCAGATAAGGAGAATGCGGAGTTTGGGGATACATTGTAATGTATCTGATCGAATCATTAGACGTCCGACGTTCTCTTCGGCTTTTGATGTTGATGGCCGTCCTGAGCTCTCTTCATCTTCAATACTTTCACAGCTGTTCCGGAATTGGTCGAACCACTTGTAAACAGTCTTAAAATCACTGCTGAATCACCATAAACTGCCGTCAACATTGCGTGTCTCTCTTTAGCAGCCTTTTGTAGTTTGAAACAAAATTTCATTTGATTCGTTGCTCGTGATCCATGATAATGACAGCACTATAAGATAGACCTTCACTCTTCTATAGCTCACAGCGAATTGAATACGTACATCAAACAGGTTGAAACATGACACACACCGAGAGGAAGGACCGATGTGCCACGATATGTGCTGCATTTCCCTCTATCTCCGCTAGATGACTCTCGGGAGCAATATTCACCGTATTTTTGATCACACCTTGTATGTAATGGCATAATCTCTACCCATTCACTACCATGATTAAATCTCTTTCAACTACTTATCTCTTTGTCTTCTCTATATGCCCGTTTCAGAATTTCCCGTCTTTTTTAGACACCTTTATTCAAAACCAAATAAATTAATAAATATCGGAAAATTTAATTTAGGTTAACTTGAAAAAAAATAGAAGTAATTTGTTTGAGAGTATATTTAAAAAGTTACAACTTTATAATTTGAGCATTTCTATTATTAAGAATGTCCTTTTAAGTCAAGGATAAGAGATATCTAGGGTGTTTCAAGAAAAAAATGTATACAGGGTGTCTCAGAATTCATTGTATAAACTTCTAGGGGAGTTAGTATGGGTGATTCTAAGCAAAAAAGTTTTCATATGAACATGAGTTCGAATTTGAACGATAACTGAGATACGAACAGAAATAAAAATGCCGCCACCAAGATCAACAAGTTAATAACTCGGGTTCTGTAAAGTCTAGATTAATGAAATTTGGGAGAATAAAAGGGTACATAACACTGTGTATACCGTTGAAATTTGATCGAATTCCAACAGGAATTTTCCGATTTAATCATTCAACTCATAACTTGTGAGTACTAACTAGCACTTGTTACAATTATGACTGTGTAACTCGGAAACTTCATAAGTTGTGTAAGCTATATTGAATCTTCAAAGTGACTTGCAATCTTGCTTTCAGGTCAATAGACATCTTTGTAAACACAAGTTTTAATAATTTTTTATTCTCCTGAACTGTGTACACTGTAAAACGCTCTGAATAGGCTGACCAGATTTTGAAGGAAAAAATGCAGGACACAATTGCAATCAGGATAAATTATTTTAGAAATTTCTTGCAAAAGCGGTATCGCGGTGTATTTTCAGGCTGTATTTTCTAAAATTTAATGTAAGCACGTTATTAAAAATGATAACTTTTACTTAAAATATATAAAAAAAAATCTGTTTATTTATTTATTTTTATGATGATCATTACGGAATGCAGGACGTTTTGCACGACAAATTAAAAAATAACATTCTGATTTTTTTTCAGTAGGTAAAGCAGTTTGCAGGACAAAACATAAAAAGCAGGACGTCTGGTCACCCTATCTGTATATAGCATTTAAATAAAGAATATATACAATAGACGTATCACAAAAACTGATACAATGTTTCAAAAAAAAAAAAAAAAAGACTGTAATAGAAAAATTAAAGGATTCGAATTTGTGAATATCCAATTATTCCTGAAGAATGATATAGGTAATTCCTTTTTCTTAAAAACGAGTTAAACAGTAAACAAATTAAGAAATAATAAATAAGTACTGGAGCTAATTCTCAAACATCGGTAATATTATTTTGAAAAAAATGGAAGGAAAAATTCTGCGACCTGGATTTCAAAATGTAGTTTCTGGTTCGAATCCAGATCTCAGAATATTTTCCTTCCATTTTTTTAAAATAAAATCATTAGTAAACAAAATACATTTATTTACTTTTAAATTCTAAATTAATTTTTCAGATAGATCAACTTTCATATAAGCTTTATTCGATAGTATGAAACAAAAAAATTATTTTATGTTTCGCGGTTACTATTCGTAAATTTAGTGGCTTTCATAAGAACAGATAATCACATACGTAACAGGAGAGTCACGTTGATGGCATTCGCGGTTTTAAATTGGCATCAACGTGACTCTTCACTTGTTTTCTTTTTGATTTCTTTGACCATTCTTCTTTTCGTTGAGCTCTAGTAGAAAGGTGTTCAGCTGTTTCTTTATTTCAAAAAAGCATATATTGTACAAATATTGCAGTCTTTCATAGTTATAAAATAAAAAATAAAAAAAATTCCAGCTTTCGTAATTTGTCGTGTGATGGCACCACGATATTATAGTCTATTTGGCCTTAAGTTGCGTGAGTTGTGATGAGAGCGTCAGTTGTTGGACACTGTTGGACAATAAAAATTAAACAATTGAAATTGGATATTTAAATTGGACGCGCCCATCATTTCTTACATTAAAAAGGCAGGAACGGTCTTTCTCATAGTAAACAAATCTGTGTTAACAAGAGTACATGTTCATAAACCCTTGGTCATAGAGTAGGAGTATTTCACTAGTACTCTATATAAAAAGAAAATAAATGTATTTCTTGTTTGTGTTAAATTTTCTTTTAATGCTTTCAGTACAAAATGTTTTGATCATGCTTCATTAGTTGCATGCAGACAGTATTAACATAGCGTACATTTGCTTTAGCATTTTATATTAAAAAATAAAAAGAAAGAAAAGAAAAACATAAATTTTACATTTCTTAAAAGATCCATTAATTAATAATGTTCCTTTCCTTTACATTGTTTATTTACAGTAGCTGAACTCTCCAACTTCATTCATTCTTTTCATCATAGCCGAGAAAAAAATGAATTAAAGCAGAATAAAAACATTACATTACAATCGCTATCGAGTGATAATTTTTTATTGATGATTTTTTGACATTGAAAATACTCTGTTAAGAAACCATGATAACTTACTAACTTAATTCTCAAGGATGAAAGTAATTTCAAAGAAATGAAAGCGAAACTGAATGTCTCGAAGAAAGTAAACATCAGAAAGTTAAGAAAGAAATTCAACTCTGACACCTATAGGGAGAACTTTGAAACCTATTCCGTTCATTAAAACTTTTTGCTGATGTAATACTATCGAAAGTAATCTCACAAATTAATATAATTTAAAAAGACTTTTTTTCTCATATATCGGTCTGTTCGCACCACTGTTGAATGCAAATATCATTTTGAATAAATCCTTAGATGGTCAGTGAGGGTTTTAATGGTACACCTACCTCATCTGTTCGAATTAATGATGAAAAATAGGAATTGAAATATCTTTTTGTAACAATGTAAATTTCAATAATGGGTGAAAGAGGACAAATCAAAATTTGTGAATTTATCAAAAACATGGACGTCGGATGTCCTAGTTTTTCTGAAAAAATAACTGGAGATCAAAATAATAGCAGTGTTTCCAAATTATTTAAATTTATTGGCCGATTCTAATTATTTATTGAGGCCAAAAATCATGACATCCAAAAAAAAGAAAAGAAAATATATTATGATAAACAAAAACATATTCAAAATTGGCCAATTTTGAAGTCTGAATTATTTGTAATATATGTTTACTTTGTAGGAAGAATGGTCGGTTCTTATGAGATTAATAAAATAATGTGTCCTTATCTTTTTTTAAGCATGTTATTCCGAGCCCTTTCTTTATCATCCATGTATTGAAAATAAATAACCGGAAGCTGACAAATAAATTGAGAAAAGAAGCGCCTTTCGTTTAAATTTAAAGTATATGACAACAAAAGAATTGTGACAATAACACTTTCTTTTTCTCATGGTTCAATTTAACGGGTAATTAGATAATTTATTTAAACAACCCAAGAAAGGGGATTTATGCATTAAGTTTTAATAATGTAGCAATTTATAAAAAAAATATGTTTCTCCTTCTCAAAATAATAATTAAATCGGTTCATATGTTTGTATATTACTTAAGCATCGTTTTCCAAATTGCTGATGTTTTTCAATTCAATCACATTTGAAGACACAAGAAGGTTTACAGCTTAATCCCTGTGAATATTTAGAAATTATATAATGGGATAAATGCCACAGGTTGTGAAGGTGAAAATCGAATCGAGTACGTCACATGAGCAGACTAAAATATCTGCAATTATTTTCTATTATAATCATTATTATAATCATATGCCCACGCTTTTAGAGGAGTTTTCAGCTTCAACGCGTGCATTCATAAAACCGTAGACTCATTATCATCATAATTCCTTAACTAAATGATGAGCCCTTTCTTTATGTCAAGCCTTCTATTGTTTGTTTGTAAACACAATAAGGCTAAAGAAATGAGTCTCCTTTGGGGAGGAGGAAGAGAAAGGAGGGGTAATTAGAAGAGACTTCCGTTTGCTTCTCTTTCATATCCCACACCTCCGTCCCCGGCTAGAACGCCCGGTTCACATTCCCTAGTTACTCACAACAGACCGAAATAGAAACATTTTATCAGTGGACGTCAAAAAGAACAGAATAGAAGTAAATAAGAGGTCGTCTATGTCCTCAATCTGCCCCTCGTGAAGAATTAACGCCGCAGCACATCACCAAAATTAGAAAATGACCTTACACTCGAGTTCCATACATTTTAATTTCAACAATACGCTGTGGTAACGTAAACGAAATTTATCATGAGGATCGTCAAAATATCTTTTACGCTCCCGCATTTATCTTTCAACTTGTTATTGCGCCTTAAATAAAGAATTCGTTTAATAACTTGCAAAAAACATGCTCACCTTTATTCGCTTAGTCACTTGTGAAGGGAAATTTCAGAACATTATCATTTTAGAAGAGGGGAGGGAAAGAGGAAGAGTCGAGAATAATAAATTAGCAATAAATGACACTTGAATTAATAATCAACAATAGAGTAATCTAAATTCAATAAAATTACTGCTTATCTCTTCTTAAATCATAAACATAATAAATAAGATTATTGTGTGTGTCAATATTAAATTTACTAAATGCTCATACCCTCAAAAGAATAGTTAACTTAGTATAAATGTCTAAAAGCCACCTATTCATATAAATTAAAGAAAAGAATAAATCAATAGCATTTTTTTTATCAATAAGGAGTTTGAAGGAATATCTACATCTTTATGAAGTTGCCTCTTAAACAGTACCACTTAGAAAATTTTAATATAGAAATTAACGTTTTAATAAATTAAACTTTTTTAACTTTTATGTTATGTCAAAAACATTTGTAAATGGTAATAATTTATTATAAATAGTAATGTATAATTAACAAAATATCTTAGATTTCTACTCCTTTGAGTTCATTATAGACGAGTAGATTTTTATTTTTTTCATAATGGAAGTAAAAGTTGGAGTGAAATCCCATTAAGAATACCTTGGCTTTCCCTCCCTCTTTTTTATTATCTGTAAAAAGAACTGGTTTTGATTAATTTTAATTAATTTTTGATTCTTCTCATGATTTTCGTAAAAGTTCATTAAAAGTAAATAATCTCCTACCATATCAACTCTTATATTGTTCTTCGCTAACTTATTTTGAGTATGAATATGTAATGTGTAAAGTTGTGCACATTATCAATGCTTGTAAACATCCTGTGTGCAAAATAGCAGAATTTAATTGATGAGTTATCGTCTTTGATGTCTTTATTCTCGTCCTCGACGAGTAAATGAACTCCTTCCCTGTGACTGGTAATTCATTTGAATAGGCAATCGCAAACGTGATCGGTTATCGAGAAAAAGTTTATTCGTCTTTTGAAAGAAATAAAAAAATCTTTTGAGAAATGGAAAAACATTACAGCATGAAAATCAAATACGAAAGATACATTAAGCTGTTTAAAATGTCCAATATATGGTCTATAAAGTCGATGGTTCGTAGAATAAAGGAAACTTATATAATAATAATAATAATTTTTTTTCTTCTGATAACATTTATTTTAATAATTGTTGTGCATTATGATACATGGTAGATGATTTTAGGCATTAATTTCGTTTTGAAGGAGACTGAAACGGCATGCGAGGAATCTTAAGTGTTGGTGTATATGTTGTTCTTATTACTATGTCGAGTTCATAATGTCTAAAATTCATTATAAACAAGAGAGAAATAAATGGCATTTAAAGAGACTTTAAGGATTTTTCTTTTATTAGAAAAGACATACACACGTTTTTCCCAATGATTTATTTGATTCCCACGCAGATATATGGAATACAATTTTTTTAATTTTTTTTTTATTAATTTTTTTTAAATATTTTTTTGTGAATTTTTTGACTAGGAACTACGGCAGACATTTTATGTTTGTTTGTTTTCTTATCGGCCTCACAAACAAAAAAAGCAATAAAGTTCAAGGGTTAAATATTGAATTATCACATGGGTCAATGAATCTACAGGCGGAATAGTTGAAGGAATAAAGGGGGGCAAACGGAAAATAGAGTTCACAGAATAATTTCTCTCAGACAAATCATTAATTCATCCGAAACTGAACTAAAAGCAATCAACGGGTTCGGAGAAACAAACAAAGGAACAAACAAAACTCGACGTAATTTTCAGCAGCAAAACAGTTCATTCTTTTTGAAACACAGATAACGCAGGTTATAACACACGGCGAGGATCGATCATTTCAGCCGGAAACACGTGACTCTTCCTTGCAGGATGGCGATGGTTTCGTTTCCGGTGAAATGGTCGTCTCCAGTCTCGACAATAAACCTCGGCAGCAATAACGTTGAAAGACAATCAGCTTTTGATACGGCAAAGAAATCTAGAGGCTCCAACAGGAACATCACCTTTCACCTTGCATAAACGACAAACCACCCAATAGAGATGTCCAGGTTAAGATGTCCATTTTGAACATAATAATAATAATCCGTAAAAAATAATGAATATTTGAAATATGAGGTGTCGTCTTTTCATTTAAATGAAAGAGAAAACGAATTCCAAAGAATAAGCGAAGAAGTAAGTCTAAGAAAAAGAATATATTTTCATAAAATTTTTGAAGGCAAATCACCTGATGAAAACCTAGATTTCTTTACCAAGGCATCTTGAAGTTAATAGCACCATATTTTTTAACCAATATACATTAGATACAACGTAACATAGCTCATAAGAAACATATCTGACCCTACATAAAAGCAGCAATTAGCAGCCATTTGCAATAACACGCTCCTCTTCTACCCGTCTCTCGATTGGCTGCCGCAGAGCCCTTTCTATTCGAAGGCGGCCTGCAACAGCCAATCACTGCGCAGGAGATAGAAAACAGTAGAAACTTGAACAAACGTCCAAAAGACACGAGGGATTATTTTTTTGTATATAATATCTTTTAATTATTTAAATCATTTTTAAAACTTCTTTCAGACTAAGTTTTTTTTTTTGTTGTTTTTTTTTATTTTAAAGTTCCACAACTACTTGGCTGAACAAGTTAAAAATACGTTTCAAAAATGGCGACCCAGAACCTGGATCCCATAGATTGTCCAAAATTCGCAGTTTGAATCCTTTTATTACATTTAATAAAATGCGAATTATGAAATATCGACTTCCTCAGAAATGAATAAATCAATAAGTAAAATAAATGACTGACATATCTAATAAAAAAATAATAATAACAATCATAAATAAAACAAAACAAAAATTATCATGCTAATGATCATCGATTTAACGGTCTCTAGAGACTCCTACGCTCTCAGGAAGTTCTTATTCTATGATTTATTTATTTATTTATTTATTCTTTAAGTATTTTTTTTCTTTAATGTATATATTTATTAAATGGATGTTCAACAGAAGGCAATTGAATCCCCAAAAGGATCTGAGCTGCAGAACCATTATAATTCTCCATCTTCACATGTGGAAACTTGCGACAGTTATTATTCGGAAGGCTTTTCGGTACAATGTACATTTCAAATTTAAAAATACAAACAAAAAATAATAAATATATACTCATTTGGAACAGGTGAAAGAGAATAAATTTAAACGTGTAAAAATTCCTGCTCTGTTCTCCTTACCTGCCTTTATTTTATTTTTTTAATTATTTATATTATTTTTTTTTTTTAAAGATTGAATTATAATATAGGAAAGCAGAAAATGCAAAACGAGATAAAATTTTCTTCAGGAATAACTTCCATATTAAAGTAATACTTTTTTAATATTTAAAAATTGTTCGTTTGCTACAATGTTTGGTATAGTTTTTGAATTTGTTCTTTTTTTTCTTTAATGTTAACAGAGGCTTATACGACAAAATTAGAAACAACAGGAAAAACCTAGCGAAATTATTACAAATATCACTTGGTCTTTTTCTTTTTTTCTTTTTATTTTAACATGGAAAATAGAACCTCATTTAATAGAAAGATAAAAATGGAAGGGGGGCGATGAAGGGTATGTGCTTATGTGTATTTATGGGATGGTGGGAACGGGAGCAAGGATAAAAGGCATCGTTGTAACAAATTCTTTATAAACTGTATTAGCTTCTTCAAAGCAATACGTACAATCCTAACAGCTGTAACAATAGAGTTGTAATGAGTAGTATTATTATAAATCACAAACAACATAAACAATGAAGTTGAATAAAAAGCAGTCCATGTGACCGTCGAGCTCAAAAAGAGGGTTATATTTTTGGTTTCCATAAATTATTATTATATTTCTTGCCAACCATTAAAACAAAAAGAGGAAAACAATTTGATTTCAATTAACTTTGAATTAAAAAAAAAAACAATCACCTGGAAGGGACAGAAAGAAGGGCGGGGGCGGAAAACGATTCTTAATTTTTATAATTTTTTTTTGTCATTAACGTTCAATATAAATTTTCAATTCCTTCAAACTTCCTGTCTATGGACCTCAATCCTAATAAAGTTTATAATTCCATTCCGTTATGCCAGCGGTTTAGGCCTTAAGGAGAATAGTTATTCGATGAAAAAGCAATGCTCCCCCGTTCGCCAGACCAAATGGCGAGGAAACAGGAGCGAAAAACACTTACGTATGGCAGAAGTAATTAAAACAAAGGAATCAAAACGTAATAAAATTCAAAAGGAAACAACAAAGAAACAATGGAGGACTTGAAACAGTTTCTCTGCTTCTACTGCCCCATGTGATAAAAACTCACGAGCTACCAAGGAGTGAGTTATTTAGAGTTCATTCGTTTGGAAAGCTACCGGGACAAATAAAAAAGATTTAAAAGAAAAGAATGCACAACAGTGTGTTTAGAAAATTAACCCCAGGGGATAACCCGTACCATTTCCCCCTTCTTGTTCTTTATATTTTGTGTTGTTCTCTCATTCATCCTTTCTCATTTAGACCCACGCGTAATAAAAAGAAAACAAGAAGGAAATATAACTGATGGGCTTTTATCGGTGGAGAGCCACACTCATTCATCGAGATACATCAGGGTTGGAGAAGGAGTGTAAATACTGACGAAGACCTTCTCTCTCACGACCCTTCTTGACTGATACTTTTTTTTTAAAAGGAAGCTTCAGAAAGATAAACGTAACATCTTTCGTTACTCTTTTTTTTTTCATTTTTTTTTACAACAAGGTAGAATCGTATAAAAACATACTTTAAATATTAAAAAATAAAAACCCTAAACATAGTTAGAAAATATATTACAATACAAACAGTTAGATTCCATCATAATAATAGTAAAATAGGGAAACAACGGAAGCCTACACGGAAAAACAAAACAAAGGCAGAGCATCTTCAAATGGAATAATAAGAGAAGATGTTGCGCTTCTATTTCTTCCAATAGGCTTTGTTGACCAAAGAAGTAACACAAATTCCATTAAAGGCGCCAGGATATGAAACGACTGGCATATTGTGTACACGGAGTAATAGGCTAGTCATTAGAAACGAAAGCTCTTTGGACTATGAAATGAATGCGACTTTGGGGGTTGCTGACCAATTGAGCAACACAAGATTTTTCTTAACTTGGAAACAAAAAGAGAGAGACACATGAAATTCTTCTATCGACAAGGAAACAAACGGTCTTCCGTTGGAAATGTATTCTGTGGTATTGAAATGGCGGAACAGAAGAAATGCCGGGAAAATGGAATAAGGCTAAATCGATTACCGACCCTAACATAAAGCCTTAGAATCTGTTTATCGGAGTGTAATTCAATTTTTACAAAAATAAAATGAAAGCAAAATCTCGCTGATGGTAAGGACGAAAATGAACAGGAAATAATAATGTTAATAGACGTACTGGTTAAAACTTAAGTACACTAAATTTGACGTCAATTTCTCTTCATTCGGCTCCTCGGTTGTGTTTGGAATGTCATTAGACTGAAATCATATTGTCTTCTAATCATTGTTATTTTCCTTTGTTATTTTTAGAGAGAAATTTTGTTGCTGTTCTTGTTGTTAAACACAGAAAAGCCCTCATCTACATTAAACGGAAGGAGCTGAAAATTTTACAGAGGATTTACTTCGTAAAGCATGCAAAATTAGTGACTGAGTAGACTGGAATAACATTTTGTTGTGTAGATCTCCACCTTCTCAAGGGACAACGTTAGGAAGTGTAACAAGTCTCTAAAAGAATCTTTCTTTTTCCGATTTTTTTTCTTTGCCCCTATTTTTATTTTTAAAATTCAAGCCGATAGGCGGAGCAACTAGTTTCGTGATCTTGGAGGTTAATGGTGCAGCGGCTAGCAGAAGGAGCAAGATCGATTTTATGTTTGCTTAGCATGTCTTCGTTGAGTGCTACCCAATAGCCTAAAGTGTCCGTGTCATAGGTGGGAATGATGGTCACCTCCAAGTCCTTGTCTTCCCATGTTTGCTTGGCTTCCAGCAAAGAATTGAGGACTTCCTTGCTCGGGTTAATACCACTGAAAACGTAATACCTTGCACGCACCCGTTTGAAGAACTCGACATTGCTGTAGTAAGGATTGCCGTGGTGAGGGACGTACGTCAGATCGACATAAAAATGGGAACTGGCGGAAGCAGATTTTGGACTAGTGTGTTTGGAGGGCGTTTGTTTCTTTGAGTCGATGACTGACTTCGGCGACTCCGGACGTTTCTGCCGAAGATCCCGTGGTTCGCGTGACGGGGCCTTGGCGGGAACTGCCTTTTTGGGACTAGCTGTCGCTGAAGACGGTTTTCTCTCATCTCTCGATGTTTCACGTTTGTTGTCGATTTTGGAACCTAACGCCTTACCATCAATAAATTTGCTTGTTCGAGGGCCTTTTCGTTTCTCGAGTGGTTTCCCATTTTGTAGAGGTTTTTCAATGTCTTCTGCTGGTGGAGGAGGAGAAGGAAGACCCATGGGTTCACCCCAATCGTCTATGGGTGTCTTATGCTTGTCGTCCTTCACGACACCACTTTCACTGCTTGGCGTGCTCAGTTGAGTGGAGCTAGCAGAAGATGACGTCACCTCGTGACGCTTCAAATCGGGTAAATATCGGTCTTCTAATGTTGGGCGGGAGAAATCAAAACCGGTTGGCCTTATTTCGGGGGAGTCCATTTCGAACCCATGAGGTGAAGAGCCGCCACTGCTCTCCGAACCGTGACCGTAAGCGGGAGGTTTTTCCGTGAATTCATGTTGCCTCTTATCAGCCGACCAGTCTTTTTCATCAGCACGAGGATCGAAACTGCCGAAAGATTTCTCTTTGGCTAAACATTCGTCTTCATCACTATATCGTTCTGGACTATCGTAATTTCTTTCCCATTCCCTTATATGTTGTTCTCCGGTCAATCCATCGTCCCATCCTATAGCTTGTCCACCGCCATGGGTGACCACAGGTTTTGATCCGTTTCTGCCTTTATCGTCAATGTCATAGATTCTAGGTGAGCTCTCTGTCCGATATTCTTCGTCGCTCCCTTCTTCTTCTAATAATCTTTGCCTCTGCGGTGACAACTGGACAACAAACTCTCCTTCCAAATGTTCTCGTCCGGAATGACCCGATTTGATGGAAGCGGTGCCTTCGTCTTCTTCCGATGTTGCATTCCCATTACTATGCTTTTCTGTTTCCTCGCACAAATACTGATAACCGGCTGCTCTCTGAGACGAAATAATTGTCATGTATTCATCCATTTGACCTTTCTGAGGAGATGATGACATTTGTTCATGCGTTAATTGTTTACGAATATCACTAAGTTCCGATTTATGTTCACTTGGTGATGATCCTAAAACGGCAAATTCCTCAGCTCTAATTTTTTGTAACGATTCATGTTCTTTATCTTCTTCAGCATCCAATAAGTCATCAGAATCTATGCTTCGTCGATTTCTCCCTTCGCTTGTTGTATGGGAAGATTTGAATCTGGCAATGAATTCCTCCTCGGAATCTTGTTGATCATCTTCTGAATGGAATTCAATCTTACCATTTGTAGAACTCTTTTCTAATTTATCCAGTAAACTGTCCAATTTTTTCGTATCAATATCACGTAGTTTTGAGTCTTCTTTATCACCATCGTCTGATTTTTCGATGATTGTTGTTGTCGTTGTTGTTTTAGACACAACACCTTTCCCGTCGTCTTTTTGCTCAGTGTAGAAAGATGTTACGACCTTGCTGTACTGAACAATGTGGTCGTCTTCTGTATCGGAATGTTCAGCAGATTTTCCTAAAATATCTTGGCTATCCAAGGTTGTTTCCCCGTTCAATTTTCCATCTTTGAATGTAATTCCACCAGCTTCGAAACCTGAAGAACTGGAAGGTTTATCTTCTAAAGGTGAAGTCTCTGTTGCAGGCATTTTAGATGTTGGTGACATGCCAGTCTTTTCTTGTTTTTCTTGATGGGTTGGTGAGGATAACTCTCCATTTTTATCTACCGTTGTAGCAATGCCGATCGTCTTGCCTGCAATCAACGGCTCATCTTTGGATATGAAATCTTCTTTTGCGGGACTTGAAACATCATCTTGTCGAGGACTTGGTAAATCGTCCTGACGATCACTACCTTGACTCGATGTTTCATGTGAATCTAGTGGAGTTTCAATTTCTACTTCTAAATCAGCAACGTCCTTGTCATCATCAGAAGAAAAGCTGCTAGGCTTTTTGGGTGTCGATGTATACATGTCAGATTCGACTTCAAAACTTGCAGCAGTGACAATGCATTTCACTTCGCTTGGCTCAAAAGCATTTGTTCTTTGAGGTGAATGTTTTTCGGGGGTCTCTTTCGATTCTTTCATGTCTTTGTCGGGAGTAGGAGATTTTTCGACAGGTTCAGATCTGATTTCTAAATCACCAGAAAGAACGTCTTTTGATTTTTTAGGGCTTTCATCACCTACGTGGAATACTGGTTTTTCGTCTACGTCAACGTCTTTGCCGAGTTGATCCATTCTTTGCGTCGTTCCATCGACAGTTTGATAGATGTTTTCCTCCTTCGTATGCTCTTCATAAAACGATTGGCTCATAACATCGCCTGGCTGTCGTCTTAACGTGTATTCATCGGAAAAGGACCTGCGCGTGGAACTGATGTCGCCAAGAATGTCGTCTGATAACTTCGAACCTGATTCTAACTCTGACAAACTCGTCACTCGCAGAATATCATCTTTAACAGTTTTACTCTCACTCTCAAACTTGCCACCCGCCTCAGGAAATTTATCGTCAATTTCCTCTGGGTAGTCAAGATCTTGTTCGCCATGAGATCTAGGCGGAGAGCCGACGGGTGACTTTTCAAAATGGGCAGTGGCCGGTGGGCTCCTCCCAGCCGCGGCATCTTCGGAAAAGACGGTCTCCTCTCCATAGAAGGACTGGGTCATGAGGTCGACAGGAGCGCCACCCTTGACGAACACTGGCATTTCGTCTTCATCGTCGTCTCCTTCGTCAGACTCAATCGTCGAGTCAATCTTTTCTTGGCTGCCGGACAGCTTTTCTTTGTCTATATCAGCTGACAATAATTCAGGAGATTTGGTTTCGATCTTATCCATTACGCCTGTAAAAGAAAATGCATTAAAAGATTATTAGCATTTTTTTAAATTTCAGCAATGAAAATTACAGAAAAAAATTTTTTTAAAGACAGATGTAAAACGTCTAACTCTAAATTGTTTATCATTATAATTCTATGTTTATAACCATCTTTTTTTTAGATAACCATTCACTCGGATAATAATACGAGCAGATTGTCAATACTCTAATTGTTCACATAAGCATATTCCCAACGCGAGTTTCATTTAAAGGGACAATTTATTTATGTGCTAAATAGATCAAAAATATTTTAAATTTAAACATTTGTTTACAATATATTACCGCAACCACAAACGAAGAAATTAAAGGAATAAATCTAAATACAATAAATGTCATTATTTTACACAAATTAAAAAATTCTTAAATTTGGATAAAATTGAATTACGAAGTTTTAAAATTTTTATATAAATTAAATATAAACGTCCTCGGTATCAATATTTAACGCAGGATTCTGTATGTATTCTAGTTTATGAAAAAGCAGCTGATTTTCCACTCTTTTTAATTCTCATCTCGAAATATGCTAGTTTTGAGGTTGCCCGAAATTGCCTGCTGAAATTAATCTTCTATGGAACAGAACTTTCTTCATGTTGCTTCCTGCTCCTTGAACTTTGAAACTTTGGTTTTTATGTTTCACAATTATCGATGCCATTTATTTTAATTAATATAAAAAAAATTAAATTTCGTAATTAGCTTTTTATCCGAATTTAAGATTTTTTAAAAAAATTTCTGTAGAATAATGACATCGATTGATTGTATTTCAGTTTATTCTTTTATTCCTTTAATTTCTTTATTTGTAATATATTATAAGCAGATTTTTGTATTTATGAACCTGAACTTATTATAATATTTAAATAATAAGTTATGGGATCATTCAGTATCAGTCAATGAAAAGACAGTTCCTCCTTAAACTTGGATTAAAACTGAGACGGACAGATGCACACATAGAAATTCACCTATCCATGTCGACTGTTCAGTCAGAATTTAGCAGGATTTGCCTTTACCTCAAAACATTGGTTAGGATGGAATCGAAGTTTATCGATATCACCTTTTACATGATTGAAAAAAATTGAAAAGAAAAGAGTTGCAAACGTTGAAACCGAACATAAATGAAATGTCTCATTCCCATAATGTTATTTCACGTTAACACATAACGTAACATGCTTATTTTCAAAGTAGCATGTGAAAAGAAGCTTTTTTTTTAAAGACTAAATGACGAAAGTAAAACGTTTTTGGATAAGCTTAGATAAAATAAACATCCTTCAAATATTCGCTTCTCAGAAGCTTATGTCAATACTTGTTATGCATTCTCTTTACTACAAAGGTAGTGTTTGTATATACAGGGTGATTCTGAAAAAGTGTGTATAACTGGAAACATCGTAACACGTGCTGGTTAGTACTCGCACTGTGAGCACTGTTACGATTTTGAATGCGTAACTCGGAAACTACTCGTTGGAATACGATCAAATTTTAACGGTACACACAGTTTTATGTACCCTATTATTCCTCTAAAATTCATTATTCTAAGCATTGCATAACTTGAGTTATTAACTTGTTGATCTTGGTGGCGGCATTTTTATTTCTGTTTATATCTCAGTTAGCGTTCAAATTCGGACCTACATTGTATTAAAAGAAAATGTTCATTCTGGTCACCTCGTCATTGCTTACAGTTATACACACTTTTTCAGAATCACCCTGTATAATGGACATTTAATCCGATACGCGGTTTACTGTTAATATTGTATTTGCATTGAGTGAAGTTAAAATTATTGACTTGGAGATTAGATCAGGATATGAAGCTCGAAACAAACAACTTAGCCTTCAGTAATCATTTCAATGGAATAATACCGTAGTAATAAATTAGATTTTTAAATAGCTTCTTTGATGTAGAAAATTAAACTAGGGAATATACCTGAAACGCATATTCAGATTGTACATAAATATTCACAATTCACCAGGAACATAAATATTCTCGAGTACATACAGGAGCAAATCTTATCATTTCTGATAGAAAAAGGAATAAGATACTAGGCCGTCCGATGAAACTGGACCATATTTTCAGTTCATTAGAATTTAAGGTAAAGCTTACGGGATTTTAAATGTTCCCGAATAAATATCGACTTATAGGAATCATAGCCAAAATAGCATAAAAACAGGAATTGTAAAACTTAAATAATCAAAAATGGACTCAGCTGGCTTATCAAGGATTATTTACTGCAGAGCAGATAAACCAATAAGTGAAACATTATGTAGACAATTAAAGGCGTGACCTGATAAAATTTACTTTTTAAACTTTTCTCAGTTGATTGAATGAGGACTCGCAAAAGTAAAACATCGGAGCACACTTACAGGGCTACGATCGATATCATTATGACTCTTCAATTCACAATGTTGTAGAAACGCATTACCAGCTCCTCCAATATACAGGGTGTCCACAAAAGAATGCCCCTGCTTTAGTTTGCTATATTACTTTATTATAAAAATTAGTTAAGGCATAGTTATCCAACGATAAAAGGGTTTTAGCATCAAAATGTTACGTTATAAAACTTTTCAAATACAAAATTTCAGGTTCGTAGGCCTTTTCGTACAAAAATTATAGCTTGATTTGTATTTGGAGCCTCGCGGTCCCTGACGAGGCCTCAGAGGACTATATCAATTTTAGTGTGTAATAGCTTAAATTTTAAGCAACACATTATAAATATAAAACATTTCAGGTTTCTGGACTTCTGATTTTAAATTTATAGCTTGATTTGAGATTGAGGCCACAAGGCCCCTGCCAAGAGATTTATATAATTTATAATATAGATTAGCTATATTTTTAAATACCACACTATGATTAAACAAAATTTCAGGACCGTAGGCCTTTCCGTTCAAATTTTATAGCTTCAATTGTATTTGAGGCCGCCAAGGGCCCCCGAGGCCTATACCAGTCTCCTTGTTTATTGTCTATAATTTTTAAGTAACGCACTGTAAAAATATAAAACTTCAAGATCTTAGGGCTTTTCATTATTAAAATGTTAGAGCTTATTTGTGATTTGGGCTTCAGGGCCCCTGTAAAAACCTAAGAGCCTTATACCAGTTTTTCGTGCATATTAGCTAAATTTTTCAGTAAACTACCATAAGTATACAAATTTTCAGATTTCTAAGCCTTTTCGTTCAAACATTATAGCTCTGTTTGTGTTTAGGGCCCCTGCCAGGGCCCCAGAGGACTATAAGTTTTAGTGTATAAGAGCTAAATTTTTAAGTTACACAGCATAAATATGCAAGAATTCAGATTTCTGGACTTCCGGTTCAAAGGTTATAGCTTGATTTGTGACTGTGGGCTCAGGGCCCCTGTCGAGACCCAAGAGTTTTATACCAGTTTTTAGTGTTTATTAGCTAGATTTTTAAGTAATTTTCTATAAGTAAACAAAATTTCAGATTTCTAGACCTTTTCGTTTAAAACTTGTAGCTTTGCTTATGTTTGGGGCCTATATTACCTTTTTTGTATGTTTGCAATATTTTTTAATACCACACTATGAATGTATAAAATTTCAGGTTCCTAGGTATTTCCGTTCAAATGATATAGCTTCAATTGTATTTGGTGCCTCGAGGCCCCTGGCGGAGTTCTAGAGGCTTATATCAGCTTCCTTCTACAGGGTGAATACCAAAGTCTGAACCCCCCTTTTATTTTTTGAACTGAAGCAGATATGTCAATTTTGATGAATCCAATGAATAGGAAGTTGTGGTGGCCTATCCCATGGTGCACTTTTCATCATCACAAATATGCAAATTAGAACACATTCAAAATTTATCTCAAAAACAGTAAGGGATAGAGAGAAAAACCCAATTGCAAACTTGTTCAGCATAAAAAAACAAAACAAAAAAAAATCATCTAAATCGGACCAACCAATCACCCACAATCACGTGGTGAACTGTTTGTAGCTTACAGTCACACTGCACAAGGAAAACTGAATGTTGATATTTCCACCATGTAAAGCATGCAAATCAAAAAATTAACATAAATTACCATACTCACATTCACTTTCATGCGGAAAAGCAAATAAAAGGCATGTTTCAGCACACGGAAGACAGAACAATTCCAGGATGGCAAGCTACACTGTTCCGGAAATGGTCAACTTGATCTTCTGATTGTGGGTGATTGGTTGGTCCGATTTGGATGAGTTTTTTTTTTGTTTTGTTTGTTTTTTTATGCTGAACAAGTTTGCAATTGGGTTTTTTTCTCTATTCCTTACGGTTTTTGAGATAAATTTTGAATGGGTCCTAATTTGCATATTTGGGATGATGAAAAGTGCACCATGGGATAGGCTACCCACAACTTCCTATTCATTAGATTCATCAAAATTGACATATCTGCTTCGGTTCAAAAAATAAAAGGGGGGATTCAGACTTTTGTATTCACCTTGTATATTGGCTATACTTTTTAGTATAGTACCACACAATAAATATACAAAATTTCAGGTTCCTAGGTCGTTCCGTTCAAATGTTATAGCTTCAATTGTATTTGGGGCCTCGGGACCTTTGGCGGGGCCCTAGAGGCTTATATCACTTTTCTTGTATATTGGTTTTATTTTTTTAGAACCGCGCTATAAATTTACGAAATTTCAGGATTTTTGCCCTCTTTGTTCAAAAGATAAAAAAGAAACCATGATATTCATACAGGTGGCCCCGGGCCACCCAAGAGGATTCGCTATATTTGTCACACCGTCCTCTCATGTGTGGAAAATTTCAAGCCTCTAGGTCAATCCTTTCAAAAGTTATGGCATCAAAATGTTACGAGCAATAGCGGAAGGATTCGCTATACTTCAAATACATGTAGTTCTTTAAATTCTGACGCACAAACAGTCAAACCCTGACGTCACAAATTGCTCAAACGCAATCAAAACTCCATATACATGAAAGGAAGCCAGTTGGGGAAAACCACAAAAACACATGGTTTGGTCCACCCTAGAGGATTCGCTATATTTTTCGCTCCGTCCTCTGTATAGAGCCTACGTGTGTAGAAAATTTCAAGCTTCTAGGTCAATTCTTTCAAAAGTTATGGCGTGTGACATATATGTTACATTCATCTGTACCGTCGTTAATAGGGTTTTAGATGATGCTAAAACCCTAAAAATGAAAAAAGCAAGCATTTATTGAACTCATGAATATTACCAAATGTTCAATTTGTCCTCTTCCCCCCCCCCCTCCCAACAGACGCTCGAATAAGGCCTATTAAAAATATACCGTATTTCTTTGAATAATAACCTCCCCCATTTTATCGCCGCCCTCAAATAATTGCCTCACTCCCAAAAGTTAAAGTGAAATAAACGCTGCGGGTTTATTCAAAGACATACGGTAGTTAATATTCAAACTCCTCCCACACTCTCTCAATCGATACAATTTGCTCTGGTGCTGTGATTCGAATTATTTTTAATACCGTCAAGTTAAAAACATTCGTTGAAGTTACCAGGCAATGGTGGCTAAAACACGGGTCGTTTGCATATTCCCATAGGTAAAAGTTAATTTTTATGCTTGAAGGCCGTGGACAGTTATGGAGGGACCGTGTCCTGATTCTCACAACGACTTATACAATGTCGGGAGTAGGTTTTGTTCAGAAATCGAAGAACCTCACGATGCTAATGAGGTTCATTTGAAACTATGCAGGTTGAATGAAAACAATAGGGACAACTTCAGAATGTGATTCCTGACCAGAAAAGGAACAACAAATTTCATATGAACATATGTTCGGAAATGGACGGTTTGTCAGTAATTGAGCAATTAGTGCACAACATGACCTTACTGTGGCAATAATTGTGTTAGATTACAAAAGATGATCGAAGTGGCCTCCTTGGGATGCAATGCAAGCGTTCACACATCGCATCATGGATTGCCAAACTCGTTCGAATGTTCCGGTTTGCATCACAGGCTGCATTGACACGATGTTCAAGTGTCTCCACATCAGCAAGTGCCTCCACATGCACATCATTTTTGAGGTGTTCCCACAAGTAAAAGTCAAGGGGGTTTAAATCCTGTGAGTGAGCGGCCCATAGAACAGGACCACCTCGTTCTATCTATCCATCGCCCGGAAAGATGCTGGAGTATCGGCGAACATTAATGCGGAAGTGGGCTGGCGATCCATCTTGCAATTATTGCCATTTCCATGGAAACTATGCATTTCCGGACATATGTTGCTTGAACTTTTTTATTATTTTTCTTGTGAAGAATCACCCCCTGAAGTTTGTCCCTAATGTTTTAGTTCACCCTGTAGAATCTCCCTTTCACGAATAGTGACACTGAGCTCAACTATCTCAGAAATATAAAGAATTAAAACACAAACATTCTCTTATGTATATCTCGATCTCCGTTTTAGGAATTTAAAAATTACAGTGTGTGATTAATTGCATCGTTCTCTACGGTTAATGATGACTTTTTATTGCATCGAAGTCGACAATAACAAAAAACCTGCACTAGGTAGAATACAGGGTGAGTCACTGGAAATAGCTGTATTTCGGAAATGGTGTGTAAAATGAACGACGTGACCAAGCTAGCAGGAAATAGGATACGTATTCTATCTCTCGGAACAGTGTTGGAATTTGGTCGCCATTTTGAAATCCCCCATTTTGTGTCAAGGTTCATTTTCTTAAATGGGAAGAGGGTCCTGTGGCACATCAAATAATACCATTTTTTTCTCATCAGTTCAATCCTCTTCTCCTTCATTCTTGCCACCAGATTTCAGTTATCTGTTGTGGTTCACAAGTTAATGATAAAAACATTGACACTGTACCGTTGTCTGTTGCAGGTAATTGGAGATGGCACCAATGAAGGAGAAGAGGATTGAGCTGATCCTGATGTCCGGAGAACGCCCCTAGCGTACCATTACTCCTGATTTCAACTCCCGGCACCCCGAAAGAGAACCAATCGGGCACAGTACCGTCGAATATATGATATCACATTTCAGAGGTACTGGGACTGTTGAAAATAAACCTCGCACAGGCAGGCCAAAAAAAATCAACCGACGAGGCGAGCTCAACAATGGTGTTGGCAGAAATTGCAGAGTCCAGAATGCAGCTGAGTGTTGACTTAGGGAATCATCCCTAGCACGGATTCTCAAGATAGCACAGATTGTCCCAAAAGATAGAGCACCTGTCCTATTCCCTGCTAGCATGGTCACATCATTCATTTTACACACCACTTCCGAAATACAGCCATATCCAGTGAATTTTGACTCACCCTGTAGATAATCTTGTTCATTATTGTTGCAATCGTGAATAACAATTAATAATTCTTGGAACATTCCAAATCTTAATCTTCATAAAATAAACACGTAATTTATTTTCTTTTCTTGCATTTGGCCCCTTGGGCTCTTGGGGTCAGGCATGATCAAACTTTGGTTTTTCAAAAACAACCACAACAAGAATCTCCATGTCATTCTTCGAAATCGTTGGAATCCTTCTGACCTCAACCAGCCACATGTCAACAGGAAAGCGGTGAATTTGTGGTTGAGTAATAGGACTTTGGAACTGAAGGGGCTATGATGGCCATAGAAGACCAGGCCATTAAAATTAAAAGCTACAGAAAAGACGGACTCTAACGATGAGACTTGCAGGAAACCGCCACGTCACAGGCGAAATCATCCTTTATTGTGGACAAGAGTCTCTTCCTTTCCATCATGCTATTTATCCACAGTTTATGGTTAGTTATTATCTTCTTATTTCTCAACGTAATTCCTGTTGTTGATGCATTTTTCCTATCGACCTAACAGTCTTTCGACACCTTCTCGTTAGAAAACTGGGCTTTGCTGCCTGAGCCAGTTTTGCACTTCATTTTCAACCTCCTCATCATTTGCTTTTTTCAGAGCGACGTTTCACCTCTCTGGTCGGCTCAAAAAACATCTTGGCGACTAGCATTGTGCAAATGACGAGGGAGGATGAAAGTGAAGTGTAAATCCGGGTTAGGAAGCAAAGACCAGTTTTGCATTTCATTTTCATCCTCCCTCGTCATTTGCAAGCTAGCCGCCAAGATGGTTTTTGAGCGGATCAGAGAGGTGAAAGTTGCTCTGAAAACAGCAAATGACGAGGAGTTTGCAAAACTGGCTCAGGCAGCAAAGCCCAGTTTTCTAATGAGAAGGTATCAAAAGACAAATGCATCGATAGGAGAAATACATCAACAACATCAGGAATTAGTTGAGAAATAAGAAGATAGTAAACGTGTGAATCTACCTGTGTTTCAGATTCCTATCCCAATTAGTATTTTTTAAATCGTCATTTGTAACTTACTTACTGACTCCCCTCGTATAATTGTAAATTGCAAGTGCTAATAGGAAGATGCTCCAACATGTTTGGAAAGAATAGGATTTGCTATCTACCGTTGGATCAAGTGTGCACAAACACAATCTATGTAAGCTGCTGATACAAACTTAAATATATTCCCTACAAAACGGATTAAAAAGGATTGATCTAAATCTACGAGGGTTGATCGTGAAACGTGTACATGTTACTTCATACAACCAATAACACCGAAATGATAGCACATAAATTAGGTTATTTTTCGATATAGTCTCCCTATCGGTTTAAGCACTTGTCGGTTTGGGGATGAGTTTGAATATTCCCTCCTAGTAAAAATCCTGTCCTTCATGTCCAGTCACGTTGTCGCGAAGTGTTTGACCTCCTCGTCTGAAGCGAATCATCGGTCTCCTAGGTGCTCCATCAAGTGATGAAAGAGGTGAAAGTCGCTCGGAGCAAGAACCGGGCTGTAGGGACCACCACGCTGTTGAAGCAGTTTCGCTGAGACATCATCCAACACTCTCCCTACAACCCGGACCTTGCTCCAAGCGACTTTCACCTTGGTCCTAGGAGACCGACTATTCGCTTCAGACGAGGTGAAACACTTCGCGACAACGTGGCTGGACAGGCAAGGACAGGATTTTTACCAGGAGGGAATATTCAAACTCATCCCCAAACCGACAAGTGTCTAAACCGACATGGAGACTATGTCGAAAAATAATCTAATGCATGTGCTATCAGTTGGCTGTATTAGTTGTATGAAATAAAATGTACATGTTTCACTGCAGGCTTTGTGACCTTATTTTTTGATTACCTCTCGTATATTTGTTTGGTTTGAAGTCTTTATTTTTTTTAATAATTCTTAATAAACAGTAAAAGTCGTAATCAGATATAACACGGGCTATTTTGAGGATAACAGTCTCCAAATATTATCATTCAAAGCGTACTCGGACCCACAGATTTTGATAAAATAAAAAAAATTCTATGACAATCAATCCAAAGTCATTCAATGCACTTCTTAAAATTTTCCGAGGGGAAAATTAATAAAATTTGCTATCGTTGACTGTACTTTATAAATGCCCGAATTGTAGCATATTTTTTATCGAGTTGAGGTGGTCCAGCGGTAAGATACTGGAATTCTATTTTGCAGGTACGGGCTCAAGTCCCGTCATCGATAAAACTTTTTCCCCTTCCTAAATTTATTTTAATATGCCTGGAAGTGTTTAAAATATTTACTAAATATAATTTCCATTTTCCAATTTGCTAAAGTATTTTTTATAAAAATGCATATACGAATTAGTTTAATTAAACATAATCTAGATTTTTCCAATTTGCTAAGGTTATTTTTTTCCATAAATTGAGAGGTTGTTACAAGTTATATTTATTTCATTTTTTAAAAAACCACAAAGAAATTGTAATTTACTTGTAGATAAAGACAGAGGTAACTGTTATTTCTTTCATAACAAACTTCTGCTCCTAGAAATAAGAAATTGTAATTTAGTGGCTAACGTGCTAGTTAAAAATGTTAATGAAGGGGCTTTTCTCAATCATTGATGCACAATAGATACTAATATGATAATAATTAGTGCAATAATTATTTGTGTACAATAATTATTTATTCTATACGTGAGTTGCAATTAATTATAATAATTTGTATAAGCATTTTATTAAAATTCTATTATTAGCAAGTTGGAAAATCGGAACTGTATTGAGTAAATAAATTAAACATTCCCATACAAGATAAAATAAATTTAGGAAGGAAAAAAAATTATCGACGACAGGATTTGAACCCATAACTGCAACATAGAATTCACCATTTTACCACTAGACCACCACAAAGTAATAAAAATCTATGCTACAATTCAGTTTTTTTTTGTTTTTTTTTTTAATCAATATCATGAGTCCGAGTACTTGGAGTTTTGTAAGACTAAAATATTAACTTCAAAAACGATGGGAGGAAATAATAGGAAAAAATGAAAAAAAAAACAACAACATAAAATAACGACATTCTAGGAAGAACTACAATACATAGAATTTACATTTCCTCCTGCTTTCTTCGAAATTTTCTTATTTTCAAATTTATTTGCAAATGACACCCGAACAGACAAAAAAGAAATTCTGTATTGCTATGTTAACTCGTAATTTCAAAATTTATCTCGGGGAGAGAATGAAAACTATGACTTGTATTAAGAAATTATTTTTCTAAGTAGATCAAAAAATGTTTGCTATCAATTCAACAAATTCAGCGGATTTTGTTCATGAAATCTACCTCAGGACTACAGACGATTAATGTAAGTTGCTTTATGTGAACGGAAGGGAATGATATTCAAACAGTTATTCTCATCCCAATTTCAAAACATTAGACGATATTTGTTTCTTTAAAAAAATGGGACATTAATATGATTACTTTCATATCTGTCCTTCCCATTCCCCTAAAAAAAAACTAAGATGAAAATACCAAAAGAAAAATTCAGAAACTTCTCTTACTCTCTTCTTTGCTTGGATGTTCAATAGTTTCTTGTTTCGAAACCGATTCGATGAGAATATCTCCTTCGTCCTTGATAACGCCTGCGATCTTGTCGGCCATGACGGTCTTCTTGGTGTCGAGACCTTCGTCAACAACTTGGCTGTCGGTAGTGACAAACGGTTTGCTCTCCAAGGCTTCGGTTATCTTTCCCTCGTTGACCGGGGAACGTGGTTGCTCCTCTGCTTTTGGCGCAATCTCCTTGGCTGTGGGCTCTGGTGAAGGGCTCTTGGCCAAATCTTTCTTTCCACTCTCGTCTTTCTCTTTTTCAGCGTCCACGGCCTTTTCACTAGATGATTTGCTGCTGTCGGCTTCTTTAACAGGCAACTTGTCTGCTTCATCATGAATCTTGTCTAACTTTTCATGGGGCGATTTAGGAGATGGAGGAGTAGAAGGAGATGTCCCTTCGGATAAGGTCACGACCTCTGCATGATCAGCGCTCAGTGTTGTGTATACAGGGGTCGCACGCTCTTCAGAAGGCTTAACTGCCGGTTTCGCTTCGAGTTTCTCGTCATCTTCCTCCTGACCTTCAATTTCTTTCTCATCTTGAATAGTTTCTGATGGACGAGACAGGATTACATCATGAGCGACATACTGCTCTTCGTGCTCTTGCTCTTCGATTTCGTGCGCTGCTACGTCATTGTCGTACACATTGTCCTCTCCTTGTACAAATGAACTGTCGGAGATATCGGGAGTTCCGCTCAAATCGAGGGGAGCCATTTCATCATCTATTGGGAGATCTGCCACTTCATCGGGTGTTTTAGGATATTCGTGATGGTACAGGGGCCTCTGTTCATTCACGCATTGTTCCATTCTAGGAGCCGCTCGTTCCTCCTCAACTTTCATTACGACTACCGGGCTCTCTTCTTGGGATTTCTTTTCTGATTTTTCTAGCGTGTGTTTCTCTAGTTCCTCTTCAATGTGTTCCTCTTCCGGCATACTGTCGATAATTTCGAGCTTATCTTCGTGATCGTCTAAGCTCTCCTTAGGTGTCGGCACCTCTTCGGAGACAGGAATAGTTTCAGCAGTTGAATAGCTACCTTCTCTTTCTAGAAGTTTCTCCGGCTTTTGATCTGGTATAGTTTCTTTGTCTATGTGTTCTTCTTTGAACGTAACTTTCTCTAATTCTTTTTCACAAGTGTCTTTGATTCCAATGAAAACGTCCTGAATGTCAACAACAGCTTTTTCAATTTTTTTTTCCAATTTCTCTTTGATTTCTTTTACATCAGAAAGTGCCGTTGTTACCTCTTGTTTCGTGGTTTCGTCTATTTCTTTTTCATCTACTAATTTTTTAATATCCTCTTTGAGTTCATCAATGCCAAGCTTTTTCAACTCCTTTAGCCCTTCTTCAATTTTGGTTTCGTCTATTGCCGTCGCCAGTTTGTCTTCGATTTTGGCATCACTTATTTTTTCTTCGAACGCTTTAATTTCTTGTTTTACAGATTCAATGTCCTCTTTAAGCTCATTTCCAAACTCTGCAATATCTTTATGGATATCTTTAAAATCTTCTTGTAGACGTTCAACTTCCGTTTTAGCTTGCTCTTGAACTTCAGCTTTCGATTCTTTAAACTCGCTTTGCAAATTTTTCAAATCTTTGGTAATTGCTTCAGATACTGAAGATGCAATCTTTTCTATTGTGGATGGCATGTCAAACAGTTTTCTTTCATCTTTTTCAGTTTCTACCTTATCTTTGAACTCTTTTTCTTGTTCGATTTCGGGTTGTTCGATTTCTGGTTCCTCATCAGATGGAATTTCATGTTTCTTTTCTTCCACAGTTTCCTGTTTATCTTTTGTTATCTCATGAGCTTTCTCTTCTACCTTTTCTTCTTTCATATCTACTCCAGCTTTTGGAATATCTACCAGTTTTTCTTCCACTTTCTCCTCCTCGTCCTCTTCTATTTCTTCTGCTTCAACCTCTAATTTTCCTTCGGATTCTTCTTCTGATTCGATTTCCGAGTGTTTTTCGGAATCCACATCTGATTTGGACTGCGTTTCAATTTCTTCTTTTTCCTTTGTTATTAGCAGCTCTTGCTTTTTATCCGCTTCTACCACCTTTTCTGGTTCAGGAATAACTTTGTGTTCCTCCTCTTTGGTAGTTTCGGGCTTAACTTTTTCTTCTTCTGCTTCTACTGCTTCACGCTCTAACTGCGATAGTTTTATAGGCATTTCTTCTTCCTGCTCTTCTTCATCTGGTTCAGGAGAAGAATGTACAACCTTTTGGACTTCTGGTTTGACAGCGGGTTTCTTCTCAGTTTCGATCTCTTTCTTCGATTCTTCAACATGAGCTTCATCCAGTTCTTCTGCTAAACTTGGTGATTTTTCAGCTTCTTTATGAATTGTCATTTCTATCTCGGGCTCAGTGACGGGCTTTTCCACTTTCTTTTCTTCCTCCTCCTCCTCCTCTTCTTCTTCCTCTTCTTTGGTCTCTTCAGAAACGTCCTCTTCTTTCTCTTCTTCCTTGACGAGTTCTTCTTTTGTCGGAATTACTTCTTGAGGTTTTACTTCCTCTTTAGTTATAATTTCTTCTTGTGGTTTCACTTCTTCTTTACTTATAATTTCTTCTTGTGGCTTCACTTCTTCTTTACTTATAATTTCTATTTGTGGCTTCACTTCTTCTTTAGTTATAATTTCTACTTGTGGCTTCACTTCTTCTTTAGTTACAATTTCTTCTTTCGCTGGCAATTCATGTGGCTTTACTTCTTCTTTTGTTATTGTTTCTTCCTGTTGCTTTACTTCTTCTTTTGTTATAATTTCTTCTTCTTTTGTTATAATTTCTTTTTCGTGTGATGTTTCTTCTTCTTTTGTTGGGATTTCTTCTTGAGGCTTTTCTTTTTCCTCTGGTTTTATTTCTACAGCTGCAGGTTTCGTTTCTTTTACTAGTTCTTCTTTTATTAGTTCTGGTTCTTTTGCAACGACTGTTGGAGCTTCGCTGGGCTTAGTTTCGTCCAGCGCCGACGGTAATGTTATTCCACCGAGCATCATTTCTCTCGTTTTCATCAACGCCTCTCTGATGTCGGCTCCAAAGGCCTCGACAGCACTGCTGATTTTGACTGGTGCTGGAGACTTCTCTTCTTCTGGCTCAACACTTTCTTCTGACGGCTTAGGTTGCTCTGCTTCTGGTTCAGCTTTTTCTTTTGCTATTACTTCAGGCTCTACTTTTTCTTTTACTTCCACTTCTAGTTCCGCCTTTTCTTCTACTTTAGATTCGACTTTTTCTTCTACTTTAGATTCGACTCTTTCTTCCACTTTAGCCTCAACTTTTTCTTCCTCTTCAGGCTCAGCTTCTTCTTTCACTTCTTCTTCCTTCTCAGGTTTCTTTTCTGGCTCTTCTTTGGGTTTCTCCTCAGGGATTTCAGTGACTACTTCCGTTTCCTTAATGGCTTCTTCAGTGGGTTCTATTTTGTGTTGAACGAATTCTTGCTCTAGATCTCTCGCTACTTCTTCTTCTGATGGGAAAGCATCTGCCGCTTTAGTAATGGCGGATGGCTCTTCCTCTGTTATTTTTTCAGGCACTTTAGCTTCATCTTCTTCTATTTGTTCCGGAGATTTCTCACCTTGGGTTAATTCTTCTGTGACCATTTTCATTAATTCTTCTTTTTCAGCCCGAGTTTCTTCTTCTAAGCTCTGTTTCTCATCAACAGATATTTTCTCTTCCTCTGCACTATCATGAGCAATTTGCAAATCGTTATCCGCAGGATGACCATTAATTATTATCTCCTTATTTTTGTCCTCTTCAGGAATAGAACCAACAGAAAGGGCAGGCGATTCAGGAACTTTCTCCTCTTTTTCATCAGATTTCACAGATGACGCAGGACTAGGTTTCTTTAATGGTTTAGCCGAAACGGGTTTAACCTTGGAGGGAGAGCCAGGTGGTTTCTTTTTCAAGACCTCCTTCTTGGCAGCTGCAGCAGAGGCAGCCTTGGTTGCAAGGTTTTTGGCTTCAGCAGCTTTTTTGTTCGTTGCATCTTTCACTCCCTTAGCTCTCGTGGGAGGTCGAGACACTTCGGGTTTAGGGGTCACTCTGCTAACACCATTCGTTTTTGATGTTTCTGGTTTCTTGGGAGCGGAAGAAACACCTCTACTTTCGATCCTTCGTTTTTCTTCTGCTTTCTTAAGTTCGTGTTTTCGGTCTTCCTTCTTCTCCTCTGCTTTGGTTGGTTTAGACTCCGCTTTCTTCTCTTCTTTCTTTTCTGCAGCTTTTAATTCGGATCTTCTATCAATGCGCGAAGGTGACGATTTTACCTCAGCTTTTTCTTCAGTCGATTTTGGTGAGATTACAGCTTTAGGAAGAGGGTATTTCGTAGATCGGATATCAGGGGTTCTTTTCGTTTTCACTGCTGTGGGAACCCGCAAGACTTTCTCTGTACAAACAGGATGCTTTAATACTTCTAGATGTTTTAGTTTTTCTAAGCCTTCAAAGATTTTTGTTTGAGGGCTACTTCCAGGGAACAATATTCGTGTTATGGAATCCTTGGGATCAGCTGGCTGCCACACAAGCAACGCACAGATTGACATAAGGTTTGGCAGAGGAATTGTGAGCTCTCGGTCATTCATCTTCATGCCAGCTTTATAATGCGATTGGGCATTCCACTGGTGCAAGAATTCCTTGACTTCTCGACTATCCCGTGATGGGTTTACAACGTACATGTCCAATTTACCATGTCCCACTTTATGATATAAATTAATTGGTTCGATATTAGGATCGCGATAACACGCCTGAGGTTTAACATTGAGCTGCTTTAAGTTCTCAACAATACCGTGGTTTTCTTCGACTACATCAATAACTAGGCTGTCTTGATCCTTCAGTCCGTCTGGCGACTGTTTTTTGTCAGAAACATTGCAGAAGACATGCCCTATTTGTGGATAGACGTCGCTCATGACTTTGCGCCGTAGCAGCGATCGAACTCCACTTACATTGGAGTTGTTGAGTCGGGTGACGAGCAGAGCGTCCACACGATCTAGATGACGAATGAAGTCCCAGAAGCAGGCCCGTCGACTGAAACCACCGTCTACGAGCATGTTGAAACCGTTCACGCCAAACAGTGCCGAGTCCCCTTGTCCTCCAGGAAATATGTATAACGTGGGTCTGCTGAAGCGGATATTCCCAACCACATCGGACGGTTCGAGAATCTCCCCTAGAGGTTGTGGTTTCAGGAATTGCGCAAGGTAGTCGACGAAACTGCTTACTCCATTTAGTGGGGAACACTTGTCTGTCGGGTTAATCCTCACCTGAGCCAATTTAGTGCAACTCTCCTTGTTAAGATTAGATGTATTCCACTGCCCTTCAGGTGCGCAGTGTACGTGAATTGAGACGCAGTTTTCGTAAGCACGCAAAAGGCGTTGCACTTCGGCTTCCTGAAGAGCATCCAGGAAGTCCAAGTAGGAAAAGGTACCATCCTGCAAGACCCACGAACCACTTCCACTGAAAGCATAGCCCGCGTGGATCACATGCTTCTGACGAGTATAACTGGACAGAAGATTTTTCACACATTGAGTTAGAGTATTCACTTGCGCATTAATCAAAACTTCTGTGACTAAATTTTCCGTGGCGAATTGGATTAAACGTTCGCCTGAAAAAAATAAAAAAATAAAAATAAATATCAAAGTTAACAGCAATCAATAAGTTTGATAAAATTGTAAGTACTTAAGTGTTTTAATAGAACTTAGATAATGTCTAAATTGTTAGTTATGATTTTTTTTCACGTGGAGAAAAAATAATAAATGAAAATAATTAGATTTGTTATAAAATATTTTTTCTAATGATCTTTTGTCATTATGCACATCCTATACAACCTCAGATGAAATACTACAGTAAGCATCCTGAAGTCATCAGATCATACGTCGAACTTTCCTGACTACCGAGTTTTTCATTCCGTACAAAAAAATGTTTCAATTTAAATCTAATTACTATCATTTATTGTTCTTTCTCCATATGCAAAAATATCATAACTAATAATTGCAAGTACAACAAACAATTTGTCTCGATAAAAATTACATTGGGAAGGTGTTACTATTATTAACAATTTCAATGGTAACAGTGTTAACAGTATGAAATTATGCGAATGAATCATGATTTTGCATCAGTGTAATTTTTTTTTACCGAGACAAAGTTAAGAATTGAATACAAGATTCCGAAAGGGGTTCAAATCTAAAACTCCCTTTTTTATTAGAAAATCTGCTGAAAGCTACGCACTCGTACATAACATTTCAACATATAACCTTTAATAACACCCCAATATAAAAATTTTAAGTTCTTTCATCATTTTCGTTCCGCAAGAGCGTAAATAGAAAATAAATTGCTTGCATGTGAAAATTCAAAATGCTAAAATTTGGGCTTAGGCCTCTCGTGGACTCCGTGATTCAATTACAGTCTGCCCAATGAAAGAAAAACTTGACTGAATCCAATCAACTTTCCTTTTGGAAGAAAGTGTTGGATACTTTTCCTTTGCAACATTATCTAACAACTGTTATCGGAAGTTAATTGGACCCACCCAGTTTTTCTTGGACAAGACAGTAGCAAACAGTAAAAAATATTTATTCCTTATTCAATATTAAAAGACAATTTCTGATGCTACGACAATAATAATTGTTTGCAAGATTACTGTTGTCAAGGCAGAATGATTGGTACAATAAGAAAACTGCCCATCGAGACTGTACTCAACATATCGCCAAAATAATTAACAGAATGACAGATCATTCCGCAAGTTTGTATTAAACTTCACAAATGTTTCGTATGAGCGCAAAATTGAATGCGAATTCTCCTTTATCTGGATGGACATATCTCGTTATCTCCGAATAGGATATATCTCGGAATGTATCGTAAGTGACTTACATTCTTCTTTTTAATTAATGGCAAAAGGTTATTGCACCTTGGATTTCGTTCACGTGGAATAATTCTTCAAGTTTAAAGCTATTGCGTATTGGCGGTGTTGTTGTCTGAATTATTTGAAAGCCGTCGTAATTAGTGAACTTTATTAAAAGCATAAAGGCTATTGTCAGATACATAACTTTAATTAATTCCTTTTACCTACTAAGTTAGGAATACGTAGTCTTCAACATTTAAAGCTATCTGCAAGGTCACTGTTTTTTATATAAAAAGAGTAACGTCAATGCCGAGGGTATTATTGTGTGAATTTTATTTTAGAACTTTATTCAAGCCAATAGAAATAATTAAGAATTGTAATTGTGCTTGTATTTGCTATATTTTTGACGGCCAGGAGCCGCGGCGCCATTTTGTTCAAATTTAATTAAATTAAAATTAACTGTTTATTCCCTCACTACTTGTGTCCATGGTTATTGTTTTCCACTGCGTTGGCACGTGACAGACGTCTTCGTAAAGGAATCGATGGTTTTTATTTAGTGTTTAATATATAATTATTAGAGCGAGAGCGTTAAGGCACAGGTCGTTTGGCTCTGATGATCATCAGGTCGCGAGGTCGAATCCGACAATAATATGGATTGTCCTTTCTAAACCCTACTAACAGCCTCCACTCAAATTTGGCTAGTGTGGTGACTTATTGGTCAAATTCCACTCCAAATTCTCTATGCTTTCTCTATAAGTGAAAAATTTGGAGGAGACCTCATTCTTCAGTGAATAGATGATGGGGATATAATTATAATATAAAATTAACGCCAGAAATATATTCAAACTTCAAAAATAGATTTTGTATATTAAAGATTATTGTCGTAATTTAATTTAAAACTAGTGACAATAAATAAAGCATTGATAAAAGAAAATTAAATACTTTAATGTAAGCTCAATAAAGCTCCTGTGTAATCGAAGAACATCCTAAGTGCGCGTAAAGTCCATAATTGATAAGAACCTGCTAGCGTATTATAAAGTGTAATAGCATTTCTTTTCTTGCGTAAATTTAGGTTAACAAAATTTAGTGTTAAATAAAGTAAATTAATTTGAAAGATTTAAAAAAGGAAAGGAAGAATGTCATGAATTTTTATTAACGAATATAAACTGTTTGCTGCTCCGCGGAAGGATGCTCTGTTAATCAGGGACTTTAGCAACATTAACGAAAGGGGAGAACGAGCTTTTAAATCCGCTAGCCTTTCAGCCTAAAGGCCATTACTGTCGAGAAAGAAAAACCTAAATTGCAGAGAAACGCTGAACTGATGGAGAAGTTCTACAGCAATGTATCTACAATTCAAATGGAGGACGAAACGAGCAGCCAAACAACAAAGTTGGCAACCGACTCCTGAATTGGTGATCATCTGCTGAGGGAGTGGCAATGGACAAACTCTCTCTCTCTCTCTCTCTCTCTCTCTCTCTCTCTCTCTCCTCTCGTGTCATCTCCTTCGATGTCAGTTTTCCCTTGTCCTTGAAAGGATCTTCAAGGTTAGATCTCCTTTTCCTCCCTTTTAAAGGTGAACGAAAATTTTTTTTAAAACCTCTAGTGAAACGGAAAATTAAACTCCGTATCCTCTCTGAATGGTGAAAAATCCATTTGAAACGGACGTACGGTCTCACAGACATCAAATTAGTAGCAGGAAGGTTGAATTTTCTATTAACCGGACGAAGCTTTACGAGTTCTAATTAGAAATCTTACTTTCTGTTTTAATGGTTCAAAGTTACACAAAAAGATCCTTGTAGCGAACAGTGAAACCATTAGATATTTCGTTATAAGGTTCCAAAGAGGAAATCACATGTTTCTGTAAAATGACTCTGTTCATGCTATACAAGTTCGATTTACTATTTCACTCCTTCGTGTAAGCTCCATGTAACATATTTGTGAATGAGAAACACTTGGTGTAATTTTTGCTGTAAAGTATTTAAAGTGTTTAATAGTTTTCTCAAAGATAACATTTCCAATAAAGAAAATTTTTACAAGATGTGGCATTAAATACCCGGACTAATGCAAATGCTCACAAACGGGAAGTTTCAAATGAAAATTCTGTTTAATATGACTCAAAGTAATCTTCATCGGACACAATACACTTTTCAACGTGTTGTACAAGTTGTAAAACAGCTTTTAAAGTCCTCGGATGCAATCCTCTTGATTTCCGATATCAATTTTTTCTAAATGTCGTTAACGTCTTGAAATCAGGTGCCTATCATAGCGTTTTTCATCTGTGGGAACAGAAAAAAGTCTAAAGGGGCCTAATTCGGAGAATAAGGCGGGTGGGTGAGCTCTGTGATGCTGTGTTTGGCCAGAAATCGCTTCCTCTGTTAGAATTGCAGCCCAATTCATATGCAAGTATACGAATTGTGATTCGGCGGTCAGCAGTAACGAGTTTCCTGACTTTCTCCGTGGTTATGGCGTTCGGACGGAAACTGGTCTTCCAGGGCGCGGGTCATCTGAAAGGTCTTCACGGCCAAACTACTCGAATGTACTCGTTCTGGCTAGGGCATCGTTCCCGTAGAGAGTTTTTAACATCTGGTGTGCTTCCGTAGCCGATTTATCCAACTTTAGGCAGAATTTAATGCAAACCCATTGTTCCATAAATTTTTTTCTCTACGATAGTTGTTCACATGTGTCGCTATAATGCGTGTCTGAACACGAATCCTTTACGATACTAAAAAAAAATCTATGCAGCTGCAGTGCGATCGGTGACACATACAAACCATGTCTTGAATATTTGCTTACATTTTAGGCAGCGACCTCTGTCTTGTTATTTAATTGCCACATTTTGTATATTCCATAAAGCATAGGATTAAGAATTTTTACGAAAGTCATTAATAATATTTAGTAAATAATTTTTGAATTTATTTTTCGTTTATGATCTGTTCTAGGGTATATTTACCTGTTTTAGCTTCTTCACTCGTAGGATTAGCGTCGACGATAAGTTGCAGCTCTGCACTTAAGTCGCATCCTGTCGCCTGCAAATCCCACGATAAAAACCCTGCAAATAAAGTGGAAAAATTGAAAAAAAAATTCAAAAAATTCAAAAAAGAAAAGGTTAAATAATTTTCAGTTTCACTTTACATTCTACATGATAAAATATTTTCACTGGCATGAGAATAATGGAGCCATGAGTCATTTGCGATTTAAAATCTTTTTTAACAAACATCAAGGGTAATGCCAAGATTTTAGATTGTCGGAGATCTATAAACCATAGATACGGATTTGATCAACATTTCATTGATTGCGTGATTTATTAACGTAATATTGACTCGTGCTGCGCAAGCGCTTATTAAGAGAACCGATACTCATTTTCCTCTTCATGATATTATGAACTCGATTCCTGAATGGCAATCAAGGAACAGTAATAGAATTAGATTTATTTTGTTGTAGGTTCGGAAATAACCAGAATAGCTTTAGGGCAAAGAAAGATGGTAAAGAAGAACTTTATGTACTTTTATTACTATTTAGATTTTAATATGCTAAAGAGGAACAGTTTTTTAAATGTTAAAGAATTTAATTATACTTAATTTACCCCCCATTTAATTATCATTCAACTGAAAGTTTGCTGAAACATCCTCAGAAACCAATGATAACTTTTTCAAACCAAGTTTATTATGCATTCGAAAAAGTGCAGAACGAACTTTCTGAAACTAAATTTGTTTTTTGAAACCGCGACGAATAAATTATTGAGCAAATCATCACATTTGCATTATTTTAAAAAGTCATGCTGCATGATTCAGCTCAGAGAACTCCAATTGTTTTTTTTACGGTTTAATTAAGAAATGAGTTATCAATCAAGTGATGCAACTATATCCTGTAAAAATGAGCCATTTCCTTACAATAATCATCATGTTAATGAGTAGTTTGCATGATTCTTATAAACAATTTAATATCAAGAGAGTCGATAGTTTGTCTTACAATTAGTAAGTTTGACGTCGGTGAACAAGGAATCTTTTTTGAGTTCTTTTTATTTTTTTGAATAATTTTGCTTTTAAGAAGCCAATGTGCTTCAAATAAACTTTTGCGACCAAATGAATATAAATACAACACTATTTTCTTCCAATTTCAATAAATTATTGAATTTTTCAGATAGGCGGTGAAATCCTGTTATTCTTCTAGGGGCTCATCGAGAGGCCTGTAATCAAGCGATGTGCATTAATATATTAGATATTTAGCGAATTCTAGGTCTTTACATAAGCAGTTTTCAGTTGACTCTTTGGCTTTTTTTTAATGTTACATTTAATCAAACCCGCAGTTATGAGAGATTTTAACAGCAGAAGCAATTTGTGACGTCAGTTTTTGATTGCGTGAGTGGAATTTGCGATTGAATTGTGAAAAAAAAAACAGCCAAAGAGTTGTCGCAAAATGATCCGTTTTTTTAAGTTTGGGCTCAATTTAGATGTATACTACGATAGACTAGATAAATTAAAATGACAGAAATTAGTAAGCAAAATCGAAAACGTTTTAAACTTTAATATAATATATTAAGTAAGCCTCACGAAATCAATCGGTCCATGTGATTTGCTAAGTCAGACTATAGAGCATCGTTTAAAGTAATAAAAATTGCTGGAGTAAATCTCCGACATTAACTCTCCGAGTAATAAACCCGAAATTGTGAGCGTACCAGGGACTATGAGCATTCGATCATGGTCGAGCGATAAGCTAGATACTCGTGATTACTGGTTGGATTTCAAATCTTGGAATATTTCCTTTGTGTGATTTTTCAATCTTAATATCTAAACCATCGTTTGTCTAGATATCCTTTATCCTTAAGATGAGAATAAGATGTAAAAATGAGTCAAACAGTAACAGCCCTTCTAATAGCGTTGTCCTAATAAACTGTAATCATATATTTCGAATTCTAATTGTCCATAATATTTGTTTCGCGAAACTTCGCAATCAGAACATTAGCCTCGAAAGACAGAATTTGCAAGTTTGTGCAAACTGAAGCAAACTGTGTACTGAATCTATTAACAATTTTGAACAAGCGTACAGAATTTGCTACACTGTTGTTTCTGCTCTTTTGAACGATGGAGTTCGTGAGACTTACTTAAGCTATGAATCAGATTTAACTTTTCTATTGTCAAAACCATAAAATATTTCCCCACCAATTCATAAAGCGAAATTCACCAACAGAATTACTGCAGGAACTGAAGAATCAACAGCGAAATGTATTTGCTAAATTTTCAAGAAAGATTCCTTCTTGTTGGGGTCCTTGAGGATAGATTGAGAAAGCAAATGATGTTACGACATTCTGTGTTTTATGAAATCAAAAGACAAGGAAATAAAATCACTTCGCCTATGGCGGGGGGGGGGGGGGGCCAACTTTTTTCTCGTTGGAAAATCGCATTTGCTCGTCACGTGTCCACGCAGTTCGTTTTTATCACCTCGCAACCAGTTTTGGTTGAAATAGTTCTCACTAAACCGACAACGAATTGCGCTACCTCCATTTGCAGTCACCATGGAAGTTCTGTTTCAATATCAAATCATTAACGATTTATTTATTTTTCCTTAAAATAGGCGAGTCTATCTTAAAGTAATACAGGATATCATTTTCCCAATTTAATGACAAATTTTTCTTCTTCTGTGCGAAGTTCGACAGTTCCTATGGAAACGGAGAATGACGTTCGGTGGCGTCGATTAACCGAGTCGGTTGAAGCCCTCCAGAGAAAAAGAAAAAGAAGAAAAAAGGGAGGGGAGTCTTTCTTTAATCTTTTAGGCTTTGCGTTTTGAAAACCTACTTAAAACCCCTCATTCAAATCTTTACTTTGTTTAGGCTTCGCTCGATTCTACTAAGGACATGTAACCTTTGAAGATGATGACAACGATCATGATCGTGATACAGAGGACGGAGGAGGGTGGACGGTGTTTACCCAGTCTCCTCCCCCAACCTACCCAAACCGAATAAAATAAGAAACTGAATTTTCTCCTCTCTCCTTCCTTCGTGGAACTTCCTCACGAGGCTCTGAAAATATTTTCAACTTTAATGTTTGACGAGCCTCTCAGGAACGCCGCCATCAATAACTGTGCTCGGTAACTCGATTTGCACGCGGGTGAGTCAGTCTCCTCCGGATTTCCTTTCCCCTCCCTGTCTCTAAACAATGGGCCAGATCCGTCGCCCGACGCCATTTATGGCCTACCCGACCGTCGTTTAAATCATAAAAACACCCCCTCCTTAATTTATTTATTTCACAGTTGTTTTTTTTTTAATTTTTAAATTAACAGTTACTTATAAAAGCTATTTAATATATGGACGTGAATAATTTAGTATCGCGTGCTATTTTAGAAACCTCGTCTGCAATAGATCGATTTTTTGATATTTTTAATTTTTTCAAATAAACCTTGTAACATTTAACTTGATAAAGATATGAGATCCTATATTTAAGAACCATTTAATCAATATAAGAAAATCATTTCACACCTATCATATTTGATGGTATCGTATTTGATGGATTAGAAATTGCAATGGATAAATATCAGCAAGGAACTGTCTCTGATAACTTACTTAAAGGATTCAATAAATTAAGTGCCTATAGATGTGTTCAATATCTCAACTCCTCTTTTCATAATATAAGCATTTCCTATGTTTAATGTTTAGATTTTTTTCTCCGTTTTTTTTTAATTGATATTCTTCTAATAATAAACTTACTCTGATATTAACCTTCTTCTGGGCTCTTAGAAATTTCTAATTAGTAATAGTAATATAATCATATCGCATGAATGCACTGTCGAGTATGAGAAAAATTCCCGAACACTGCATTTGCTGATAAATCACTGAATGATGTTCATATTTCGAATCGTCAAAGCAATGCCTTGTTTATACGGCGGAGCATAATTCGAATATCTTTGCAAAAGCACGAGTTCTATGAATAGACATGAGAGAGGAAAAATGGAGGTTGTGCTTGTCGCTCTAAAAATAATCGAGGGGGTGGATAGGGTGGAATTAGGGAATCGTGAAAGCCCCCCTTAAAATTACTGAACTTCTCTGCAGAGCCGTCGAGTTCTCGAAGGAAGACTTAGCAAGAGGAGTTTTTTGGGGGGATTTTTTTTTCTTTTCCTCCATCTTTCTCTCTGCCCGGGAAGTGGAGATGCGATATGGGAACTAAAGGTCGACGGTGGAGCATAAAAAATGTATTAATAATGACCTTCATTCGGCCGCGAAAAAAGGTGTCACGACCATAGATAAAAGCCTCGATTAGTTATGCTGGAATGGAACGTCACAGGGCGACTAAAGTTATTGAAAAACAAAATGTTAAAACTTTTATGCATATTACACTTAAGTCACAAAAGTAACATTCTCTGCAGAGGCGGCGTGTCTCCAAAATATATTTGAGAACAAATAACACAAAGTATAAGTGTTCCAAAAGTTGAATGTGTATATCCAAAACAAAGAAAGTAGTTTGGCGTGTTTGTTTGGGTTTTTTTTTGCCTTTTATGAAGGTTTTAGATGTTAACATAATCTTAAGTATTTTTTAATTATATTCCTCCGTCCAGAAATAAGTGCCCGGAATTCTGAGAAATTAAGAAAAGCATGCCGTAAGTATTGACAAGTAAATGCCAGATTTGACACTTAAAGTGAATACCATTAATTTATAAACAAATGTAGACAGCTTCCTTTTATTATTAACTGTGACGTAGATCTTGTGACAAAAGTTCAAAATTTGGTAGATTTAGTTCTTAATTTCTATACAATATAATACGCTTAAGTCGAACTGTCGGGGACCAGGAAAATAGTTTGAACTTAGCAGAAATTCGACTTAAAGACAATCCCGAAACGTGATTAAGGCGGCTTAAGGCTCATATGATAACATGCATGTACCACAGTATTTAAATAAAACTGGAAACTAAGCACTGTGTAACTTTATTTACTACATGGAAAGTTTATTTACTGAAATAAGAAGGAATTTTGACCTGCTTTAATTTTTTAAATGCATTCAAATAGAATGTTGGGTCGTGATTTCGGTGTATAAAATTTTGAAGAATATGCTTCACGAATAAATACATATTCTCATTTCTAAATTGTTACTATTGGCTTCACGTTAGTCTGATTCACGTATTATAGTCTAATTGGCCTCAGTTCACGTAATCTGATGGCATTACTCATCAATCAAAGAATTATCAAGTGCATCTCTGATTGGTCATTTCGTATTAATTTATATTTTTTTTCAGATTTTTCTCTAATGTTTCTTGGCTAAAATGTATTCAACTTCTCCGGAATTAATCAAAAAATAATTCGACTTTACCGAAAATATTTGTATTATAAATTCATGTAGGGGAGGGGATTTCGATTTAAACGACTTTGCCTGTATAAATAAACTTAATTAATATCTTTCATGAAATTTGTACATTGAATATTGAATAAATTATGTTTGATAAAGTGGACACTTATTTATAGACAATAAAAAATCCAAATCGGCCACTTATTTCTGGACGGATGGAGTAGTTTATTGTTGAATTCTAATTTCAACATAGAAAAATAAGGACTAATAATTTTATCATTATATTATATATTTCATGTTTTAAAGAGGAAGAAATCAATTAATGAAAAATCCATGAAACACATTTTGTATGTAAATTCTCATGCTAATAGAGGCTATGTAGTTAATTAGGACAAATTTGTACACAATATCAAATAAATAGATTTGTTCCGTTCATCGGGAAATTATAATTACTCGTTCTTTTTTGGTATGGATTATCATAATTCATTTGAGTGATGCATAGTATTATCATAATTCACAATTTGCATTTAAGTGATGCACTAATAATGTACAAGAAAACAATCATTGAGTCACACCTTATATATCCATAAATATAAATTTCTTTTTTCTTTTTTAAAGCTGACGTTTTAATTTTAACTTTTACAAAATCTATTGTCGAAAATTATATAAAAACCTTCTTTTGGATGCTATGCTATTGTTTTTCTTGGAATAGGAATACATAAATGGGGAGCGGTTTGAGAGTAGGAAGAATGCATCTCTCGGCAATACTGACAGCAGCTGCAATGCAGCGGTTTTAACCAAACGCAGTCGCCCACCGAGGGAGGGAAAGAAGAGAGAGAGAGAGAGAGAGAGAGAGAGAGAGAGAGAGACGGGGCTCCTGCCAAACATGGCTCCTCGCAATGAGGAAGGGGATAAAATAGATAGAGAGGGGGTAGAATAAGGAGTAGGGGAAAAACCCAGCTGGAATTCTGTTGCTAAGAACAAAAAGATGGTGCGAAATCCAAAGCACCAGACACCACGTGATAACAATTCAAAGGATGAAGAAACAGATGAAGAGGCGGAGGAGAGAGTGAACGCTGCTCCGAGATCTAATTAAACCTTCTGAAATTAGGAAATGAAAGCCTCTTAATAACTGTGAGATTCGATCAATCGAAAAGAGAAACATTTTTCTATGGAGACGGAATGAATATTTCGATAAGGAATAGAAAGAAAGTAAGTGAGAGATAAAATAATTGCATGAGGATGGGGTGTCCGCATATATAAACACGAATAGAAGAAAATAGCATTTTATTCTCTCTTTATATGAAACCCGAAACCCGTAAAATATTGATTGGCGTCGTGCGTGGACAGTACACCTTTGCACCATTTTGCGCACTTAGGATTCAAGGACGAGCCAAGGTCCTTGATGGATGGAAGAAATCGAAGGAATTCTTCATCGGAGGGTGGCGCAGAATCTCAAAAAAATAATAATATATCAAAGAGAGGAATGCCCAGCCTCTTTCAAAATATTTACTTTTTTTCGCCACATGGCATTTTAGTGAGTTCTTGCTGCCTATTACTTCATATTTTCGGTTGAAAGCCTAACTCACATAAGCTGCTGCTTTATAGGGTGGTTTTTTGGAGTTAAGCCTGATCTTAAGTATCATAAACCTAGCTTAAAATTTTAATAATAATAAATTTCAACCAGAAACATCTTCAAATATTTGATTTTCACTTCATTTTCGTCGAAGCCATAGCTCCAGTTAAGTAATAAACAACGTAATTTATAATATTAGTTCAAACACATTCCCTTGGCTTTATATGCTATAAAATGTTCCCAAAAATAATTAACAGACGCTGTTTTATGAGTCAAAACGAAAAGCTTTAAGAAGATGCAAATTAACAGTCGAGATGGAAAATTGAGTCATTACATTGCTTGCGGCTCCATTATGAAAACCAGTGAGCAAGCCTTCTCCTTAATGTTGAAAAATAATTTCTGAGATTCAGAGAGTTAGGAATTTATCCACCCCCTCCTTATCCAATTGTTCATACAGTTCTTTTGCCGAGCAGTCCCCTTGAACCTTTATTGCGTTGAAATGACTAAGATTTAATTTCTTAATCCACGACCAGCTCTCTGGTCTTGGTTTATGGAAACCACTTCCAAGACGTCGCCATTTTGGAAACGAGGGGAAGGGATTCAGTGATCTGCAATTCATTCCACTATCGAACGAACTTTTCTATCTCCTCCATCTTTTAATAGGAAGAAACTTTTACCCTAGAAAGACAGATATATCTTTCCCCTCTTTTATAGACATTTGTCCCCTGATTTGCAAGCAACAAATGGCTTGGAAGAGCAAGGAAGGAAGGAAGGAAGGAAGGAAGGCAGGCAGACGAACCCATTTTATTCGATGGTCCCCATGTTGACAGATTCGCTTCTTAATTTGATATTGGATTTTGTGATGGCTCTTGCAAATAATATGTAGGGAGATGAAGATCTATTTCCCTCGAAATGTCGATAGTCTCGTCCTACATATAAAGGCCACGGGTGGCTGACCCCGTCCTACAGGACATCTTGAAACTGCCTCGGTTCTTCTCCACCCATCAGCATTCCGCCATTGCCATGGGGTTCTTTTCCCTAATTAGATGAAATGCCGTTGGCACTGTTCTACCCTGCTTTCTAAGTTGTCTCCTTCCTCCAGTCGAGTTAATAGAAAGATGAATGGGAGGCTGAGTGATGCTGGGGACTCCTGATCTACTTCTATCTTGTTAATTGATGCCGAATGAGGTCAACATCTAGAAGAAAGCATAACGAGAAGGGGAAAAAATCGAACAACTACTGGCTACAATAGATAATCACTTAAGTCTAGATCCTTTGTAAAGCAAATGAAAGAAATGAAATAAACACGCCTCATCGATTTCTCTTCATTTCCATTATCTTTTTTTAGAATTCTGTTTATTTTATGTTTAAATTTGTCGATAATTAGTGCTATTTGTTTCAGCCTTTGCAAAGCAGTTTTTGCCGATTTCCGTTTATTATTAGTAACCCGCCTCCGTCCATTCACTCACTATGTAAGCCGTTGCTGTTAGCCAAGCTACAGACTCTACTAATTAAATTAATATTTTAAAATAAATGTCTATCCCACATTCTCTTTATATTTGGAATTTTAATGATGTAGCGAATAGAATTTTCTATAAAAACATAACTCTATATTAATAAACGGAATCATTATGGAATTCATGACAACTAATTTTTTTTCATGCGACAACAAGGCACGACAACAAGCCAAGTTCAGAATACATGTTTGAAATTCCATAATATGTGCTTCTGACTGTCACCATTAAGTTGGTCTGGATCAAGATAGGAATGTCAGGAGGAGATTGAAAATTCGTACTATAAGATAATCATCGTTTAATAAAAAAAATGTATAATAAATACCATAATAATTCAATATAAACTAACGCCCCTCAAAGTAGTCTCCAAGATTGTCTACGATAGGGAAGAGTTTTGTAGTCTTATAGGATTGGATGAGAAGGAAATTAATAATATTTTGGAGAATAATAAGGGTTGAAAACTGCTGAGGTTAGGCTCTCTAATATTCCAATGGACAGTGAGTTGTGTATAAGGGATTTGATTGATATTGAACCAGTGGTGTTTGACTCGCCTGCAAATATAATTTGGTCCCGTACTCTTGACCTATGTGATTGAGGATCTTTATAGGACATAAAATAATGAACTATTGTAGGAGATCGTGTTGAAAAGCAGCAGTAGCTCTGTAATAAGCAGACAACACAGCACTGATGTCTTCTTTCTACATATTGGCAAACTCTTCTGTTATGTACGCCATCGCTTCTTCCGAAGAGTCTTCAGGCGTTGGGCTCCATTGACTGGCCATTCAAGTTCCTTAAACTCACTCAAATGGAGCTGTCGCGGTAAATCATAAAGCACCTGAAAAGTACATCAGTGACGCATTTAAGGAAACTGACGAGAACAATGACCCTTGTACACAATAATGGTTAAATCGTGAAACCCAAGAGTATCTTTGCAAGTGTATCTGCATCTGTATCAGTAGTTCTATATGTATTATTTTAATTGAAGCTCTAAGTATTATTCGTTTCTATCATAATCAGAGAGCAGTAGTCTACAAATATCGTTAATTTATATACGATCGTTTCTATTTCCATATAAAGAAATAATTTCCACTCCCTAACCATTTTGAAATTTTCATCACATAATTAAATTAAATTTTTTTATTTTTTATTTTATAGATATATTAAGAGGCAATTTTTGAATTACATCTATCTAGTCGGAAGTGTGCTTGCGTGTATATTTTCCGCTATCTCCTCCTATTGACGTTATGTTTTACACAGATGTTCTTGGAGACCCAATTTATGGCAGCGCCGAAAATCAGCACCATCTGTCAGTCCTATGTGAAAGGTCATTAATCATCTGCTTAAATGAAAATTTGGCATGCAAACAATTATAGGCACAACCATTGCTTAAAAAAATTGATGAAGTAAGAATAGAGCATTGTATAAAATGCAGCAAAAACTCAAAAATTAAACTTCTTTTATTTACATTATTATCCATTAAGCGTTTAGACTCATAATATTTTAATAATGCTTGAGTAATCCATAATGGTACTACAAAATTCCATAACGGACTTAGCATAGTCCAAAAATCAGAATACTGCAGAGAAGAGAACTGCAAAATGACAAAACTTCATAAACATAAAGGCTTTGGATTAATCTGCGTGTGTGATTATGGTATATTATATAGATATTCTGCAAGTAAAGGTTTCTGCAGAAAATAACAAAATATGCAGTAAAAATTAACATTAAGAATCTCGTGAAATTCCCTCATACATTCTTTACTCTGATATTTTTGTAATAAAATTTAAGCCGTACAGTAATCTCAATTACGGTTTCTCTTTATTCCATCATTTATGAAATATACTACCTTACAATAATGCACCGGACAGCAGACGGTTTCGAACAAAACGACCTTATACTTTATCAATACCTCGACGATCACTTCGAAATTAAAATGCCTCCTGGGCATGCTTTCAAGAATGTAGCGATGCAAATACATGAGTATTTATCCATTCCGCCTTAAAATGAATGGACCCTTCAGCAGTCGATATTGGACATAGCTGTCTGATCCTCACACGACGCTCTATTTCGTCTAATAAAATGCTCGACAGGGTTCAGATCAGGTCTCTGTGCGGGCAGGGAAAAAATTGAACATCCATGTGTTTGTGCAGGTCCCTGAGGCAAAAACCTAACAAGGTGCATTATCGTCTTGAAAAAAAAATTTTCGTTTCCACGAACTGACAGAGTAGGAAACGTCTCATTATCCAAATTCTTCATTAAGCAGCGTTCACCATGCCACGGATCACATGCAAGCATGCCAAGCCAAACAACGAGAAACATCCCCGCACCATGAGTCCATCATCATTAACTTCGAAATAAGAACGACATTGCCAGACCCAAACACTTCCATCGGGCTGGTATAGAGTGTAACAGGTATCGTCACTCCATAACATCATTCCCCCTTCTGTACTGTCCTATTCCGATGTTCCAACCTTGTTTGATGATGAGACTTTTCTTTTTTGCGCCATCATAGGTCCATCAATGCAGAGGGCATGCAGTTCCGTCTAAGATACTGTGTTTCATGTTGCCTGCTGGAACTCATTAGAGATGGACGGTTTTTTGCGGGTTAATTTTTGCAGCTCACGCATAATTGGGTTAGGTGAGTTTCATGAAACGTCCAATTAGGGTTCATTTTCCGATCCCTGTCCCTTTCCACTTTCTCGGGACACAACTAACAGTTGTTCGATGACGTGATGTTTATCCGAAAATTTCCGCAGAGACATGGCAGAGAAGCACCCTTTCTTGTCAAGCTCACTAAGTTCTGTTCCTTTGATCATTTACGTTCACAGCAATGTGAAATGAACTTGGACGAAGATGTCTGAGCATTTCGAAAATGGAATCGTCTGATTTTGCGCACTGCGACCGTGCTCTTAAATGGAATTGGTTCATTTTATGTTCTGAAAGCAGTATCTGTTCCATTATTGTAGAGAAGTGTATGATCAGTTTTCACATTGCTTACACAAAATTTAGCCATATTTTCACTTTTGGATCAGATAGCAAAAAAAAAAAAAAATGGTTATTTTATATTTTTTTACTTCGATTCTTTTATTATCTGCTAATTATTTGTTTCAATAATGATAAAATTTGGATTACATTTTCGAGGAAAGTTTTCCATCAGCGGGCAATATTTCTTTCCTTTGATCGATGTCACGGCATTAACTATCAAACCAGTAAGTATGAAAAGGACTCATTTCATAGCTCATTACTTAAATTAATATTCACCATTAATGGTTTCTGTTTGATAAATGCGGGTCGAAAAAGACCTGTCTTAAGAAAGTGGAACACTAAATGGCAGATTTTAAGGAAAGTTGAGAGCTTCTTATCATCTCAGCCCATAAAATGTTTCAGCCAATATCGATTTTCTGAGTATCCTTTCAGACACAAAATTCTTCCGTCTAGATTAGCGCTGTCTGCACAAAGACAGTGAGAGGCAATCCTTCCTGTCTGTGATTGATGTTTATGAATTAAACTTGCTTGGAAAGAAGCGCGAGATGAAATGGAGAGCGAAGAAAAGAAGAGACATGAAAAGAGCCTTATACCTGCTTCGTCTGATCAATGACACGGTATTAGCGTTCGGTTGAATAGCAAACGATTAGTGTGATGTTTTGGTGAGGTGACACCGTTGAATAGCAAACTAATTTTACTGGATAAGTATGAAAGAAACTGCAGACAACCACTTGCAAAGGATTTCTGGATTTTTATATACCGCGACATCAGCCATTTGACCTTCCTTTATCCTTTCGCTGCCCTTTGAAAGGAATTTAACGTTTGTCGTAATCCTCTGTTCTAACACATTGCTATTGTTGTTTTATGTTAGAACAGTAGAAATATTTTATTCCACAATTTGTCTGCAACCGCCTGGAGAAAAGATTCGGCGGTGAACTTAAGATCTTGTTAGAGAAATTATTCTATTTTGGGGGAATTAAAACGACAATTAGCTTCCATGGCAACGAAATAGAAATTCAATTACATACAAATTGGGCGCCATGTAAGTTTAGTAAACTCTCAAGGTTTGTTTGCGGGGAGTTAAGAAAACAAAATGAACTAGGATATTTAAAAAGAATTCAAGAAAAGTCTAAGACAATGAAATAAAAGCACAACGCATAAACAAAAACAAAAAAAGCGAGAGTTTATGAAAAATTATCATTAAAATTTTTTACGATGGTATACTCAAATGAAAAAGATGAAATTCTTAATAAACTTTTTCATTCGAATTTTAAAATTTGAAAAGTAACTTAAGAGGAATTTTCTGCAGGGAAAACAAAAGAAAATTAAACTGGTGCGTGGTTCGCACCTCAGATCTCATGGAATCATCTAAAGACAAGATTCTTCCATTATCTCGATCTCTTTCCTATTCTTGGCATTTAACCAAATCGATCAGAGAAAGAGGTGAATTCAAATTCGTGAATAAAACGGAGAGCTAAAAGTCAAAAATCGCGGTGACCACTCGAGACCAAAAAGAATGATGAATCTAGGAAAGGAAATAAAAAAAATAAAAAGTAAGATGAAAAATTCGAACGTCTCTTTTTCATGGACACAAGATTAACTTTTAAGAAAGAATCGAATTCCGATGGATGCTACTTTGAAACACGCCTATTATCTGAAAATTGGAGTGAAAAAACAAAATCGGATAAAAACGAAGTAAATCACTGCTCAAGTAATCTTCAACATTGATGGTTCCATCATCGGAAAGAAGGATTGGTTGTCTAACCAGATAAAAGATAAAAAATGATTTAAAGAGGAAGTGTGCACACAAATCAACAAAATAGGAAGTAGCAGCGAAGATATCCGTCTCTCGTAATAATTTCCTTGAGGAAAATACTCTTCTCACAATATGACGATAAAAGAGAGCTTGATTTTATAAATTCCTTTTTAGAATCGAATAAGTTAATCTTTTCTCTGTTTATGATGGCTTTCAGTTCATATCTCTGAGGTATACATAATTTAAGTCATCTTGAAGTCAAGTTTTACTTTTCGTATATTTTTTATAAACGGAGCTGCACTCGTCTTCTAGATTTAGGAAGAAAAAAAAAATTATTTTTCTACAACTTATTAGGAAATAACTCGAGGCCTTGAAAGAAATAAGGATTGCACAGTAAATGCTCTAAAATTAGCATGAATTAAGAGTTATTTAAATTATATAAACATGGCCATCAGGGAAAATTGTTGTACTTAGATTTAGTCAAAGTCAACAATCCAGAAAGAGAAAGTGAAATTTTGAGTGATGGAGGCGGGCCATTACATGTTTAAAATATTTTTAGAAACCTAAATGAGATATTTAAAGTTTTAATGAAAAAGTCCCTGATGACAAGTGGCGCAACAATTTTTATAAGCAATTCTCATTTGTCCGAATGAAAGGCGTTATTATTAGAATACGAGTTTGTTTAAAGATTGGACGGGAGAAGAAAGAACAGAAAGAAAGAACACAAAGTCCTTGGAAAACGATAAAAAACAAACAAAAAGTTGAATGAGGAGAATGCGTGAAGAAGAAGGGAAAGAACCAATGTATTTATAGTAAATAAATGTGCAACTAAGCACGAACTCGTTTTTTTCACTTCTTAAAAATAATTTTTTACATCGTTCGCTTCAGCTAGTGAACGTGGCTCCTGTGTACTCTCAGCTTGAATCAAATTCAAATCAATTCTGTATCAATTGAAATCAATGGTGTGAATGAAACTAAATAAACCTTCGGTTGCTTTAGAAGGTCATTCCATTTAAAACGAATTTCCTTTCAATGTTTCTATCAAAACACATATAGAGAGGAGGGGAAAATATGAAATTCCATTGTCAGATCGGAGGATGCAAGATTTGGTCTGGGCGTTAAACAAAAAAAAATTATAAATCCTTTCGACTAAAAGAACGTTTCAAAGCAAACGTGTTTTTTTTTTTTAAATTATTTACAAGAGTGGTTTGAATCGTCAAACGTTGAATCGCTTGCACTCGGTTGGAAGGAAAATGACATGAGAGTCATTAATCCAGGGTAACAACGGTTGTCAAGGATACAATAGGAAGGCAATTGATGGAAATGGAATCACGGTATATGAATGACAGTCCGTTTAAAATTTCATTCTTGTGCATGTATTTGATTACTTTCGATCTTCCATCGTTTTCAAGGCGAAAGCGCTTTATTTTTTCCACGTTAAAACAAAACTTTCATTCCAATGACTGATATATTTCACATATATCAATTTAAATTTTTTTTTGTGCAATGGTTCTCCATCACTTGAGATGAATAAGTGAAACGAGAATACTCAAGATTTTCTTTTGGGCTTCAACGTTTATTCTATTTTATTTTATAAATAGGGATGATTTTAAGTTCTAATGACAGACCTACAGGCTGAACAAATAGCTGTAGGATCAAGCGGTTTACACCACCATTACATAAGAAATTTAGCAAATTAGGGCTTTTACAAAAAAAAAAGAAAAAAGAAAAAACGAAAAGAAAAAATAGAACCATTGTATTTAAGAACGAGAACTTTTCACCTCTTTTGTACAGTTTTCAGTTACAGTATTCGTAATTTTATTATTAAATTTAGTTAAACTCTAGCTCTATGAGGTTTTGCCAGTTTGGTAAAATTTATGGCATTATTTGTATTGCTCACAGTAGTGTCTCAGTGATTGCATTGTGAAAAGCAGCATAGCATATGCAAAAAAAGAGTAGTCGCACAAAAAAGCGTTTCTTGAGCAGAAACACAAATGTAGATGTGTATTAAATCTATGACAATTAATATACTGTTGTACGTAATGTACCTAACGATTATAAGCTGTATATCTATCTTAGAATATAGACTGTCGTCTGTTTTGATAGCCATCAAGTAACAGAAATTAGTGAACAAAAACACAAGTAAGTCTCCCGAAATCAATCTTTCAAAAAGGATTAAACAGAGTATAAAAGAACCGACTTTGATGAAGCTTTCACTATCGTTTAGCTATAACCAGTCCATATCTTGAAAACTACTGAACCGATTTTGATGAAACTTGGATTGTTCCCTAAGTTGAAAGATACTTAATCCAATAAAGAAAGAATTATTGCAATTTGATTTCTAGTTTCTGAGAAATACGTGGACAAACAAACATACATACATACATACATACATACATACATACATACATACATACATACACCTATGAAATTTGGCACATCTGTTTAGAAGCCCACATACACGAATTTTGTGGAATTCCAACAATATTACATACATACGAGTCAAATTGATAACCTCCTTTTTTTGAAGTCGGTTAAAAAACAGAAACGAGTGATCAAAACTTATACTGGAATTTTGATTTGTTTCTCCAATCTGAATTTCCAAAAATTTCGCAATCAAAATAATTATTTTCCAAACTTAGAATTTGCATGTGTGTACTGCACCTGTTAACAATTTTAAAATTGATGGCAAACGAGCAGTGACGTGTAGTTTTTGTTCCGTTTTGAACTCTGCTTCTTTGAACTATTGATTTCGTGAGAGTCACTTAAAAGCATGATCCATTTTATATTTTTCTACATTAATAAACTTTATTCATTTTATCTTAAACGAAGATTGGGTTTGCCAACTTAATTTTCATGACTGTCATTTGCAGGGAAAAAAACAAGGCTAAAAGCGTAATGTACAGCAACACTATAAAGAACAGTTTTTAAAAAAATCTTTTATGATTGTGAATATTTGGCCTTGATTTGCATGTTTGAATGAATAAATATTATAGGAAAATCGTGGAAAAAGATTAAATGGTTGGCTTTGTACACGGAAAATAATCCCTAAATTTTATGAAACTCCGCAAAACTCCTTATTTGTCCTCCAGTGCTGCACGATGACTGCATGTTTGACTTCTTTTTTCTTCTCTTAGAGTTCCATTTTTCCGGTATTAATACAGGACATAACTAATATTTGTAAAAAGTTAATTTAATAATACTTGAATAAATTTTGTCTTACTTTCTACATAATAATATTAAGAATTTTTTGCATTATATTCTTTGAGTTTACAAGTTCATTCTCACGAAAATATTTCTTAAATATTGATTTATGTAATACGTATTCGTTCAACTTTCACGGGCGGGCACATAAAAGTAGATATATACAGTGTTTTTTTTTCTATTTTTAAGTTAATGAATAACTGATTTATTCATTCCGTCATCCATTCTCCATCAGAATTCCTAGATTGAACGCACTAGGTTCCTTTAGTATTGCTCGATTCGAAACAGAAAGTGCTACTTATATCTTTTTTTTCCACACGCTGGAGGAGAGGAAGAAGGTGTTTGAAGTGGATCGCCAGAGGAAGTTGTTGTTTTGCTGACGGCTGCGGGGGAGGATGCTCCAGCCCTAAGTGTCAGTGGAGGAAAGGTCGTTCACGTCTCCTTCCACTTAATTGGAGGCGGAGGGGTGAAAAGACCATCTTGGCCCCCCGTGGCCTCGCCACCCTGTGGGCTCTCGATTTCAGTCCTTCTTTTTCGGCCCTTCTCTTCGAATCCTTTCGGTGGCGGCGGGTGAAAGGAAGACCAGCCACGCATTACGAAAGCCATTTGGCCGAGTCCATTTTCCGAGTCTCTATAGCTTGCTCACCTGGTTCCATAATTCATGACGAGCTCCAGTCTCGGGTGACGGAACCTCGGCTCGACTTTTGACTAGCCCTTCTTCTCAGCTCTCTGAATCTTATTAATCTGACAGTTTCGCTGAATGTTTCATAGGAGAGAAACTGCACCACTGTAACAGTGAATTGAATAAGTTAAGAAACAGATGCAAACAGTATCTCTTTAGAAAGAATAAACAAATATAAACGTGATCACGTTTTTGTTAGAAACTGAACTCAAAACAGTGTACCTCGTAAGATGTTTGCATGCAGGCAATCCTTCCCCCCCTCTATGAACTGTTCTGGTTTTCCTTAATTAATACACGCAACGAATGGGCCTGCCGGCATTCACTCTATCGTCACATTAGACACTCTTGAAACGGTTTCCCTTCAAAGTAAAGCAGCTGGTTCTACGATTAAGAATGCAAATCCATGTTTCTTCGCCATCTTGAACGTTCGTGTCAAGAGGAAAACCATTTCTCAAAGAAAAATATTTATTTTATTTTATACATTCCTTCCGCTCGGCTTCATGGACATTACTCAACCCACTCCTTTCCAATTCCTCTCAACATCCTCTCTTTTTTTGAATTGTTCGATTTTACTGAAACTGTGCAAAACATTTTTTTTCTTTGTTTCTTCACAGCGGAAAAAATGAAATTAAACAGCGAAGTCTTTCGACTGAAAACATTCATCTTTTGATAGAAACGAATAATAATAAAATTTTAATTTAGTGGAATAATTTAAAAATAATAAGGTCAATATTTCTAATATGTTTTAATTATTTCTATATATTTAATGACCAATTAAATATCAGATAATAATTTCCGTCCTTTTGTATGAAGAATTTAATGATTCATAACTGAATACCATTTCTTATATCTTTAAATGTAATAACATGAATCGTCCTGTGCGTAATTGTGTTTAAAGAGAGAAAACCATTACATCAGGGGATTGTTTTTTTTTTTAAACATTAATGGAAACCAGACGACAATATCCCTGGGAAGCCATTTTAATTCGTTGCTAAGCCTTTGATCTTATTTGAATGCATTCTACGAGGAGGTGGTCGAAACAAACTTCATTTAATGTAGATTGGCTGCGCATTCGAAAAGTTTTCAATTGAACAGGAAATTTGCCTCATGTTTTGAATCAAAGCAAAATCGCATTAGAACTGAAATGAAAGCTATTATTTAAATGAAAAACAGGTAATTTCAAATATGTAAATAGCTTTCTTTGGGAGGAATAATGAAAAAAAGTTTCAACTCTGCCTTCTACTCTAATGTCCAATATATAAAGTTAATGTGGTCGTTTATTATAATCACTGGAAGTTGATATTAACATCACTGCGTTTTTTTAATAGTTTCTAAGCATTGGGCAGATAGCCTTTAATTTAAATCAAAGGCAGACGTAAAATTTTAGAAAATATCAGCGGAAAAACATCGATTTCCCTCCTCACCCTTGTTATCTCCCGCTCACAAGATGGCGTTTGATCTGTTTATGTAAATGAAGTTGCTGTGGAAATCCCCTGGTTACAGATTAAATTACCATGTCATGTTTCACATTTCCACCGCAACATATGGCAGGGTTTCCTTTTTGCATTGTAAACGAATACGTCCCTCTTCCACCATCTGTTGGAATCAAGAATTTCCACAGTCAATAATTTAATTTTTCCAGCTTCTTCCTCTTATTTTTTCCATGACATCTTTGATTATCAGTCCCAAAATGGTATTGTGAAAGAATACAGGGAAAACGATACTGATGGATTGTCTGGGTTTTAAAATAAGGGTCTTTACACGAAATGACTTTACTGTTCATTATATCGTTTTTATCGCCCAAGGCAGGTTACATAGGGATATTTGGAGGTTATATACAGTAAGTCGAAAGAAAGTAGGTGACAGGACCTGAAATTTTTGAGATTGTCTTGCAGATTTTCTAAGCCATTAGCTTAAGCAGTTGATAGTTTTGGATCTACTAAAACTTTATACAGCTCCTTTAATTTAGCCTTTTCTATTATTGAAAGCCAACAAGACGCATTTGTTGCAGAAATTAGTTATTATAGGTGACTCGAATTTTGGGTTTCAAGGTGTTCGACAGATAACTTAATATTATTTGATTCTAATCCAGCTTAATGAGATTATTATTTAGATTTTAATGAGAGTTAAAAGCTCTCTTATTGATAATGTTAATAATAAGGTGGAGTCGAAATGCTATATCATCGTAAAATTTTGCATTATATTAATCCCGAAGGTTTATCTAGATATACTGAGGATAGAGGTTTTATTATTGTTCACTGTTAAACCTGTAGTTGCGTACCTGTTTCTCAAAGTTGAGATGTCAGTTTCAATTAAATTTTTAGCATTGTCAGGTTGGTTACTACTGCGTTTATAAGATTTTGACAAAAGGTTATCATCAAATTCAACGGTGGTACACAGATGTATATGTCGCTGCAACACTTGATGACTGAACGTTAAATATCTCCTTGAGTTGATTTCCTGAACATTGCACCGCTATTATTATTAACACAATTATATCTATAGTACAATAATCTCTCAGTACGTCTAAAATCGAGTCGTCAATCCCTGACTAGTTCAAATCTTGCAGAAGTTATTAATGTCTCCAATAAACTTCATTTATATTTCTAGAAATAAAGTTTCTATAGATCTTCGCTATAAAATGAGATTCCTAAGGTCGCTGAGATTAATTTCGATTCCATCTGTGGGTTTACATCGCCCGGATGCGAGATTTTATACTTCCCTTTATAAGTCATGCCGCCCGATGCACAGTCTAGCCTGAATAAAATGATGATAATATAGAGCTTCAGTATGCAAATTTAAAAAATATGGAGCTTTTAATGGACACTTTTACAACTCGACAACAGTACCATGTCAGAACAATTTGCACGTCTCTATTGTTTATCACTCGGGTGATTTCAGATAACAAAGCTAATAATAAATAGTGAAGACATTTCTCTCTAAAATTTGCTCAGATTACAGGTGAATAGATACTTCATTTTTTAAGTATTTTTAACATACAGCTTTTCATTAAGGTACATTATTAATTTCGTTTAATGGTTTCAAATTATTTATGCTGGATCATAAATGTAAAGACACAATAAATATAAGCAAAGGATAAATAAAATTATTTCTTGTAGCTATAAAATCTATTTCAATTAAGGTGATACATATTTATAGTTTCCGGTATGTACGTTACATTTCATTTTTTGTGTGCAGAGATGTTAATATTTGTTTTCGTCCAGAGATGGCGACTCGTATTGTGTTTATAGACCTTGCTTTCTCTTTTTCTTTTTACTCGCTCGTACCTAATGTTTTATTCGTGATTTACGCTCGTCGTAGACAGAGCGAGCGGCATTGGATGAGATATTAGTCGCCTTCACCACATCGTTAGCCACGGATGAGTCATAGCCCAGCAATGCATTGCTACGTCCGCTCTCGTAATACAGTAATTATTGCAATAGTAAAAAGAAAAAAAATATATAAATGTTTCTTGGGGAAGAAAGAAAATTGTTGGTCTGGGAATACAAGAGAAATAAGGCATTCCGCTTACGGAACCAGTTTACTCTAAAAAGAAGAGACGCAGTTTGTACGAATAATTTTTATAATCTTCAGATGGAAATAAGTTTGATCCATATTGCGATAAGCGTACCTTTTTTTATTTACTAAGTTAATTTCGTAAGGTACTGTTTTGTGTGAACAAAGTTAATAAAATCCAGATTGGATATCCATTTCCTTCAAAGAACTTACTGGAACCGACGACTGCCAACCATCAATTGAGGAATAATGCGTGGTTCTACCTAATGTGCTTAACATTTCTTGAAAGATAGGCAGGGGTAATGAAAAATAGCTTGTGATAAATCGATTCACTATGAAAGAAAGGTATAATGGACGAAACAAAGGTCCTAATTGTGCTTTTACAGCCGTTCTTCCTATTCGTCTCGGACTCGGTGATCTAATTGACGTCAGGAGTAATTTTCTACATAATTAATCACCATCTTATGAAATCCTACAACGACATAATGTAACGATACACTAGCGAAGAAAATAAAATTAGCCTTGACTTTCTTTTTCCTTCAATTATTCATCGGATGGTTTGACGACAAATACAGGAACTGGACGTGAAAGATATTTCTCTCTTTGCGAAGGAAAGAAGTACGGAGGAAAATTAGTTTGTGGAAGTAAAGGAAAAAGAAACGAATATTGTTGAAGGAAGGTGTTTCATGGGGAAATAGGTAGAATGTCCCAAAGGATAGGAATTGTGGAGAAACTCTATCTCTTACTCATTTAGCTGAACAGGGTTTTTCCCTTCGTGTTGAAATTGGGTTTTCAACCTTCCATTTTATTGATCCAACCACATACACACACACACACACACACACACACACACACACACACACACACACA